>OY979712.1:52292941-52892941 GCA_963855925.1 Inga laurina | reverse complement strand
ACTTTTGAGAACAGAGCCAAGAAATAGAGAAAAAAGGGATAAACTTTGCTCTTGCCTTTTTTGCTTTGCTATAAAATAAACGTAAAAGCTAGCTTGTATCTTTGGGCATTTTGGTTGTGACGCTTTAAGCAAGCTTTATGTGCATAACACGATATTATTAAAAATAGGCAACATTATAATCAATCATTGAGTACGGTGCTGTGTTAACAAGACTTGCAAGAAACACTCCCAAACACAAGCCAAAGAAAATTTGTTGAAAACGTTAACCAATAAACTCTAAATCCTTTTTCCATAGATTAGGTTCAAAGACGACGATTCTTTCTCTTCTCAAGGACACTTTTTTCAAAGTTAACTAAGCTTAAAATCAGGGGAGGTGATAAATTTTAAAATTAACGTGTTTCAATACATGGATGAGATCAATCACGAAGGGGTGCCCTATTTATCTTGATAGCTGCCTTAATCTAATCAAAAGAGATAAAGTAATTTCTGCATCCACTTAAAAGGAATTATATATTATAGATTAGTTGTACGTACTTATCTTCTGAGTAAGTTAAGTCAACGTTAGAAACGACACGGGTGGGAAAATATTGTCACCAAAGTCACCTGATACAATGAACCAATACCTCGTTTGTACGACCGAGACGTTGGGGATGGATTTGCAATGAAAGATTTTTTTGATTGAAGATAAAACAGAAGTCAAAGCTTGGTGAAAAATGGAAGAGGGGAATTCAATGGACTTTTATTGTGATTGACTTTTTTGGTTGTTTATTTGTAAATGTAACACAACATTATCGGATCCTCCTCAGTTCGCTTTCCAAGTGATTACTCCGAGTTTTAAATGCAGCCTTTTTCCTCATCAATTTTGGCGCACAACAATCATATGCTAGTACAGGAAAAGAGAACACGGTTCTCTGACTTTGACTGATAAAAGTTTAGGACTCTTTTTGGTTGGTTCTGCAGTTCTGACTTGGGAATCGAAGATAGAGGAAAACACGGAGCACGGAACAGAAAGAGGGATTCAAAAGCTGACGCACATCACACGTCCTCCCCTCCTCATGGCTGCTGCGACTTCTATTATTCACAACATGAACTTGGGCAGGTTCAAACCACTTTAGTTTTGATTGCTCCTTATATCCCATAAACAAAGAAGCGTATTCAGATTTTGAACTTTTTTTAATGAACATGGCTATCAAATATTACAATTGGGAAGAATTATATTGCTATGTTATCCTTCAAAAGTGATGTCAATGAATTTTTTTAACCCCAATACTTCGAAAATCTTCTCATCACTATAGTTTTATTATATAATTATTTCAGCAAAATTAAAATTATATATAGCAATGACATGTAGCAATGAACAGATGATTATATCAGTCGAATTATATAGATCTACGTCATTCATGAAATATAATAGAAGCATCAAATTACACTTATACACCACATTGAGGTGCAATATTACCAGCGCTATATTATTTGATATTAATTTCTCAAAAAACCATCACTGCAGTTATTATTTTTATCTAAAAAATCCAAAAGAAAGATCGGGAACAAGAGAGATTTGGCGAGTCTTCATTACTTTATTCACGTTGGTGTTTATAGAGAAACATGTCAAAGCATGAAACACCGTTACGGTTCAAACAGTCATAAAACGACGTGTAAGTCGTAATTTGCTGCGTTAAAATCTTGCCTTTGGTTTTGATTTCGCATATCGGTTTTTAACTGGTTAGAATCAATGATATCATAAAATATAAAACGTGTCAAATTCAGAGGAAAAAAAATTGCCCCAATACAGTACGAGGGGATTTTAAACTGAGAAGAGCACTTATATTAAAAATAAATATACACATGCTACAATACAGTACGAGGGGATTTTAAACAAAGGGCACTAGAACGATCCAAAAAAAAACAGAACTTTCACCGTTCTGTACCTCATGATTGAAATAGAGATTTGGAAAGCGCTGAGAACGACAAAGGAGGCAGGAAAAAAATAGACGTCAGGTATAGGCATAGCATCGATACCCCCAATCTTCAATCTGCCGGCAAATTTCGAGGGATAGCATCTCAATGTGACTAATACACATTCGTGTCTCTTATCGTTATCGTCCTTTTTTTTTTATTGTTCCTGCAGCAAGTAGCTTACTTCGGCTTCTTCCGCATGCCCATCCGTGATTTTGCATATCTAGATTTCTTATTAAGCAAAACAGAACATTAGGGAGAATAATTGAGGATAATTTGAAAGGTTAAGATACAAGACAAACGCATTTTCCTTCCCCAGGGCTAAATTTTTTTTTTATTGCTTTTAACTTTTCTCATTTCCTTTCTCCTCACAGTGAAAGAAGATTGAGCATTAAAATGAGAAGTGAACAAAGGATACGCTAACCGCATTCCCTCGCCAGCAGTTGAGGAATAAAGAACGGTGCCTTGTAGACTGTTTAGAGCTGCAGTTGAACTGGCAACATCCTGCACACAAATCAGGAATATCAAAGCTAGCACACAAAGAGAAGCCAGGATCCAAAATAACTCCGTGCACATTTTCATAAGAGAAAAATAACATCCAGATCTTCACAAAATGTTCTACATGATCATTTGGATCAAGCCCCAAATTGTTAGAAATAAAATAGATTATGCATCAACACAGAAGAAATAAAAGTTTTATGAATTACTTCTAAAGACAAACTCATACTAGCCTAAATTTAATGCATTGATGGGTGACCGACCTCACATCAGTTTTCACGTCATCATCATTGCACCCATTTTACACCTGTTTATTAATTTGACAAATGAATAATAAAAAGGGGCAACCAAGGAATCCATTATTAATTACAGCATTGCAGGCATTGATGCAGTGCTACAAGAAAAGACAATGAAATGAATACCTGAAAATCAACAAATGCAACAGGAGCTCCATATGTGCTCTGCATCTTCAGTTTCAAAAATCCAGGACATCTGACAAATAAACAAAATAATCAAACTCAAAATTAACTCACTTTTCAAATATAATGTTGCAAGAGACGAATACTGACCTGGAAAATACTTGTATTAGCTCTTGTTCAGTACAAGATGGCCCCAGGTTAGCCACAAATAAAGTTGGACATGGGTTCACATTTTGTGGAATGCGAGAGGAGTTATTCTGTCAGATAAAAGACAAATATTACATGAAGCGGGATGCAACAGTTGCATAGAGTTCAAATTTCATGGGATATGAAGAAGAAACAAACAAAATGATAACACACAATGATTCAAAGATGAGAAACCTCCTGAATCAAAACAAATACTGGATGCCCACACCATTAATGGAAATCCTTAGGAGCGAGCGTCTATGCATAGCTTGAGGGATATAAATCATCTTAAGAGGCCCAATATATGATGTAAAGCAATGTACTGTTGATAGATACATGATGTAAATAGCTTGAACCTTGAACGACATAACTCAGGACTCAGGCGGCCCAATATATGATGTTAAGTATTGTCCTCTGCCTAATAAATAGTACAAAAGCAACACAAGTATATATGATCACTACAAAACAACTATTTCAGTAAGAGATTCACTTCCACCATGAACTTCTTTAAAGTCCTATTGTAGAAGCTTATAAATTGATTGCATAAAAGATAAGAAGTTCCTATCCAGATAAAGACAAAATCATGCAGATTCGAGAGCTATTCTCATTAGCCAATTAGAAAGCATACAAATGAACAGTAATATGAGGCCAAAATCTTAAGAAAAGGATCAATTCGTTTTTTTCAAAAAAGAAGGAAGGAGTTGTTAATGTACTTTAATGATCCAAGGGAAGGGAGACTATGAGTTTTTCTTTGTTTAGGGATAAAAATGGAAAAAAGCAGGAAACAAGCCTGATTAAAAAGAGAGGAAGGGATGTCTAAATCCAACCAACTATAGAAAAAGACAGTGAATATTTGAAGTGAATCCACAGCAGAGCCAACAACTACCCCCAGACTATAAAGTGGAAACTACATTAGAGCTGCACATCTCAAGTCAACAGAAGAAGAGGACAAGTGCAATATTTAACCAGAAAAAAATAAAGTGCGTACATTCTAACACCTCTAAAAGTCTAGAACAAGCTAACTTTTGTTAAGAAGAAGAAACGACCGCAGCACAATGAAAGCAGAGAAACAGGTGTTTCCCCTATAACATGGTCATACATAAACAAAGGGCCAAAAAAGGAGGCAAGGCTTTTATGCTTCAGACATCAAAACAAATAAATGCAATCTCACTTTAAATAAGTTTTTTCCAACAGAAGAGTGACAGATTTTATTGCTTATTGATCAACGTACGTAATTAAGGCATACTATAGTCAAAAGCACTATGTGCTGGTTCTGTACTTTTGTTGAACACTAAAGATATAACCATTTGAAGATGATGTAATTCAAAAAAATTAAGACAAGGTACAGAAAAAGACATGATCAAATACAAATTTGACATTACAGCTCTAACAAATCATAGATTGAGAAAAGCAAAAGAAGGAAGAAAATTTGAAAGAGAAAACTCACCAAATTTGCTGCTGCGCTGTCACTAAAAGCTTTATCATCAGCATACCATTGGCTAAATAATATAAAACAAACAAATAATAATCCCATTAGATGAGACTCTGACATACAAAGGCAACAACTTCAAAAGGCAAATCCAATGGTCTAACTTCAAATATAGTGCATTTAGTAATTCTTTTATAAAAGAAATCAGGCTCTCCCAAGTAACTTAAAAATAATGTGCTTTATATCAAGACACATCACTTCCGCATAACAAAGTTGTGCTTAAGTTGTGCATATGACCTTTGTGCAGATGGATAACCATACGTGTTTGTGTTGTAAGCAGAATTACCCATTCCAGGCATGTGTATGCTGCCAACACCTGCTAGTGCCCAAGCGTGCAAAACATGTGCAAAGTGAGCTCATAGATGAAGTGTCCTTGGTGTGACCAATAATTAACTGGTCTCCGAGCAAGAGATTAGATATTGAACTTAACATAAAAATGGCAGGATAGCGAACTGGAAAATGTGAAACAAGTAGCATATGTTGAGAGCACCCTACACACTAGAACAACCAAGCAAAACACGCTCACCAGAATCAGGAGTTGCCCTTGAAAAAGAAGATCCTCTAGCCTTCTTATCTGAGCCAACAATTTCATCATCTGCTTACAGTAGTCAATCAGAGCCCAAAAAATTCAGTTGGAACATGGAAGCGCTTGAAACATAGAATACACAGATAAAATAATTCAGTTGAAGGTTGAAAATGACAAGGAAAAAGACCTATTCTTGTGCGCTTGGACCTAGAGTTGGATTTTGCTAAATCTATATATAGAGTTGACCCCTCTTCAAGGTCAAAGACCATCCCCTGCGAACCAAGCAAACTCGAGATGTTAACATCCAAATGGAATAATTTGTTTCCCCCTTTACATTGAAAATCAACTGATTGGCAGGTTCTCCAAGGTACCAAGCATATCTCCTGACTTAAAAACATTTATGTGTTATAAAACTCTTACATTTAATGCATGCATTGCCATGAGTGCGGACTGCTGATCAGTGAATACAGCAAAAGCAAAAGCCTGTCAACACTCAACAGAAAAGAATATATCAGAACAGAGAAATTTAAGAATAAAATACTTAACAATAACATGTGCTACAACAAGATAAAGGGTTATTAAAGTTAATTATATTTAAGAAGTGAAGAAAAGCAAAAGCATCCATTCGACAAGATAGACCAGATTGAGATTATCATCATTGAACGATGAACAAGCCAGCAACCAGAAATCTATTTCCCCTAATCAAATCGTATTATATGCATTAACATCATAAATAAAGCTCAGAGATCATTGTATCTAAGAAACTTCACCATTATAATGCTGCATGATGTTAATCTGTCTACACCCTACAGCTTAAAACGTCACGGCTATAAGGAAGACAGAGAAACAGGTAGAACCCAAATTGTAGTTGACTAGATTTAAACAGCGCCCTTGCATGGATAATTTCGTATCACCAACACGAACTAAAATCCTGGGTGATGCTTAATGCTGGCACATTTGACTAGGGTTTTAACTTAGGGCTCAAGATTTGCCATATGACATTTTAAATTGATTTGGTACTTTTGAACTTAGCTATTCCAGTTTGGGATCCGTTCGTAGGATTTTATTAGCTTTTTACTTGTTTTCTAGCCTATCCAAAAGCTACTTGCTATGTTACCTCGGCACATTTAATTTTTAGTCATAAATTACATTGGAGTTATTGAGCTACCGGGGTTCTTGTTCTGGTCCTACATCAGGAAGGCATGAACAAACTTGCATAAATATTCGAGGCCACAAAATACACAGAATACCTGCGACGATTCAGTGGGGGTCCGAAGATGTGATGACTCGTAACCGGGAAACTCTCGAAACAAATTGTAGATTTCGCGAGGCTTCACATCCTCGGGAAGGCCGGCAACGAAGAGTGTCCGAACCTCGTCGGCGGAATACTGAGGAGGGTTAGGAGGGCCGTAAGAAGCAAACATTGGTTGCTGGTAGGACCCATATTGCGAAGGAAGATGGTGGGGGCCGGGAGGAGCCGCACCAGGAGGTGGTGGCACCACCGCTAGCGACGACGGATGAGGATGTTGATAATATGGAAAAGTATGATGAGTCGAAGATTGGGATTGTGCGTAGTAGGCAGCCATGTCGTCCATGGGGTTCGATTGGAGCTCTGAATAGGAGGATCCCTCCAAAACTGTTGCGAGCTATCTATTTGGTGCGCCAAAAAGAAACTAGCACTTCTGCGGGATACTTTTTTATTTTCCCTCCTTTCCTCTTACCCATTAAACTAAGTGATCGGTTGGGATAATTTATTATAATAAATGTTTATAAATTGTGATTCATAATATATAAGGTAAGTATGTGAGAGGAGTTTTATTTTGATTTACGTAATAAATACTTATATTTAAAAAATAAGTGTTCCCAAACATACACTAAATTTAAATCTTATCACGTTAAAAAAACATCTAATTAAACATATACAAAGAGGTTTGGCCAAAAAAAATATTTTTTTTTTGCCATAAAGAAATATATATATATATATATATATACAAAGAGGAAAATATTTCTTCATTAAAAATTTTTTAGGAAAATTGTAGTCAAGTCTCAAAAAAGAAGGAAAATAAAAAAATAGTCTAATTAACAACTCCATATCATTGATTACTTTAGAAGCGGACATTTAACAATTTCATATAATCATATTTTTTTATTTTATAATTTTAAAGGACTATTTTTTATTTCCCTTTATCCTTAGGACTTGAGTAAAATTTTCCCAATTTCATCTACGACAAGCATCTAAAGTGGAGCGCCAATACTTTTTTGTGCATGAAAATGTTTCAACTTATTAAAACATTTTCGATTAGTTCTTATGTTTAACACGACTTTTCGCCCGTTTTCTCTTTAAAAATTTAGGTTACATTTGAATTAGGAGAAAAGTGACCGAAAATGTTGGCAAAAAGAAAAGAAAAGAAAAATGACGTAAAATTGGGGAGAAAAGCTAACATTACTAATAGAACAAAGTTATAAAAGCTAATCGCGTTATCATAGCAAAATCAAAGATTTAATTAAGAGAGGAAGTTTAAAAAATGGAGCAATCTTGTCCAGACTGTTATCTCAGTTAATTTTGACCGTTAATTGATAAGATATGTTGAGTTAGTAGTACAAATATCATTTACATCTTTTTGTTAAAATGTAAATTTGCCATGAAAGTTTTATATATAACTTTGATAAAAAAATGAAGAAGATGATATATGGACTTCCGAGGTAAATTTGCATCTTGACAAAAATAATGTAGATGATATGTGGATTATCAGCTTAGTATATTTGGTCAATTAATAGTCAAAATTAACTAAGATAATGGTCATGATCAAATTGCCCCGTTTTAAAACTTTCAGAATAAAATTGTCCTTTAAAAAACTTTCAGGGCAAAATGCCCTTTAATCCTATATAATATGATATGTCCATATCAAAAAACAGTAGTAAAAATGTAATTTTTAAAATAAGAATAGCTAATTAAGACGTAAGTTAAACGTTAATTGATTTTCTCTTTCACTTTGAGAAAATACCCTTTTTAAAATGAATTTTTCACTTAATATTTGATAACCAGTTATAATATAAAAATTTCAATAAAAAAATCAGACTATTCATAAATTAAAATTTAAAAATAATGTACAGCTTGATCTAGTTATTGCCATGAAAGCATCCACATAAGTTCACATATACAAGGATATATAATTCAGAACCAATTTACACACACATTATTTATAGAGAAAATCCTAATTAAATCCATATGAAATACTTATATTTAGATAAACTAAGGAGGCTTGATTAGGGATTTCTCAATCTTGTTAAATGACCATGTCACCCCCTCACTCTTTTCTTTTTCAAAGCACCCTCTTTTCGCAAGCCCTTTTTTGTATCAGGGAGAGAAAACTCGAGATAGAAAGCTCTTTTTTGATTAACTCTAATTTTCGAATCAGCAAATTGCAAGTTAAACCAATTGATAATGGAACATATGCTTTTAATTATAGAAGCTCTTAATTGTTTATTTAAGCAGCGTCACTTAGGTCTACGTATGCCTCGAAAAAAAAATCATAAATGCTTCCTAGTTTCTAATTACAATATCCTTCCATCTTTTGCGTACACAATATTTTTTTTTTCTACAATTCAACCTATTAGATGGATCCAGATTTTGAATAGATATTCTAGGGATCCATTGCCTATTTGTGGACGATGCTGGTACAAAAAAAAAAAAAGAGGACATGAAAATCAAGAAAGACATATCGGAGGTGGAATAGTGTTATTGTTTAAGTGAGTGTTTGGGTTTTTTCCAAACCTAAGTTTGCGCAATCCGGGATAACACTCTTCTCACACACTTACATCGTAAATCGTAAAAACTATTTTTAAAAACCAATTTAAACACACACTAACTCCCTTTTCTGATACCTATGAGAAGAGTAGCATCGGAGAAGAGAGGGGGATGATAAAATGTTTGAACAAGCCAAGGATTAAAGAAATGCAAACGTTTGGAAAAGGAGCATGCAAGGAGCTTCAATGACAGATTCCTAAATTGATTGAAGATGATGAGAGGGGAGGATCAAGACACGTGGTTTTAAAGAAGTGGTCATTTTACAAGATTCAAAAATATTTAATAAGGCCTCTTCACCTGATTAAACTTTTGTTAAAAATATAAGCCTGAATATACATTTGAATGTTTTAACTGGACTTGATTGGGAGAAATTTATTAAAAGTTATAAGCCTAAATAAGAATTTAAACATTTTAATTGGACTTAACAGGGATTCCCACAATTTTTTATATCATTTCTAACACACTATACACCTTCCCTTGGCATAATTAGTATACATATATCATATATGATATATCTTTATGTATGACATGTAAATTGAATAATTGACAGTTAATCCATTCTAGATGCGGAAACGATCAAATTTTGCACATTTATCGTTATTATATTATTTTATTTCGCCTTTCCCGCATCAAACCAATCTTAATTTCCTTAAACTAAATTGATAATTGATTCGATCTAATTAGATTAATGACGAGTTACATGAAATTCAATTACATGCACATTGAGATTTATATTACACAGAATATAATTTCATATAAAATCAACATTTTCTTCAGTAACTGCAACTAATATTATTATGAAGACGAGCTCTGGATAAACTATTCTTGTTGCAGCAGGAATTAACTAGAATTTAACCACTTTAATATAATTTTTTACGAAAACAAATTGCTGCTGCTATTATTACTACTACATGTTTTCATTCAGGTGGAAAACAAAAATTGAAAAACCAAAAAGAAGAAGCCTGCTTAAAAAAATGGCATCGCCATGACTTAGGGTGGGAACTCTTTCCCCGAGGCAGAGCTTCCAATGTAAACGAAGCGAGGAGCCTGTGGAATTCTTGCAGAGAGGTCAAGAATGTAAACATAAGCATTAAGCACCATGCTATGATGGAATCATGCCTATGCTATTTAAAATCCAATTGGCTTACAGTTTCATGCACACGAATATAGAGGAATACCTCCAGTTCCAGTTCCACACAGAGAGAGAGCAGTCATATTACTCTTCACAGAAAAGTATCTATTGTCATAGCAATGTAGCAACAAACATCAGGCTCAGCAGGTTTCTGCTGACGAAATTATCAACAAGCATCATGGGTTGACTTTAACATTGTTGTGTATCAATATTATATCCAGACCTGAGTAAGCACAATCAGTTAAAACCATAGGGTCTGCATATTATGGCAGCCAGCAATCACGTAACAGTTTTAACTTAGAACAAAAGACAGCAACCAGGATCTACCATAGCACAAATAATTCTTCAGCTGTGCCCATTTATCAACTAGACAATGGGCGGGTATTGTTTTGCCTGTTGTCGCACCCTTCGCCTATACTCCACCGCATCCTGCATGAAGCATTATGATATAGATTCAGACTCTAATAAGTATACGAATGCCAATACCATATAGACGTTGTAGAATCTTCCCCGATAAGTACCTGGATAAAGAGATGATAGCCTTCTGTCTGGGCAGGATCAGCAGGATTTGGCTGGTCAAGCAAGTCTTGGATTCCCACAAGAATTTGCTTTACAGTTATGGCAGGCCTCCACCCCTGCATGCAACAGTTACTATAAGAATCTGTTTGCAGAGAAAAGTATAAATCACACCACATTAACTATACTCGTTAAGCCCTGAGTTTATCAAGAGATCTACACTTACACTGTCCTCATTAAGTATAGACAAGCAAACAGTTCCAGATGGGTAGACATTAGGGTGGAAGAAACCTTGTGGGAATTTACACTTTGGTGGCTTGCTAGGGTAATCTTCACTGAAGTGCAATGTCAGAGGAAAATACCCACCTTCCCAATCAGTCTGCAGCAATTCAAAGGCAGAATTTCCATTAAGATAAATAATCAGGTGTCTATTATATCAACAAGCTGCTTGTTTGCAAACATGTTCCAATACGTTAATTAAAAAAAACTTCAAAACAACGTTTTATTGCTTTCAACGACTATAAAACCCATGTTAAATGCAAGAGAGCAACAACATCCCCTTCCCCTCAGTCTTTGAATATATATACAGATTTGCTGCTGCAGATTTTTTCTTTTTTTGAATTTATCAGCAGTCTTCTTCAACTTTTCTGCACCCTGCTTCAAGGGCCAAGATAAGTCACTCATGATCCAAAATGACCTCTGCTTCAATATCATAAGCGCACATAGAAATATATTTTTTATATAGTAAAGCAGCAGGTTGCATAAATCTTGCATTGATCCCAGTCCAAATGTTACTAGATTTTCTTTATAGCATCATTCAAGAACTCAACCATTTCAGAACCACACTAATATCACATGCAAAGAAAAAGGAGCATATTATCAAAACCTGTTCGAATTAGAACATGCCAACTGTATCCAAGATCTGCACACAGATAAGTACATTAAATCCATTCCCTAGTTGGCTAAGAAATCAACACCAAAACCAATACTTTCCTATTCTAGAAATGAAGCATGAGAATGATGATAATGATGAATGGTGCTCCAATTGCAACAACTCAAGGCCTTAGTAGGCCTTTGAAAGCGATTTCGTACATAACAAAGGTTCAATTAACCTTTTTAATCTTCTTTATTGCACTCCATTCTTATTATTCTTAGAATAACTTGAGTTAACAGCAAAACTGTTCCAATTATATGCCAGGAGATAAGCAGGTAGATATTCTGGAAGCATTGGTGTAAAAGGCCCAAAGTGTGACGCTAGGCACATTTGTACTGCCAAGCAGAATGGATACCTTTGTTGATACACAAAACACAATGCAACTAAAAGAGACGCTTACCATACTTAAACTAAGAGCCATATAGACAACCATAGTTGTTGAAATCAGACAATTTCCAAATCGGAACACACAAGTCCCAGGAAAAACAATACAGATTAGAGATCCAAATCGTGTGGTGAGTGAAACAGCTGCTAGAATTCTCAGAATCAAGCAAGTCGTGCTCGTAAACACAATTCAAATTGATCTGGCAATTCCAGCAGCCTTGTTCCCTTGGGTTACAAGGAGAGGTCAGGCCATCAATGAACCAACATGACCAAAAGTGGAAACCATGCAGGAAACTGTTTTGAAAAGAAAATAATGGGATAAAATCACAAAAGGCTTCATCTAGATCAAACCATGTAGAACCACAAGGAAAGAAAAGCTCTCCTGATGAGATCTAAACACAGCCAAATACTAAGAGATCAAACCTAAAGACACTAGTTAAGCTAGCACAATCCCCTGTCAGCTGTACTACGCACTAAGTAGGACCACAACTCTTACCTTCTTTTATTGCCACGCAACTCAGAATCACCTCAAAGATCACATTAACATTAGCATAGTCAAAGGTGAAATCAGTATACGAACATTTTTCATCTTACCTCTATCTTCTTTATCGTAGGTATAACTTATATGATATAATTCAAGCTAAATCTTACAATTGAATAAAATTGACAAATCAAAATCAGTTTCCCTATTAGCAATACGGATTGAGACTTGATTACTATGATATGTGTTCAATTCTAGAACACCATGCCATCAATGATTCCATTAACAGGACTTAGAAGAGCATCTGATATGACATATCATCCCTGGGGTATATTTAAGTCATACAGGTTCTTTCCCTTTCATACTCGCATTAGTAGCATGTCAACCAATTTGGTCTTCTTGATAACAACCCATTCCTGCCCAAAACACCAACTACTGTTCTCTAGCTTTATTAGCATGCCATCGTTCCATACCTAGTTTTACTCAATTCTCCTCCATTGTTGGGAGATAAGCGCCAGGATCGTAAAACAATGATACAGTAAGAATGTAAAGGCTCGGCAATTTGAATCAGAAAACAATTCCCAGCGATAAGTGAAATAAATTTCAAATAAAAAGATGGAAAAGAAAACATACCCCAGCCTTGCCAGGAATGGTACAATGCCACACCATCAAATTCACCGTACCATCTGGCAGCGTCTCCGGCTTCGCAACAAAACCCTAGAACACAGAAAACAGCAGCATCGATTCAAATCCAGCAAAAGCACACGAGAACCGTGTAAGAAATTAACTGAATCGGAACTGAAAAGATACAGAAGCAGCAAGGAGGGGTTAGATAGTACGGACATGAGGATGGTTCTTACGCCACGCCTTTCTTTCTTCAGCAAGGCGTCCACGAGCAATACCCGACATCTCTCTCTCCTTGCTACCTCACGAACACTGCGTCCCTCAATATTGCTCCTAAGAAGTCACGCGGAGTCACCGGTTCCTGTGTTTTGAATATATTAATATACGAAGCAGAGAGCAGAGGATTGTTCTGCGACTCTGCCTTTCGGTATCGATGTCGAACTTTCTATGCTGCGTTCGAATCTCAGAAACATACGGTCCGGATTTTATTTTGAGCAATCACACCGCCTTGTCTTCTTTCTGTTTTTTGGAATAAAAAAGTCAATGCTCTTCCCTCGTTTTCCCACATCGCGTGAGAACCACGCCACCGTAGGTTGGACCGCATCACGTGGCGCTGACGCGTCCTCTCTCCATCTCCAGACTACCAGACAAATTCATGGGCTTTCTTGGGCCTTCGATCTTAAAAGCCCAAAACCACGTATAAGTAAAATATTATTCAAAACATGGAAAAAAGACTCATGATCCATAAATGATTAACAATGCTGTGTTTTATGCTGGCCCAAAACAACCAATACAGTACGGTCCATGATTTAGTGTGTGTTTGGCAACATCCCAAATCATAGTTTGCACAACCCGAGACAAAACTCCTCTCACACACTTATCTTGTAAGTCGTAAAAGCTATTAAAAAAAGCTAATCCAAACACACACTGAAAGAAAAGCAAGGGGAATCGGTGAAAGTTCCTATTTATAAACTTTATTGATTGGAAGGACTTGATATGCTTTTATATATAAAAATTATCGATAGTCTATATGATTTCGTACATTGAAAGTGCCTATAATGAAATTTAGGTGTTCTAACAAGTAAAATTTTTAAATGCTGATTTTTCACCAATTTTCTTAAAAAAAGGTGATGTGGGTGTGGTGACGCGGGTTAGTAATAATAAGCATGCTTATTGAACCCGGACCGGACTGGCCGGTCCGGCCCGGAAACCGGCGAACCTGCCGGTAAACTCGTCCGGATTGGTATTTAAAAAAAATTAATTTTTCCTTTAGAATTTCATACTATAAGTCTAAAATTTTCAATTACTCACCGGTTTGGTCCCGGTCTGACCCACTGACCCTTAACCCAGTATCCCGACCGGTTCAATGCCCGGTCCGAGTTTTAATACCTTGATAATAAGAGAGAATGATTTGGGATGATAGATGTTTTGAAACTTTGAATGGGTGAGGGCAGGGTATGATATGGCATGATGATGATGTAATTCTTAAAAAGAGCTTAGACGTTTGAAACTCACATGTAGTGTCAAGTGAGCAGCGGGTATCCGCTGATTGTCATCATGAATGTGTATATCAATATTCTAAGGGCTTATTTGACTTAACGTTTAAAAAGTACGTTTACACAAGTCTAAACAAAACTTCTCTCATATATTTATTTCGTATATCATAAATTATATTAGAAAAATAGTTTACACTTCTAATCCAAACGGGCACTAAAAGAGAGCTCATTTTGATTTATTTAAGGTTGAAGAAAAGTAAGAGAGTGATCATGCCAAGTTCCAGCAGATATCCCTTTTTATGTAAAAGGAGGAGACTGATGGCAGATACTGAACTCTCTGTCCACGTTAAATTGGGCAAAGCCATCATGAAACCACTTTTGGATAAGATAAATGAACATTGGATTCTTAAAGAAATCCAAACAAATGCACTTGTTGGATTGCTTGTGCACAGAGAGGAGGGTGAATTAAGAGTGCCAAGGACACTATACAGATGAGTTGGAGCTTACTCATGGATAGTGATTTTGAGCCTCCTCTTAAAGGAAATACTCGGTGTTTTACCCTTTTATTAATTATGTTGTGATATAAAAAGAATATATGTTTTTGAACAACTTAATAAAAACAAATGTTACTGCCAAAAGAGTGAACTTTACCAAGAACAAACTTAAATACTAACCCAATGTTTTGATGGAGAGAAAATTATGGGAGAAAGAAAACTAGCTAGAAGAGAAAGCTACCGAAAATAGTAAAAAAAAATTATTATTTATGAAAATTTTCAAACCAGATATTTTCTTTTCCCTATTCTCTTCTCATTTTTCTCACTATCCAAACACAGTTGTATAAATCAAAACTGTGTGCAAAGCACTTGCCCGTGGAAATTAAGCACCAAATCGTAGTGGGCATGGCATGTATATATGGAGAGCCTCCAAGGAAACTGTTACTCCTTCCGGTTCTAATTATAAGATAAAGTTGATTTTTTTGGAGAAATTAAGGAAACCAATTAAATTACTTTAGAGTGTTTATATTTTTAGTATCCTTAGATTATATATTAGTTTATTAGTCAAATTAATTAGTTTGGAGAAAAAAATAAAAATATAAAAACTCTAAAGTAATTTAATTGGTTTTCTTAATTTTTCTAAAAAAATTAACTTTATCTTATAATTAGGATCGGAAGGGGTATTATGTTGGGATAGATGGTTTGAGATTAACTGGGCTGTTTGGAATTAGCATATTCTTGCGATGTCATCAAAACAGTCAAAGATAATGAGCGATCTCACCTGCCATGGTTAGTCAGTGATAGTCGCCAGAGTAACAGTGAACTAATGAGAACGTAGTGGAAGAGACAAGGGCATTTTGCCATACTTTAATGTGACTTGAGGATGGTTTTGAAAACTGATCGCCGTGCGGGTGATGTTGATGATTAGTAACTCTCTCCAACAACATTTACCAAACCCAATCAAAGCAGCTGGATGGTTTACTGAGAGATAAATCATTTTGACAGTTCGGTTGCTTTTGTTTCCTATAGTCAAATGAGCAAGCTAAGTACATTAATTATTTCCGTTTCTTATTTTAAAAGCTATCGTTGATGATCCCTATCAAGCCCACCAAGGCCCCACTAGGAAGTGCCACCGACCGTGGACGTATCAGCTAGTTTTTCTTGTCTTTAATTTCATCACACAATGATACTTTTTTTTTAAAAAAAATTTCCCAGATGTGTCATGCTATGAGTGTATGGGTGTGTTTGGGATAGCGGAAGGAAAAATGACTTATATGATTCGGGCTTATTAAAAATGACTTAATAAATAAGTCAATATTTGTAATGTGATTTATGTTTGGATGAGCGGTTGAATAAGTGATTTTTTATAAGTGAAAATGTGTTTGGATTAGCGATTGAATAAGTGCGTTTTTAAAAGTAAAAACTTGAAGGGTATTTGTATGTTCTTCAAATTTTAGATAGATCATATATGCGATATCCAACAGTAACATATCATTTGACCCAGGAAGATATCCGAAAATGCAAACTTGTAACTCCCGAGATGAAGCCCAAACTAAGAATGGAATTTCAGAAATTATAACAGCATAAACACATTGTGTTTCAGTCTAGTATGCCACCACACGCCAAAAGTCCTTTCAATAGTTGACCTCAAACTGGAATGATAGTAATTGAAGGTCTCTTGAGCATTTGCAAAACCAGGTCGACATTGATAACGCTGACATCTATAGGGACCAAGATACCCAACTGATGTGGAAACTCCAGAAGCAATTTGGACCATAACACTATAACATATGATATTGAATTAATAAAAAAAGAAGGCAATATTTTAACCAAAAAAAAAAAGAGAAGAAGGCGGCAATCAATGAACACCTATCCTTTCCTTTCTTTCTCTTGCCTTTCCCCCCAACTGAGAAGCCCCACCACGACACCCGAAAGGAAACGGACACACACAGAGGTAGCCATTAAAGGGCCACCTCATTTCTTCACACACCAAACACCTCTTCAATTTACCTTCTTCTTTATCTCTCTCTCTCTCTCTCTCTCTCTCTGCCCCCAACAAGTCGTTTCTGTCTTCATACTCAAAATGAGCATCACCGCCTACTCTGTCTTCTTCTTCTACTACTTTACTCAAAATCATTGATTTGGTTTTTTGTTCCTCATTCACTGAAAATCCAGAAGCAGAACCCAACACTTGAGACATTATGAACAAGCTTGTGGTTGAAGTTCTTGATGCGAGCGACCTGATGCCAAAAGATGGAGAAGGATCAGCGAGCCCTTTTGTAGAAGTAGAATTTGACCATCACAAGCAGAGGACTCAAACCAAGCTCAAAGACCTAAATCCTCAGTGGAATGAGAAGCTCGTGTTCGACGTTGATGACCCCAGAGATCTTCCTAACAAGACAATTAAGGTTGTCATCTACAACAACAATCGATCAAGAGCTGATTCAGCTGGTGGTGTGAATTTCCTCGGAAGAGTCATAATTAAAGGTGAGACTGTTTCCTTTTCCGAATCCGAACCCCTTGTTCAGCGATACCCACTTGATAAAAGAAGCTTAATGTCACGTATTAGAGGAGAAATCGCTCTTAGAGCATATGTAGTTTATGACCCTTCTGCTTTTTCTCCTCCTCCTCCAACTACATCACAAGCACAAGCAGCGAAAGTGACTCCTGTGGTTGAAGCACAGATCCGACATGGCTGAGCACGAATAAAGATGGGCACGGCCTTCAGATGCTACGAGTGACCTCCGAGACTACAATGCAGTCGAAGACACGTACGGACCTGGGATCGGATCTGTCACAGACGGAAAATCGATCGACGAGGGGGAAGACGACGGAGACAGCTAGAGAGGGAAGACGGACTACACAGCTTCATCGGCTACAACCCTTGCCGCCGACGAGAGGGAGACGAAGACCAGCGACAGCGACCGCAACAGGAAACTGAAGCAGAGCATGTGAAAAAAGATTCCCTTGCAGTAGGCGTCGAGCAGCTTTGCGCAGGGAGAGAGGAGTGAAAAATTAAAAAGAGTTAGGTGAGGTAAATAAATCCAACGGTAATAAAACGTGAAACGGGTTTGTAAAAAGCCAGATCCAGTAGCTTATGCGAAATGCGATTTTTTTAACCTCAACCCCAAATAGAAAAAGCCCAGCCAAACACAGAAAATTGGATCACGTTTTTTTTTCGGGCTTATCTAATCAAAACGGGCTTATTTGGCTATTTTAAGCCCAACCAAACACTCTATATAACTGTTATGTGAGTTATTTTCTGAGGAGTGCTTGTGCTTTGTGGGTCATTATTTTCTGAGGTAGCTAAAACAGGTTAATGTAAGCACCTAATAAAGCAATGGGAAAATCGCTAGTAAATATCAAATAGGAAAATTAATTACTCTTTGCCATCTAGAAACACAAGGTACTGAACTATTATTAATATTGAACATAGAAAGACAAAAATGCCCTTAGTAAGCTTACACTATAGGCAGAAGCAAACGATTAATTGCTTATATCACAGTGCCTTATTCAGCTCTCTAGTTCAGCGGAGTGCGGTGGCATGCGTCTTCTGTTGTGGCCATCGATCACTGTGGAGTCCGCCGGAGGTTGATCATTGTGGAGTCCGTCGATCACTCCGAAGCCCTTCTTCATTTTCAGTTTCTGGTGAAGGTGATGATTTGTATATTGGTTGTGGACCTCAATTTTGTGTATTGCTATGTGTGTGAGTAAGGAAATAATAAATATTATTGTGGGTTCGTTAGATATTCTGAGTTTGGAAGATTCTTTGCACATAGGAGTATATTCATTGCACATTATGGAAGAACGTTGGCACAACAGCCAAATCCTCTCCACACATGAGAATGGCCACAGATGGAACAACCTTTGCTTATCATGGAAGACACGTTGCATATGTGGAAGATCAATTGCACACAACGGAAGATCTTTTACACATATCGTGGATGATCATTGCGCACACATAAAAAATCCTTTGCTCGTCATGGAAGATCAATTGCACACAACTGAAAATCCTTGGCACATAAAGAATCATCCTTTGTACATATCATGGATGATCCTATGGCACATAGGGAAAAGATCCATTGCACACAACGGAAGATTTTTTGCACATCATGAAAGATCAATTGCACAAAACGGAAGATTCTTGGCACATAAAGGATCATCTTTTGCACATATCATTGATGATCCTATGGCACATAGGGAAAATATCCATTGCACACGACGGAAGATTCTTTGCACATCATGGAAGATCAATTACATACAATGGAATATAATGGACTATCCTTTGCACATATTGTGGATGATCCTCTGGCACACAGAGAAAAGATCTATTGCACACAACGAAAGATCCTTTGCATATTATGGATGATCAATTGCACACAACGGAAGACTATGGGCACATAATGGATCATCCTTTACACATATCGTGGATGATCATTTGCACATAAAGAGGGTTGTTTGCACGTATAGAAGATTCATTGCACGTATGGAAGAGTTTATCAACATTTGGATGATCTACTGCAGAACGCATAAATTGCACAGCAACTGCTTGTTTAACAAAGTCCTATATATAGAGATAAAGTACTTTGTTATAAATCGACATATAAACGTCCCTAACATGTCAAAAAAACTTTACGGCCAACTAGTGTAGATACAACATAAATGAAAAAAAAACTACTTTTTCTTAGATCTCCAAACTTCAATGTTACGCATTATCGCTTCCCGTTATTTGTTTTTTGTATAAGTAACTAGCCACTACACCACATCCACCCTTTTTTTATCCATGTCTTCCTGAACAAAAATGTTTTCAGTCAGATCCAATCATATTGTAAATTTAATGTAAAAATTTACTCATATTAGACATTGTGAAACTATTCCACTCAGGCCTCCTAATATTTTCCCACATTTTTAGCCAAGATATCACGTACATGCCATAGTTCCATCTACACAGAAGTAAAATATCAATTGCACACAGAAATAAATTGAATGACAATTGCAACAATCCAATTTGAGGGGCCGATACAAGCAACAACACAAATATGGAAAATATTAGTCAAAAGTGAAGCAAGGCATATAATGTTGACTCAACCAAACTAACTTGTGCCTATTGCTATAACATTTCTAGAGTTAATCACTCGCAACAGCAATAGGAAATCTAAAGATTTTGCACTACTCCTTAAAGTTTCATAGATTAAAGATTATGCGAGAACATTAACAAAACACAGGAATGAATGCCTTAGCAGCACACACAATCAGAGAGAAACATGAGTGCGTTACTTGTGCAAAAAGCTTGATAGGTCACATGCACAAGCTAAGTTGACCTCAGGAGGATATTAAACTCACATCCTATCAAATAGGGAGAAGGCTTAAGAATTTCAAAATTAGGTAAAGTTAGTCATTTTTAACAAAATAGCTTAAGAAACGGCGCAATAATCAAATTAGGCATCTACAATATTCAAGATAGAGGCTCAAATCGAATTTGCAAGTGAAAACACACAAAGCTGCTGGAGGCTAACCACAAATAAAACTAATGTGTAAAGTTTGAATTCTCAATTATTAGTTAATGAGGTTGAACAAGACAGTCTAATATCCACAACTGATTGAAGTTCAGGACCACTGCCAAATAAGGGTGCCTACGAAAGTAGCAAAAGTTCATGCAATTGATATAATTGCAAGTTTGTCTGAAAGGAATAGATGTCAACTATCATGCATGATCAAATCCATTTATTGTTCAAATCAAATGTAATCAAGAACTTTGTAACTAGATGTTATCTATGTCACAATATATGAAATGTAATCTAATTGTTCATAACATCACAACTTTCCTACCTCATAGTCTTTATGCTCATATAAGATATGAAATATAATTGTATATGAAGGCCATCTCTTGCTAAAACTCGACTCTGGCGTAAACTACTGAAACATGATCATCATAATTTGAAACAACATTTTTAATAGACAATAGGAGTTTCATGTGACAACATTGCCAACCTCTGCATCACCATGAGCACCTGAACATGATCATCAGTGACAATCTTCCCACTTATGTGGAAGAAGCATTATATTTCCTTTTGTATTCTATTCATCACATTAACTCTATACTTGCAAAAATATGGCTTTAAACTAATATGCAATAAAACATGCACAGTCGAATTAGTCAATATGTAATTATAGTTTCACCTATAATAAACTAATATGCAATAAAACATGCACAGTCGAATTGCTTCATTGAAGATTTTTTTCCCAAAACATTCAACACTGCAAAGACAGCACTACACAATGCCTTTGAACTTAATTTCATCAAAACCAGTAAGCAATATTACCCAAACAAATAAAAGAATTATTACTTATAGCAACATTCAGGCAACAATACCCAATACGGAATATCCATTGCACACAACGGAAGATCATTGGCACATAATGGATTATCCTTTGCACATATCATGGATGACCATTGGCCACGTATGGAAAAGATCAATTGCACAAAACAGAAGATCAATTACACATAATGGCTATCACATGTGAATCTCCATTGCAGCATTATTACTTCCACCAACAATCAGGCAACAATACCCAATACACAATATATAAATCCCCATCAACTAAAATAAAAAACTTCACAATAATGGTCAAACTCATAATATCTAAGGAACCCATAGTTATGAACAATTCAGACACAGTAAATAACATAATCACATTTCACCGGCTTGGATCTAGCTAGTCCACTGAAGCGGGATTACATGCAAATTAAGTTTCTTACGTTCAAAAAAGCATTAACTTACCATTTTCATTATAGGACGCAGACCCTATACATTTATACTCACCCACCCTTTAATTTTACCGTGTTCTAGTATATAAAAGGGTCGTATGAATTTGTCTGTTTTTAATTTTTATTTATTTTATTTAAAATGAAAGACCCGTTGAGAAAATTAAAGAGGCTTTGGTGTACGTGAGAAGTAGATAAAGGAAGTGATATATGGAACCCAAAAGGAAGGGCGCAAAATGGAGATCACATGGGCATGAAGGATGTGGTTTGCCATTGGTGCGAATGAAAAAGACGTGCTAGCTCTCACCCAAGATGACAAAACAGTGGTGAGGGCATTAAGAAAGTGGGTTTCGTTAATTTAATATTGGTCCCAAGTCTCATCCCATGTATATATAATCCTCCTTTTGGGAGTTAAGGTTTTCTATTCTCTGTCGGCGTGCACCGCTAATGTTCCGAGAATCTCGTATTCAAATTAAAACACCCCCACACACGTATTCAATTATTTCTCAAATCTGCGTTAGTCCTTATGTCATTATTTTTTAATTTTTAACTATCCATTTAAAAAATGAATTTAACTTTTATACACTACCGTGTGTTCTCAATCTAATTGTTCCTGTTGCTTACATTAAACTACTAGTTTTATCAAATTCATTAATCATGTATAGTTGAAGTGCTCTTAGACCCTGACCAATTTCAAGATCTAACTCATCTAAATTTTGAGTTTATAAACAAAATAGTTAGTCAAGGTGCTCAAATGATATGCTATAAATGCATCCTTAAATTTTGACAAGGAATTTATGAAGATGATTAAAAACTGAATATTATTATTATGAAAAATGAATAAGATAAAATAATCAGGCAGAAGCCAACGGGGCATCCTAAGAACCAAGAAGAAACCAAATCCGGCCCCTTATCTAAATGGTGGGGTCCAGATGGGGTTACTTGGCGCTGGTGCAATACAAGAGTGGACTTTGGAAGAATCCAATGATATAAAGAGTTAGGTGATGAAAGGGTAATTAAATTATATTATATTACTCATCATAAACATCAGATGGAGTTATTTTTTTTAAGAGATTAAGAAAATTAAATTATTTACTTAATCATATCATATGTTTTATAACATTAGATTATATATCAGTTTATTAGTCAAATTAATTAGTTTGGAGGAAAAAAGAAAAATATAAATACTCTAAAATAATTTAATTAGTTTCATTAATCTCTTAAAAAAAAAAAATTTCTCTTATATTTAAAATTAAATGGAGTATATCAAAATAGAGACATCTGTTATACTTGCTTCGCCAGACACCTTCCGCCCCGTAAGACCAGGCCGAATATATAAAAGCCAAAAACTTGCATCAAAATCAAAGTCAGTGACCCCAAGTCATTACTCCACTTATATTTCACATGATTATGACCCAACCAATCCATGCTCTATTTCGTTTATATATTTTGGCCTCACAATTTATACTTATTTTTATATACAAGCCGTTTTTCTTTTTGTTGAGGAAAACTCTTACGTGGCACTGTAGAAACACAAAATGGTGGGCAGTGTTGGAACAGTTGGTGGTAGAGCAATCCCAGTGCATGCAAGTCTGACAGTGTCTTACTCCCAAAAGGCCAAACTCAACCTTGTGTTCTATTTCCTGTATGCTCACAGATGCTCTGCTATGGAATCCAACAATAAAGCCTAAATAACCCTATTAGTCCGAAATAATATGCCTCGAGATTTTGGGGTTTTGGGGGAATATAAAATCTAATTAATTTTTTAAGAAGGTTAAAAAATTTTATTAAATAATTTTAGAATATTTATATTTATCAATTTTTTATAAATTAATTTGTTTGACTTATAAATTAATATATATTTAATTATATATAACATATGATATAATTAAATAATTTTTTTAATATAAAAAATAAAATCAATTATATTTTATATTTAGTACGGATAATATAAATAATGTGTAATTTGCAGGGAACGGTAAATGAAGTGACTTTATATATAATAGCATTATACGTAGAAGGCTAGATAGGCTGTCATGTGAAAAAATAGAGGGAAATGGGATTAGGGGGAAATGGCATGGGACACGTGAGCGAGGGACCCAACACCAAAGCTGCAGCAAAGCATCATTGCTCTTTCCCTACGTTTCATTGCAAAGCTGGCTGATGCCCATCGCTTTCCCTTCTTTTTTTCTCCACCCTGTCCTTTTCTTTCCCAATCTGCCCCAAACTGTTTTCTACCTATATTTTTAACGAAAATGGAAAAAAAAAAAAAGGAGAGTTTTAGGTAAAAAATCCTTTGCAAGTCATTTCCCCTACGTTTCTTTTACGGTCATAGATGCCATCATAAGTCATTCATCCATTTTCTCTTTTCATGTGTCACGAAATTACCATCGAGTCTTATCTCTTAACCCTTAATGTTACTTTCTTGAGTCTTCCGTGTTTTTATCATCAGATACTTGCTCACAATATAGTAGTTAGTTCCTTCTTTCGGTCATAAACATAAAATATAATTGATTTTTTAAAAAAAATATTAAATAGATGTCTATGTAAAACCAAAACTACAGTTTTAGAAATCCTTTTTGGCAAATCGAAATAAAACTCCTCTTACATACTTATATCGTAAATCATAAAAGTTATTCTTCAAAAGCTAATTCAAACACACATTTAAGAAGGCTAAATAAATTATTTAATCATATTATATGTTGTATATCATTAGATTATATATTAGTTTATAAGTCAAGTAAAATAGTTTAAAGAAAAAATGATAAATATAAATATTTTAAAGTCATTTAATTAATTTATTTAATTTATCTAAAAAAATCAATTTTATCTTATATTTATAACTAGAGGGAATATTTTTGTTCTGTCGACAGTAAACCATGTTTTTTTTCCTTCAAATTTTGTATGATAGAAAAACTATTAATTGTTGAAAATAACAAAGCAATTATATAATTATTATTACTGAATTATAACTAGCTTACTTCTCAGGAGTAAAGATTGTTACTGAAGGTTTGTTGCTGAGCTCGAATCTTTCTCCTGTTTTGCTTCGAAATTTCTGATATAAAATATATACTCCTTCCAACCACAACATAAGATTCTTAATACAGGGTGCTTCTAGAAGGAATATATGGTGCGGAATATAAGTCATTTTTAGTTTAATTAATGTTTTTTTCCTATTTTGTCCTTATAATTAATATCCACTTTTCAACTTTACTCATTCATTATATCCCCTTCCTCTCTTTAAAATAATACTTCAATGCAATTAAACACAGTTCTTAAAAAGGATAAAAGTGAAAAAATTTACATCTTATGACATATTAAATGACCTGAATGTCATTTGTTGTTTCTTGTCATATAGCTGAAGTGTCCTATATTATGAATAGGAGGAAATATGTAATGCTATGCTGATTGCCCCCCCAGTTTTTGGCATGTTTGTTTTGTCGTTGAGATTGCTTATAAGCTGCCTTTGACGTAAATTGAAACAAAACTCATCTTACATACTTACCTCGTATACCATAAATCACTATCGAAAAACTGTTTTTAAGCATTCCCATCGTTGTTCTAAATCAACATAGTATTACTCTGGACAGTGGACAATTGTTTTACTTTTAGCTTATGAGAGGATATTATGGGCAATTTCAGGGAGAAAAATATGTTACTTATAAGATAAATTGACGTGTACTGTACAGCCCCTTTTGCATAAACTTTACGAACGGTGATTTTATTTCGTGGACGGCGTTTCCTGGAAACAAAGGTCCATTGAGGCTAAGCATTGGATATCTTACTTGGGAGCAAATTAAGAATGGAACTTCAAAAGATGCTACACGTAATATTTTTGTTGGCCAAAACAAAACTTTAATAATCCAAAGTTCAGTATACAGCGATCACTTTTTATGTTAAGTTGTGCAGTAATGTTTAAGAAATGTAATCACTAGTTCGTGGCTTAGCAATCGCATCCAACTTCTGTTCAGTCTGTTCACATTGAATTGTGATGTGTATGCAAAAATAGCAGAAGCCATCGTCCCCATATTAGACGAGCTAAATTTTGTATTGTTGTTAAATTATTAAATCGCATGATAAATAGAGATGGGATCCAGTTATAATTCATCAGTCAACGACAAGGTCTGGGCATCGCAGCATTCAATGCACACTACGTCCAAAAAACCCAAAAGCATCTATTTTCAATCACGATATGTAATGTAACGGTATAGTAAAAAAAAGGCGTATTCTACTCTTCGGATTGGGACATATGCATATACTGCCAATATATATATACATATGTATGCTGGTTATTTTGTCTCCCTGGACTTCGCGGCTTTTCTTGCTTCTTAAAAGACAAGAAAGGAAAGAAGAAAATAATAGTATAAAAGGAGACAAAGGCGACTGACAAGAGGGTGGGACAGTTGGACGCTGAAATTTGCAACGAGGAATCAGAGCAAAATAAGGCGAAAAAATACATAGAAGAGAGAGAGAGAGAGAGAGAGAGAGAGAGAGATTTTGTAAAAGTAAAAGAGAGAGGAGAGGTATGGTTTTGGGAGATGGTAGAGGCGTGGCGTATGAGGTATGAAGGGGCAAAACGGGAAAATGCGTGATAGTGAAAGAGGAGGTTGTTATGGGGAGAGAGACTGGAGAGTAGAAAGCATTGTTCTAAGGGTGGGAGGTATCAGAGTTATAGGAGAAGTGAAGAACAAGGAAAGTGAGCAAGTGACGGTGGTGGTGGTTGTTGCAGTTAACATTCATCATCCCTGCCGAGTGCAGCTACCTCTTCTTTTCTGGACTTCCCGCCTTCAAATTCCTCACAACTCGCGCTTTTTTTTGCCCCTTTCCATTATCATCCAACAACCACCTCTCTCTCTCTCTATCTCCTTCTTCTTACGCTCCTGTATTGATTTTCTCGACTCTAATCCTAACTGATCAGAAGCTTGTGTTAATTTCTCCGGATTCTTGGTTACGTGCTTCTATCAATTTCCCATATACGTCTCCACTCATCTCTGTTTTTTTTTCCTTTACTCCTCTTTTTTTTAATCTTTTGGCCTTTGAACTCTTACCCGATGGAGACATCTGAGAATTGTTGCGTGAAGGTTGCTCTGCACATTCGTCCTCTCATTGCTGATGAACGGCAACAAGGCTGTAGAGAATGTGTCAGCGTCACTCCCGGAAAGCCCCAGGTACTCAGCTCTTCCCCATATTCAAGAACTGGGGTTCTTGGACTTTGAGCTGCTTCCTTTTGCACCTTTCTTGAATAGTTTCATATAAATTTCTTGACCGCTAGATTTTACCCATATTTTTTCATCTCACGGAGGATTGGTTAATGAATAATGTACTCTTTTTTTAACGGGATTGGCTATATCTCTTGAGAAATTCGTTCTTGATTTAACTCCCCATTACACGAGTTTTCCTAACAGTGTCTAATAAATTTAGACCAGAGGCACAGAGGCCTGTTTTCTTTCTTTGTTTTTTCGTCTGAGACGTTAAAATTTATCCTCTGTAACTTGCAAGCAACTCTTTTGTGATTACTCAATTTTTATATTTTCTCTACACTCAGTCCAAGAGATTAAATATCCAGATTTAAAGTTCAGTGTTTGCCCAAAAAGTTTAAAAAAACAGCCCGAGTGTTATCAATGCATTTATTGCCTCCTTTGCTCGAGCTTATGCTTCACGATAAATATATCTTCTTAACGTAGTTATAAAATTCGGGTTGGTGTTTCAACCAATCCATTGACTTGTAAGCTTAGGAATAGCTGCTGGGTGAATGATCAATTTCCTCATTAAACATTTATATTTGGTGAGGAAATTGATCTTCAGGTCCACAAAACTAAGACATTTCCTCCTTATCTGTTGTGTGGTATTCTCCCACGCGGTGCCTAATGTTTTACTTGTAGCGTTATTTTCTAACTGAATTTTAAATTGAAGGATGGAGTTGAAAATTTTCAATGCTTATTAATCCCATAGCTTCAGCACATTTTTGGGTGTTTATACGATCAGGTTTTGGAAATTAGCTACCAGAGCACCCCAGTATAACTAGACATCTCCATACAAACAAAAACCATGGAGATAAGGTAATCTTGTTGTAGAGTTGTAGCAAGTCTTAGGAAAAAGGAAAATATGAAGCTTTCTTGTTTTTATCGTTGCCGTACTAATGTGGACTTAATCCCCAAAAGCATAAAGGCATATTGATACCGTATTTGCTTTCATTATATCCCAGTTAGAAACTGGAAAGGGTGTTCAAGATGCTATAGAAATGTGACTTAATACTTAATAGTCTGCAGCATGCTTTTTGTGGTTTTATATCTCGAGGATCTGATTACAGTTTACACAGGCTCAAATAGGATCACATTCCTTTACATTCGATCATGTTTATGGAAATGGTGGATCTCCTTCGTTTGCTATGTTTGAAGAATGCGTCGTTCCATTGGTTGATGGTTTGTTTCAAGGATACAATGCTACTGTTCTTGCTTATGGTCAGGTAATGTCAATCTTGCATTTATTCTACTCAAAGTTGAACAAGATTGTGTTATTTATTAATTATTAATATTAATTTTTTATGTACATACATGCCACAGACGGGATCTGGGAAAACTTATACGATGGGAACTGGCTATAGTGACAATTGCCGAACTGGAATAATTCCTCAGGTTATGGATGCCTTGTTCAGCAAGATTGAGACATTAAAGCATCAAACAGAATTTCAGTTGCACGTCTCATTCATTGAGGTGCATCCATGTATACGTTGAAATTAAATGTTCAAGATATATTGATTTATTATTTAAGCTTCTGGCTTGCTATAACTAAAATTACTATATGATCTACATGCATAAAACATGAGCAGATCACAGTTCTTGATTATCAGAAATTGACATTCATTATATTTGTATGGCTTGAACCAATGAGAATTTTCCAGCTGTTAACTCATTTATGGCAAAAATTTCATTTCCATAAATTCTTATATTTATGTAACTAATTTTTGTAGTATTTTTTTATTTTGAAGATTCTGAAGGAGGAGGTGCGAGATTTGTTAGATACATCATCCACGGGCAAATCAGAAACGTCTAATGGTCATTCTGGGAAACTAACTGTTCCTGGGAGGTCATCGATACAGATTCGTGAAACGTCAAATGGAGTGATAACACTGGCAGGTTCAACTGAAGTTTCTGTCAGTACTTTACAAGAAATGGCCGCTTTCTTGGAGCAGGGTTCATTAAGCAGGGCAACAGGAAGTACAAATATGAACAACCAGTCCAGGTAATTCATGAGCCCCCATCCTTTGTTGTCTGACTAAAAGGGCGCTCTGTCAATTGTCATTTATTTAAATTGCTTTCGCTAAGTGCTGATTTTGATTGAGAATGGAATTTGTTATTTGTGTCATTACCACTCTTATGCTAAAGTAAAGATTGAAGTTTGTTTTCTTTTATGGTTTCTTTTGGATTATTGAATCAAGCAACAAATTTGAACTGTGGAAAGAGATTGCTTAATGAATTACTGTAGATTGAATCTTAATATACAAGTGACTCATGGTTTTGCTTCTCTTTGAATCAGCCGGTCGCATGCCATCTTCACAATTACATTGGAACAGATGCACAAACTCCATTCAAATTCTTCCGGCGGCGACACTTCAGACGAGGATATGGGTGAAGAATATCTTTGTGCAAAGCTCCATTTGGTGGATCTAGCTGGATCTGAACGAGCTAAAAGAACAGGATCTGACGGTCTTCGATTAAGAGAAGGTGGGTCATATACCTTGCAGACCTGTAAATTTGTTTCAATATTTATGAGCCACAACGTTTTAGTAACATTAAAAATGATTACAAGGATGTCAGTGACAATACCTATATTTATTGTTGCCAGGTATTCACATTAATAGAGGTCTTCTTGCACTTGGTAATGTCATTAGTGCATTGGGAGATGAAAAAAAGCGGAAAGAAGGTGTGCACGTCCCTTACAGGGATAGCAAACTCACCCGACTTTTGCAGGTTAGAGTAACATCACGCTGTTCGAGGATTTCTAAATGTATTTTCCCTTAGACTAACTTACCAGTATTAGCAATTAAGTGGCTGTGCTGTAAAAATTATTGTTATTGAATAAAGAGTGCAAACACATTATATAGAATTGAATAATTAAAATCAGTTTTTGATATGGGTGCTAAGCAACTGACATGAGGTAGGAAAAGGTCAATATTGATGTTAGTAGGTAACTTGACTTTCATATTTAAGATGTAAGTTGTGAAATCTGCTGGTTTCTTCTTGTCTATCTCAGTGTCTTCTAATCTAGAGCAACTTCTGGTCTTCTTGTTTTTCCTTTTTGGGTGCAGGATTCACTTGGTGGAAACAGCAAAACTGTCATGATAGGTAGTTCTGAAATCTGATTCTTGTGTACTAATTGTTGAATGTTCCTTTGTTTAGTGCATTCTGTTTCAGTCAAGGTAGCATATTGCAGAAAATGTGCACATAATAACTATAAAATTGTGTTTTTTTTTTTTTGGATAAAAGCTTAGTTACTGTAACTTTATTGCCTCACAATTGGCACACTTTTTCCAGCTTGTATCAGTCCTGCTGACATCAATGCCGAGGAAAGTCTTAACACTCTTAAATATGCAAATCGTGCACGCAATATTCAGAATAAGCCTGTTGTAAGTTTCCGTGGCCTTTTACTTTCAAGCTCACTCTCTGCCTTTGGCCAATGAGGAAACTTGATGTGGTGAAATTTCCTGATTCTGAGATATTGCAATATTTTGTTATTTCCTTTGTAGGTTAATAGAGATTTACTGTCCAATGAGATGCAGCAACTTCGCCAGCAGTTGAAGTTCTTGCAGGCGGAACTTGGTGCTCGTGGTGCATCTCCTACTGATGAAGTGCGGGTATATATGATTGCTTAAATTTTCATTGCGAATGAACATTAGATAAATTGAGTCGGAACTTTGGCATTTGGCTCTATGTTACTGTTGCACAGGTTCTTAAGGAAAGGGTTTCTTGGCTTGAAGCAACTAATGAGGACCTCTGTCGGGAACTTCATGAGTATCGCAGTAGATGTGCAACTGACACACAAGTATGTACATACAAAGAGAACCGTTGAATATTTATGGTTATGGTTAAACCCATGTTAAGTTTACTTTAATTGTAGAATAACCATTGAATTGGTATTTGTCTTGTATTCCTTTCTTTGCTCTCAGGATGGGGATATTTGTCCTGTGATTGATGGACTTGAGAGTGGCCTTCAGAGCCTAGATTCATCTGACCACAAAATGGCTGAAAGCATATCAGGTGGATATTATTTTATTTGTTCTTTTTAATTAAAAAAAAAGTAGGAACGTTGTTGGTTGTACTGTATAAAAGAGGAAAAGGGGGACAGGTGCAAAAGAGGAACCAGATGACTTGTTTCCTCCATATCTCTGGAAGAATATATGGGTTTTAGTTCTTTTCTTACGCAAGCAAGATTTCACTACATTCTTTGTGGAAGGTGCATTTATATCAAACCAATATATTTCATTGTGGTAGGGACATCGCCAACAGTGATGGGGGAGTAAGCAGTGCTTAGGGTTTTTATTGTTGTATCATGTGCTTGAATATGTTTTGTTTCATGGCTCTTATAATCCTGTCCCGGTCTTCAATGTTGGGCCATTGTGTCTTATTTTGCAGGGGAAAATTCTATAGAATCTGATGAAGCAACAAAAGAGTTGGAGCATGCACTCTTGCAAAATACGATGGATAAAGAGATGAAGGAGTTGAATACTCGCTTGGAGCAGAAAGAGGTTTCATCTTTAAGACTTTTACCTGTGCTGTTGTGCATCTAATCTAATTGTAAAAACAGTAAATTGATGATGCATCTGATTATCATTTCCAACGTTTTGGAGTTTGTGAATTCCCAATCCATTTAAATGGCTTAAATTTTTTGGTGCAAGCAAATCCTGATGTTCTACCTTATGCAAAAGCACATTGGAGTTAAAGGGTGGACAAAGTGCAGGCCATCCTCAGCTCTGCTGAAATTTAATCTAATTGTTAAGAACGGTCGCTAGAACGACTGAACTTTAGGTTACTTAGTTGTGGCACCTCTAATAATTTTCCAAGGAACCTATCACCACAAAAGATTTTGTTGTTTTGTTCTAGTGCTCTCAACAGATTTTGTTTATGCAGTAAATATCGCATCCAATGGCACAAATGTGGACCTCTGGTGTAAACTTCTATGTTCTATAGCTAATTTAACATGTCTTTGCATGTGTGTCTGTCCGTCTCTCTCTCAAAAAGGGTTCTCTACAAAATAGATCAAGCACCAGCAAGGTCATATCCTTTGAGAAACACAGTTGCAGAAAGGAAAAATTAAATTTAGGTGATCCTGGGTGATTTAGTCAGTTATTTGAATGAATGCTAATCTTCTGCTCTTCATCTGAATTATTTGATTCCCTTATTTCAATGGGAGATTTTGATATAAATTGCGCATGTGCACTAAGATTACAGCACTACCCAACATTATTTCTGTTGATGCATTCTGATCTTTTGGCGACTTCTGTTAACACTATTGACTTCTTTTCTTTTCAGTTTTCTGATATGATTCAAGTAATGAGCAGGAATTGCAACTCCAACTGAACATTTATATTTATCCTTTTTATATTTTGCAGTCTGAGATGAAACTCATTGGAGGAATTGACGTGGAAACACTCAGTCAGCATTTTGGAAGAAAAATTACGGAACTTGAAGAAGAGAAAAGAAAAGTGCAGGTTTCAATAGAAATACTTGCATTTAAAATATATTTTGAATCCAACATGAAGTTTATGTTTCCATACTTACATTAGTTACTGATTTTGGTTTAACAATGGGCAGAAAGAAAGGGACCATTTGTTAGCTGAAGTAGAAAATCGTGCCACTAATTCGGATGGACAAGCACATAAAAATCAAGATATTAGAGCCCACAAATTGAAGTCATTGGAATCACAGGTGATAATTTTACTTAACTTGATGTCATTCTGAAGTCACAAGTTACTGTTGTTGGTCGTCAATATATTGATTTTATAAATATCAAACTGCAGATTTTAGATCTTAAGAAGAAACAGGAAAACCAGGTTCAGCTTCTAAAGCAAAAGGAGAAAAGTGAAGAAGCGGCAAAAAGGCTGCAAGCTGAAATACAATATATTAAGGCTCAAAAGGTTACTTTCCTTTCTTTTATTGTTTTCCCGCCCACTTAACTAACTATAGTTTTTGGATCTCATTCATACTCCTTTACAATGCAGGTTCAGTTGCAGCATAAAATGAAGCATGAGGCCGAGCAATTTCGACAGTGGAAGGCCTCGCGTGAGAAGGAGTTACTTCAGGTTGTTTCCTTTCTCATATAAATATATTATGCCTGAATTTTCATATATTCTACTTTGAAATTCTATGTTGCCAATTGTGATTGACTGACACTTTCAAGCTATTGCTTTGACATGGACATGTCAATATATACCTTTCAAAGGCCTTGTATTGGTCATGGAATCTAAGTTTGCAGATTTCGTTTAAAATCCCTAAGCATTTATTTGAAACTATGGGTGACAAATTTGGTCATAGAAGCAATAAATTTAACAATGCCATGGTAATAATTAAAATTTTGGTTAATAGTTTCTATTCTCATACAATTAAGTTATTAAAAACTAAACTGGACCATTGAGCTTGATCAAGGCATTGATTCATGATTCAGTGGTTAAACCATGACCCAACTAGTCATTATTAAATTAATATATATTTAATTTTAAATATATGTTAAGTTACCAGCTATTTTGAATAAGCAAGATAGATATAATTATAAATTATTTCAAATAAACAAGAAACAATTAAATTTTAAAAACATAATGTAAAGATTAGAATTCAGAAGTAAAAATAAAATTTTAAAATTTTGATAAATATTGTATAATTTAAAAAATAAAATTGGAATCATTACGATATGTAATATATTTATAATGCATATACTTATTTTAAAACTTATGAGTTTATGTTATATATATTTCTTGGCCATTTGATTATTAGTCTTTCTTTACCAATGGTTATCTGAACCTGATTGAGATTGATGATTCGTTCACCAATTTTTCGGTCCAACCAACTGGTTCAATCCATTCCTTCTTTTGTTTAATGAAATGTTTGGTTCGTTTCTTAATACCGTGCATACAACTGCAATTTTAAATCTTGGTTTTGCTCCTGAGCAGCTGAAAAAAGAGGGGAGGAAGAATGAATATGAAAGACATAAACTTGAGGCTCTAAACCAGCGCCAAAAAATGGTAAGTTGAAAATCTGATATTTTGTTGTTTATGGTGTCTGCCTTGACATTTCTTGATTACTTAAGAGTACCCGATATAAATTGGATGTTAGCTGCTACATTGTTCTTTTATGTTTTCCAGAAGGATTTCTCTTGTATAATAACCACGCATCAGGCTATGCCACTCTTTCTGCTCTCATGAGCGACAAATTTATGTTAAGGGGTAAAGAGGCTAAAATGTACGATTGGGGTAATGTTGCAACTATTCAGCAAACAGGGGAAAAAGGAAAACATTAATCTGAACTTGATGGTATGGACTATAAACTGGGGACTGGAGATTCTGAATGGATGAGTTTAGATGTGGCCATGAAAATGAGCGCATGAAAAGTGAAAAACACTGACTGCTGTTAAGCTTGTCATTCATTAGTTTTTACTTGCAGGTTCTTCAGAGGAAGACAGAGGAAGCAGCAATGGCTACAAAAAGGCTTAAAGAATTGTTGGAAGCCCGAAAATCTTCTCCACGTGACAATTCAGGTAAACATTGTTTACTATTATCTTGTTTATCTAGATATTCTATATTACTAATTATTTGCTTTATATTTCAGTTAATTCAAATGGGCATCTACAGCCTGGGCAGGTAATTATCAGTCATTTTCTTATATATAACTAAACAATTTATAGTGCATAATGGGCCAACAAAGCAAAAAACTTGGACTGTTTTATGAACCTCACAACTGAAGTCACGTTATCCTCATGCTTCCTTATGTTTTAACTATGATGTTTGATCTGAGAATAAATTTGCATTGACCAGTTGTACCCTGATTTATATGTAGATGAATGAGAAATCTTTCCAGAGGTGGCTCGATCATGAGCTTGAGGTCATGGTCCATGTGCATGAAGTTCGTGCTGAATATGATAAGCAAAACCATGTGTATGTGTTTAATCCTTTTTTGTTTCTCCAATTCTCTTTTCTAGGGTGAAAATTATCACATTCACGGATATATTCTCTTTCTCACTATTGATTGAAAAACGTTATTTTAGACGATCCGCACTGGAAGAAGAGTTGGCTATACTGAAACAAGTAGATCAGTTGCCTGATGGACTAAGTATCCCTAAAGGAAAGAATGGATATTCCAGGTACATATATCGAATCTGAATTGTATTCTTCCATTCATATTAATGTGGAAGTCTTTCTGCTGGTATTTTTGAGCAATTCAATAAATCTTTAATTTGCCCTTTTTCCTTGATCTCCCCCTTGGTTAGACTGTTATCCATGGCACCAGATGTAAGAATGGCGAGAATAGCTTCTCTTGAGAACATGCTTGGCATGTCTTCAGTTTCTTTAAAAAGCATGGCATCACAACTCAGTGATGCAGAAGAAAGGGAGCGGACATTAAACAATCGTGGACGTTGGAACCAGTGCCGCTCAATCGGAGATGCAAAGAACATGCTTCAGAGTTTGTTTAATGCCGCAGCGGAAGCCAGGTGCTCACACATCTTATGAAGATCTGAATAAGATTTTCAGTGTTCTTTCTATTCATGCTAGTTGTGCGAATAGTCCAATGAAAATATTTGCACAGCCCTTAAGGAAAATCTTTGTAGTCCATGAAAGATGTGCCACATAGGGGTTGTGCAACAAAAATCTTCTCTTCTAACTTGCTTTTTGAAATGCCAGTTGTGTTTAATTGTAGAGACTCAGCCGTTTCCTATTCCAAGTAACAGTAGTGCTTATAATCCTAAACAGGTGCCAATTGTGGGAAAAGAATATGGAACTTAACGACATGAAAGAGCAACTAAATGAGCTTGTACTGCTCCTACAGCAAAGTGAAATACAGCGAAGAGAACTTGTGGAGGAGCAAAAAATGAGGGAACAAACTGTTGCCATTGCATTGAGCACATCTGCCTCGGTGAGAATTCCATTGGGTCCTTATTGGGTGCTCTTGGCTTGTCCAAATCTAGTTTAGATTCTAAACTGGGATTCAAAATGTTCTCTTGATCACATGTAGAACCTTTTCAATTTATTTCATCCATTTACATGTTGAGTTTCTGACTGGAACCAACAGGCAAATTCGCGATCACTGAAACACTTTGCTGATGAAATGAGTGGTCCATTGTCTCCCATGTCACTTCCTGCACCAAAGCAACTCAAATTCACCTCTGGGATTGTTAATGGGTCAGTCAGGGAGTCGGCTGCATTTCTAGATGAAACTCGAAAGGTTAATATCCCCCTTCATGCTCTTATATATATATATAATGATCTTATTTCTTTTTTCCAGTTAAGTAGTAATGTTTTTATATTCAGATGATACCCATGGGACAGTTGTCAACAAAGAAGCTAGCAGCAGTAGGGCAAGCTGGAAAACTTTGGAGGTGGAAGAGAAGTCATCATCAATGGTTGCTGCAGTTCAAATGGAAGTGGCAGAAACCATGGAAGCTCTCAGAATGGATCAAGCACAGTGATGAGACAATCATGCGGTCAAGGCCTCGAGCACTTGCTTCAATTGATGTAATGTCTTAGATCAAGGACAAATTCCCTTGAAGTTATCACCATATTGACTGCCATGTATTAAAACACATGGTTTGGCGAGAGTCCAATTAATAGCAGGTAATCTTTACATCATTAATTTGTTTGTTTATCACAACAGCATATTATGTTTATGAGCACAAAGCAGTTAATTAAAAACGAGTTAGACAGCCCAGCTCTGCTAAACAAATTGTATTGGGCGAGAGGTTTGTTACCCAAAATAAAGTACTGTGATAAACTCTTACCGAATTAGATTCTGTGACTAAATAGAAATCAAACAGCCGTAATTTTCCACTAAGTTGTGTGCATGCGATGATATATTTCTCCAAAAGATGTCTCGTACTGACAGATGAGAATCCTTCATCACAAGATCGCTGATAAATCTTTTACAATGAGTAACAACCATGATTTCTAAAAGCATGCAGTTCTTCAGTGGTTGTTTCTTACAATTTGCTTTCCGTTTGCAGGCATGGTGTAAGTTGGTAATGAGTTTCTTGTCTTCCTCTGTCTCGAGTTCTTTTGGCAAGATGTGGTTGGCTTGTTGTAGAGAGAATTTTGCCTTGGTTTTAAGTGCAGGCTGCGACCATATATGAAGGCATTTGGTGACACGGACAAATTTCGCAGTAAAGTATAGTTTTGAGAAGGTTGAAACTTGAAAGAATGGTGCACCACACTGCAAATATGGAGGAAGCTACGATTGGTGATGACGCAGCTCCTCTTTGGATCTCCTGCTGAGCGATGGTTGTGCTGTGCCGGAGATTCAAAGCGTACATGAAAAACAAACATTTTCCCTTTAGGTATTTGGATGTGTTCTGTACATATGTAACAGTTCTCCAGACTGCTCCAAACTAGATTGTGTATTTTGCAGTTGTCTTCATCCTGTCAATGATTTGTTTGGCAACTTTGCATTTATATTCTCATAATACGTGCATTGAAGCACGAGGTTCGGTCCCATTGCGTGGACAGTGCTTGCCTTCTATAATAATAATAATACTTGCATTGAAGCATCAGAAAACATCAATCTTGCATTGTATACTACTTGTGTATTCATTAAATATTCTAAAAATTGGTCGAATACATTGAACTACGCAGCGATTCCTGCATTGACTATAAATCATATCGTATTATATTTGCGTGTACTTGTGTATTCATGAAGATTCTTACAAAATTGGTCGAAGAAACTTGAACAGCAAAAATACTCTTCTGAGCTTCTCGTGGAATGCCCCTTCATTTTTCGATAATCAGAGTTCACAGTCTCTTGCTTATCCCTCCTCAACATGACTACATCCAATCATTAAAGTTCTTGACAGAAATTATGAAACACTAGCAGTTGTATCCTCCATCGTTACACTGTCCTTTATCTCCTGTATCATCTTCAAGACTTGCCACATTGCCGGCCTCTGCTCAGGTGACGTTGCACTGCAAATACTAGCGACTTCTGTGAGCATTCCAAGCCCATTATGTTCATCAGCACCATCGTCATCCCTCATTGCTCTAACCCAATGTTGCATATCCGCGGGTGCAAGGAAAGGATGTTGAGAAGGATGTTTACCCGTAAGAAGCTCTAATAGAAGCACCCCAAAGGCATATACGTCGGACTTGGGAGTGGCTCGGCGGCTAGAGTTGCGAGTCTCCGGTGCTTTGTAAGCTGCAGAGTCAGGGTCTTCAGTTGATGAAAAATCTGCAAGAAGGGCCAAGCCATAGTCTGTGACACAAGCTTCAAAGTCCACGCCAAGAAGGACATTAGTCGACTTCAGATTGCCATGGATTAATCTCGAGGCTTGATGCATATAGGCGACTCCATGGGCGACATCTTCAGCTATCTTTAAGCATGAAGTCCAGTGAAGAGGCTTCGCTCTCGTTGATTTCGAACCTGCAGAGATAGTATGCTATTCTAATCAGGAAATTATCGTCAAAAAAAAAAAAAAAAAAAACAGAACAAACGAACGAACGAGTGGCCCGCTGTTAATTTTCTGAGCAAGCAATGAAATTTCAATGGGTCCATTGAATGCATCACAGTCAGATTGTCTGCATGCTGTCAAATTGAATAGTCGGACTCCGACCCTCGTATTTAAAAGAGCACTTCAAATATTCCAACCCGTGGACCCAAAAAAATACACATTAAATAGTCCGATCCCGTGATTGTCGGCAATGGAGAAGATCGATGCGAAACAGGGGATCCATATGCCGGAGGTGCCCAAGCCAGAAGGCAGAGAAACGAAAAGGAAAAGGGAAAATATTCTCCAGATCGGCACCCGGAAAAAGTATCTGAATCACAGATCGGATTCCACTTTTCACTTCCACCGACCACTGCATCTAGGAGATCCAATTTGCCAATTGCACACCACCATTCACCGAAAGCAGCAAAACACGTCAAGACTGAATTTCTAAGTTCACAAATAGGTCCCACGAGTTGCACCAACTCGACTCCCAACTATTGCACCATTAACTCTAACTGTCCAACATCAGCCATGATCTAATTCAGCTGAATTATGGTACAAAACTACTAGAACTACAGAATTAGTGAGTTAACCCACTGTGAGTTAAAGAGGATTATTGGTGTAGATTGGACTTACCATGTATGAGGTTAAAGAGGCTGCCATTAGGTTGATAATCATAGATCACCAGCCTCTCTCCCTTTGCCTGGAAATAAGCTCTAACGGGCACCAAATTCGGATGCCGAAGCTCACCCACCATTTCCATGTGATGCTCGAATTCTGGGCTACTCGTTATTGCTGTTTTAACAGCATCCAGCCTCTTCACTGTCATTATGAGATGACCATCCAACACCGCCTTGTACGTTGTTCCTATGTTACCCCTACCCAGCAACTCCGCCGAAGCTCTCATCAACTGCTCTATTGTACACAACTGTGGCTCCCCGCTGCAGAACACCAAATTCCCACTCTTATGTGCTTCTCTTATTTTCTCCATCTTCTTTGCCTTCTCACTCCATTCCCTATTTTGCTCTATTTCTGTTTCGACAGCTAAAGATGAAGGAGGCGGCGCATTTACTTCTTTGGTTTCCAAAGCCTCTTGTATTTTCGGGCTCTCTGGTCTTGTAGAACTTCTTCGTTTCCTAAACAATGCAATTGCGAACAGGATGGACGCAATGAGCACCGAGAACCCAATGGTAAATCCTAGAATCAAGGCAGTGTTCTTATGCTTCTCTTTAGTAGATGAATGTGAAGGAACGACCACGATTCCCTGCGATTCCGCGCTTTGCCCAAGTGGCGTGGCGGAGGTGGAGGCATTAGAAGGACTGAAGAACGGAGACCGAGAATTACACGCCAAGTGAATGACCTCCCCACAGAGACCCTGGTTCCCAGAAAACGACGCCGGGGAAAAACGACTGAGTGTAGGCGTCATGGGAACCGGCCCAGTCAAATTGTTTCCGGACACATTGAAGATTTGAAGCGAGGACTGGTTCAAGGGAGGAATAGTTCCGTTAAACCAGTTGGAATCGAGGCGAAGAGAAATCAATCGGTCCACGAGAGTTAAACCAGCGGGGATAGAGCCGGTGAGGTTGTTGTGGGAGAGAGAAAGAGTGAGAAGGCGATGGAGGAAGAGAATGGAAGGGGGAAAAGAACCAGAGAAGGAATTATGGTCGAGAAAGAGGGATTTGAGATTGAGGAGAGAGGAGAGATCGGGAATGGGACCAGAGAGGGAATTGTTGCGAAGACTGAGAACTCGAAGCTGGTCGAGACGAGACAAGGTATCGGGAGGGAAGACGCCACGGAGGCCGAAGCTCTGAAGGACAAAGCGAACGACTCTGCCATGGGCGCATTTGACGCCCTGCCATTGGCAATAGTCGTAGCGCTCGTTGAGGGCGTAAAGGAGCTTGTTGTCAGTGTCGGCTTTGGATTTGAAGGAGAGCAGGGAAACGGCGTCGGAAGGGAGGAGCAAGTCGATGGTGGAGGAGGCGGCGGAAGATAGGAGGAGGGAGAAGAAGAAAAGGACAAGGAAGGGTGCTTGGGGAGGAGGCATGGCGAGAACAGAACAGAGCTTGAGCAGAGCTTGTGAGTGGAATATAAGAAGACGACTTTTTTTTGATTCAGGTCTGAGTTGCAACTTGCCACTGGGGAGCATAAAAGCACAGAAATGTATTATCATTTTCACTATTAATTTAATTTTTATATTTTATATAAATTTTTATTTTACTATATTCAAAATTAAAAATAAATTTAATCTTATTATTATGATTTCTCATAAAAATGAATTTATCATTTAAAAAAACATAAATTAAAAATGAATTGATCATTTGATGCAATTAATTTTTCATTATTGTGATGAGGTCTTTTAGCATTTTTTTTGGTTTTTCTGGGAAAAAAAGTCCATTCAAATTGCTCTGTGAAACAAGAAAATATCAAATTAAGTTGATACATTCAACTACTTTCTAATTAGTCCATAGGGCCAACTTAAAATTTGTGAATGTTAGATGCTTCACCATAGTGCATTATTTTTCAAAGGCACCTCTTTTTTTTCTTTTCTTTCTAAAGCCATCTCTCCTGACAATGGTTGAGATCTGGCAACAATTTTATTGCAAAAGTTTTGTTGTAAGGAGTTAATAGAAACTTGTGAATTGTTATATTAGACTTACTGATTTCTAAACTACCGGTCCTAAATATAGGATAAGATTTATAGTGTAAATTGTATTATAAATTATCTTATATTTAGGACCGAAGGGAGTATTTGTGATGGTAAAACATATGTTTAATGAAAAGTGCAATTTTATCGCAAAATTTTCATTGTGAATAACTAATGAGAGCTTATGAATTACTCAATTCAACTCATTAATTTTTGACTTTATCTTGTGATTGAGTAACAATAAAAATTGATTGATGAGTATAACTTCATTGCAAAAGTTCATTGTAAATTATTAATGGAAACTTGTAAATTAGTAGCAGTATTAAATTAGACTGGTTAATTCACTAACAAAACATGGTTAGAACCTAGAAAGCACCTCACCTTGGCCTTGGGCGTACAAGAATGGTGGGGATTTTGGAGGAGAGAGTGGGAAGCAGCTGGCGAAGGATGTCACGTGCCTTTCTTGTTGTTGGGAAACGGTCTTTAGTTTCCTCCCAAATCAAATCCCTCTCTCCTCTCTTTCCTCATTTTGTTGTCTTTCCCTCCCGTAACTTCATTCGTCTATTCTCACATCTATGCCTCCCTTTTCCCATAACAAAAAAGAAACTTTAACCTACTGTACAAAGGTTAAAATATAAGTGTTCGTTTGGAATAACTTATTTTTAGGTAATAAGTGCTTATAAATCGTGATTCACGGTATACGAGATAAGTATGTGAGAGGAGTTTTATCTCGGCTTGCGTAATAAGGACTTATTTACCCCCAAAACGTGTTTCCAAACACAGCATAAATCTGTCTTAAAAGTTTTTTCAAGTTCAATGTCACCCTAAAAATTTTAAAACGTAATAATACTGTCTTATTCTATTAAAAAATTAATATTAATCATTAAATTTTTAATAGAAATGAGTAATATTACTCCATTTTCACGTCTTAACCCTATTGTACAATACTAAACACCGGTTTATGAATTAACTCATGACAACAAATAGGGTTGTTCGAGGATCGAAACGGGATCAGGAAACACCATTCCCGATTTCGAAAAGTGTTTAGGAAGGAGTTTCATTCTTGGTTCCGGTCCCGAAAATTTCCTGATCCCGAAAATCGGGAAATTTTTGATATCGGGATTGGGAATTTCTCAATCATGGATTTCCTTTTTTTAAAAAAAAATCTCTATATTGAATTTTTTGTTGTGTTTCCTTTAGTCTAGTACAAATATATAATTTTCCTAATATCATATTGTACCAAATAAAGTCTAATACAAATATATAATTAGTTTAATACATGCTTAAAGTTGTCGATTCAGATGTAAAAAGAACAAAGACAAGAATAAAAAATTAGAATTATTTAATAGATAATAAATAAAATTAACTAAATAAACTAAAAGAATAGATATTACCTTAAGGGTGTTAAAGATTTTCACATTTTATTTTACATTTAGCATTGTTTTCTTAAGCATTTTTTAAAAAAAGTACATAAATATATTCAGGATCGGGAAAAAGTCAGGTTCAGGAAATCTCATTTCTGATCCCGATTTTTTCTCGATCCCAAAATCACATTTCTGATCCCAAAATTTTTAGAACAGGATTTTCTCATCCCTATCTGCTTAGGATCAAGACGGAAACACCATGATGAAAAATTGATGAACAACCTAACAACAACAACAAAGTATGATGTCGACGAGAAAAATTCGTCTGTATCCATCAACTATTTAACACTGGACATATGAATAGCTATCAAACGCCTGTCTTTTCTTTCCACGTTCTTTTCCCTCAATAAATTTCTATCATTCCAATGTGGCCCGGAGACGTTGTGAGTTGGTGACCCAGAAAGATGACATATCAAAGAGACGAACTGTTTAAACGTATATTGGGCGTTAATTGGAAATACCACTTTTTTATCTATCATTTTTGGTTAAACGTTTCTACAACTGCCAAGTTAAACAGTACATATGGGATCTTCCAGTTCAACGAGGTTTTTAAACCTTGGGCATTTATCAGTCCTCTTGCAAAGCAGCCAAAGTGACCTCATGAGTTGCATATGTGAATGCTCCACGTGGGTAATGCCACGCATGAATAGTGCAAGCAATGAACTTATTTTGTCCACTCATTCATAATGCAATCTTATCTAATGTGAGTGAATTGCCATGGTTGACGTCATTCTGCATCACGATATAAAAAAAACATGTTGTGCAATTCCCTCCTTGTCCCCCTAATAATCACGACACCCACCTCTTTCAACATTCAGTATTATATTTTTGACCATCACTTCTTTTAATTCGGTGCGAGAGCCAATAAAAAAACTACAGTATTGTTAAAAGGAAACCACTTAAACTCTGTTGATAGATCTTTGATTCGGTCGAACCAGAGTTCAGCAAAAAGTTGTTCTGAGATGGGTTTATCATGCACCAGGGAGTTGGAAAAGACAAGTTTCGTCATATAAAAATAAAGAAAAGACACAAGAGATTGAACAAAAGAAAGAGCCACTAACCATTATGTGGGGCACGAGACAAAAGAATGTTCCTATTAACTTTAATCATTCGTTAATGTGAAAGATTGAGCAGTACGTAGGTGAACTTAAGACAAGATGAAAAATAGTGCAAAGAGTCGTGGTGTGTTGGTAATCAACACAATCTTATCTTAGTTCTTAAAATCATAATTACGGTCACCATTTTGGAAATCTAAGCTCTTGGGGAACGTGCGTGGCTGCAAATTGCCTCTGTTATTTGGAGTTGATGAATGATGAGATGCGGGCAAATGGTGATTCCAGAGAGAGCACTCCAATTTGTCTTTCTTCTTTTTCCAAAAGGAAATTCCTACGTGTCTTCTATAATTGGACCTTTATCTCATGCAGGTCCCTCCATTTTACATGCTTTTGCCCTTCTCTTTCAGAATTTCAAAGTGTACTGACTCCACGTAATGGGTCAATTTTCGGCTAAAGACATTTTAATTAAAGCCATCAACCATGCAAATTAAGGAAACCTTAATAATTAAAAAGAGTTTGGCGCTTCGGAGTTGTTGACAAAAAAAGGCAAGACTTGGGGTAGCTTTTAAGCCTAAATTTTTACGCAGTCTGTGTTTGTGCTGCTACGTAACGGATTGGGCCTTATGAATCAAGGACCTTTTTGTTAATCAAGATATATAACAGAATTTAACACGGACAGAAACATGAACCTGTTTAGTATCTGAGCCCAATTATATTCTTGTTGGGCTCAGGTATTTTCCAGCCTCATAACTCATAAGTAATAATACCAATAGGAGTTGGTCCAAGTGGTAACCGGCTTAGTTCCGTTTAAGCAAGGTTTCGGGTTCGAGCCTTGTATATGTAGAAAATTTCCATTGGGAGACTCTCCCACCATAGGCAGGTGCGAGACGCGGGTCGGATCCGGATGTAGTCGGGGCAAAGCTCTGGTGAAACGGGTGGGCAACTCAAAAAAAAATAAAACTCATAAATAATAAAGTGACCAACAAGGTTGAGTTTAGCAGAAGGAGTTAGTCCCTCACAATGTAGTGAACCAAGGTTTGAATCTTTACTGGGAGAAGTGCCCAACAATACCTCAAATAGGATTACTTCCAATAAAAATATACCTATGTTTAGGGGGGGGGGAACTACTAATTGCTCAGTGAATTGGGCGCATAAAATTGTATTTCTTGAAGTTGTCTGTGCTTTTGAGACCATGGTATCATAAGCAGCAGAATCTTCAAACGGTGATCCATGATCCAAAATAACTTTTAACTCTTATATTTATTGTTGGTTTAGGATGGCTTATTTTTTTATTTATAAGTGCTTATAATTCATGATTTACGGTATACGAGGTAAACATGTGAGAAAAATTTTATCTCGATTTACATAATAAGTACTTATTTTTAAAAAATAAACTATTCCAAACATAATTTAGTTCTAGTCAAGTCCTTCAGACACTTTCTCCACGATCTTTTTTTGACTTGAAGTAGTCTTAGTTTATACATTACAGGAGTATTAAGATGGTGATGATACAAACGACAATAAAAAAAAATGTGGATGACGAATAGGAATAATTGGCAGGTACATGGTCTTGTTCGGAGGCAGCTACGGGGGTTAGGGAATATGCAATATTCTAAGGTGGGGGTTACGTGGGAAATAGGACACGATACATGAAGGAAAAGCGACTCATCGCTTGTCATTAGTTGTTGAGTCGCTCGCTGCAGCTATTGTCTCTCTGTATCTCTGCCTCAACCACCCCCAAGCCTGCTGCACAGTATTATTCACCATCCTTCCCTAATTATTTCATCTTATATGCGTATCAGCAATTAATCATGTCCAAGTACCAACCCATACCCGTGTCTGATTGTGACAAATTATAAATAAAAACCGTTTAGAACATTATCTATTTTGTTTTTTTAAATATAGTGTTGATTAAAAGCAGAGCCATTGCGAGGTCATCCTCCAAGGCCTCCAATTGTCTTGCCTCCCCATTGCTTCAATTCTCTCTAACACTTGTTTAAAATCAAAGCCTTCTTCTTCTTCTTCTCCAGTTCTCTCTTTGAGCTCAGAGTCTCTGCTAGAAACCACAGAGATTCTGTCTTGTTCTGTTCTAAACCCCAAAACCACCATGAAGAACCCAAACAATAACAACAACACGAAGCTCATCCTACTCCATCCTTACATTCCAAAACAAGGAAGCTCCAATCGCCTGTGGCTTCTCGCTTTCATATCAATCCTCACCATCGCCTTCCTCCTCACCCTCATTTACACTAGAGAATCGATTTCTGCGACGGCCCCTGCAGAGCCCTCTGTCATCGCCCCCTCTGTTTCTGCGATCAACAACGCCGGCCCCTTGCCGCCCACCGTCGTCAACACGCTCCTCCATTACGCCTCCAAATCCAACGACACCTACCACATGTCCTACTCTGACCTCAAGCCCATCTCCGATGCGCTTCGGAAATGCTCGCCGCCTTGTAATCTCCTCGTCTTCGGTCTCACCCACGAAACTCTGTTGTGGAAGGCCCTGAATCACAATGGCAGGACCGTGTTCATCGACGAGAACCGGTACTACGCGGCGTACATTGAAGAGAAGCATCCAGAAATCGACGCGTACGATGTGCAGTACGCGACAAAGAGGCGCGACATGAAGGAGCTGATTGCGTCGGCGAAAGAGCAGGTGAGGAACGAGTGCAGGCCGGTGCAGAATCTGTTATTTTCGGAATGTAAACTAGGGATTAACGACCTACCGAATCACGTGTATGACGTGGATTGGGATGTGATTTTGGTGGACGGGCCTCGCGGGAACTGGCCTGACGCGCCGGGGAGGATGTCGGCGATATTCACCGCCGGCGTGCTGGCAAGAAGCAAGAAGGGAGGAAACCCTAAAACGCACGTGTTCGTGCACGATTTCTCAGGGGAAGTGGAGAAAGTATGTGGGGGTGAATTTCTGTGCGAGGAAAATCTGGTGGACGCTACCGGCAATTTGGGCCATTACGTGTTAGAAAGGATGGATGAGAATAGCTTCCATTATTGTAAGAATCAGACTTCATCGTCGCCGCCGTCGTGATGATCGATCACCTTCTTTTTCTTCTTAGTTCATTGCGTCTAAGTTCACATTATCATCATGTACACTTCTAAACAAACATAGTCTCATCACAAACACCTCTGTCTCGTTATTTATGATCCTTCCTCTCATTTTGCTCCATCCATGTTCTTGGCTAGCACTGAGGATTGTAAAAGAACTTCTTCCCTTCCATTTCATTGTCTGCCGTTTCTTTTATTTTTCAATGAATCCTAATTAACCTTCCTTCGAATCCTAAAAGCAGACTTCATAGTTACTTTGGATTGATATATTAGCCCGGGGAAAGGAGATATTGGTTGAGTAGTTTAGTGGGGAGAAGTGGGGAACAAAGACCTGTAAAGTAATGGCACAGAAAAACAATTGGAAGCCACAGACCAGAGTGAAATATTTAATTTGCAGGCTCTTCACGAGAAGATAAGAAATACGTATTTACAATATTCGGAGGTTGCGCAGCTATATATTAATCCATTATTGGTAGGTTACGTTCCTTCTCCACTTCAAATTATTATGCATTAGGTGGCGCATTAGTTATGGAATCACAAACTAATACTGACCGGGCTTTAAATTTAACGTCACTTTGGAGAAGTTGTAACCTACCACAATTTATCAGATTAGGATAATTTTTTTTTCTTTTCTAATTTACTTTCTTCTTCTTCTTTTTTTAACCTAATTCTGTCGGTTTAAGTTTACCTGCCACAGGTGGTACATGAGTGTTATAGCGAAGTCTTCGAAGTCAACTTCGTGTTTCTTTTCTCGACTTGGCTAAATATATCTACTGCGTCAAGTTGTTTCACACACCAACAAATGAGCTTAGTAGTGACGCAACGCATATAGGTGGCTTGAAAGCTATTTGCTACCCACTTTACGTGTACCAAAATATTTTAAAACTTTCTAAATTGACAAGTGATATAGTATATTTTAAAAGGAACTACATATACAGCTTGTTTTGTTTATGTACCAACTATTACATTTTTTTACGCACAAGGAGTTAGAAAGAAAACGGTTGTTTCGTGTTTAAAATAAGCCTTCGATGGAATCATTTTTAATATCATATAAAGGATGAAATCATAACCCATCTCATGTATGGAAATTAAACCTGATGATGATGAGGAGACCACTAAAAGCTTATTAAATATTAAGAAGGCTGAATGTAAATATTAACATAAATACTGCATGTGAATTAACAAACATGTTAACATAGTTTACCCCAAAGGAATTAATACAAAGAGATTTTAGATACTACAGTAATAAATAGTATTGTACTTACCTATCGAATAAGAAAATGTTAAGGTATAATTTTACTTACAAAGTTGTTTCCATGAACGTATGACATAAATAAGTTTTGGAATAGGAAAAAATGCTAACAAACAATTTAAAATAATAGAGATTCATCATGACCGTTAGATCTCATCAATCGTCGATTCACTAGGGTTGTTAAATCTCATTGATGTTTGATGAGATTTAATTGTCCTGGTAAATCTGTACCATTTTAAATTGTATATGGGTGTTTTTTCCCCTTTCAAAACTTAGTGTATGTTTGAATTAATTTTTGAAAAATAGCTTTTACGATTTACGAGGTAGATATGTAAGAGGAGTTTAGTCTCGACTTATGAAAAAATATTTCTGAAACTGTGGTTTCAGTATTACCCAAACACTCACTTAGTGTCTGTTTAGATTATCGATGGAGAATGAGCTTTTTTTGCAGATGAACTTTTGGAAAAGTCAAATGAAAAAAAAAAAATCAGATTGTAGATGTGATTTGTATTTAAATTGACGATGGCAAAAATAACTTTTTTTTTAAAGAAGCTAGCATTTCAGGCTTCTGCTCAGAAGCCACTTCTGGGTTAAAGACACAATGGCTTCCAACATGAACCCAAGTACCACTTTAAACCAAAAACAACTTTTTAAGTTAAAAAGGTTATTTTTTTCCTTCCCACCGTCATGCTAAACAAACCCTTACATGTGTTATGCTAAACAAACCCTTACATGTGTTGTTCATTCACTTTGCTAGTAAGATTACATCATAACATAGTACTTATAAAGAGTGCTTCAAGGATTTAAATCTTCAACATATTACTACAAATTTATAACAAATCTAGCTAGTTGTTCATAAATCAGGGACGGAAGACTTCGTCACAAACCGTATGCAAATTGCTAAGTACGGTGATGCTATTGATTATTGATTAATTGGTTGGCATCATTCTGCAACCTGATCACCCGACCACAAGTTCAAAACAAAAATATATGTTTTTTATTTTTTAAAATAAATTCGATGGCATCATAACTCCAAGAATCAAAACAAAATAGAAATTAGAAAATTGGCTAAAAGGGATGGATCTCTTTGGATAGTCAGGAAAAGGGGATCGTATCTTATAATTGATGTTTTATTATGGTTTTATGACTCAGAATCATCATGTGGTTCGTCTTGACGAGTTGAGGTCCCTCGTGAAATCGGATGTTTTGATGTTGAGATTGTTTATAAATTACTTTTCAATCAAAATAAAACTCCTCTTATACATTTAACTCCTATACTATAAATCACCAGTTCGGCCGATCCACTTCACTTGATGTAGGAAAATTCGACTTTCAATACAATCGCAGCCTCCGCCGAGCCTCCTTCCGAACAGAGAGAGATAATCCCGGCAACCGATGGCCAGCGACTTTAGTTTCATCCCCATCATTGGTAAACTCCGCATCCAGTTCCGCAATCTTCTCGTACTAGGAATCTGATTATCCTCAAATTTTGATATCCTTCGGTTCTTTTCTTCACTTGAACTCTACATTTTTTCAATAACACGTTATGTAATTGATTTTGCAGGTGAATTTTAATTCTTACCAGTTACAATTGAAAATATTTTATGCTTGTAGTTCACGAGTGAAGAAGTATCGAGTAAAATCTTCTAGAGTCGAGGAGTCCCGCGTTGTGTGCTTTGTTTCTTATATCACTGTTTCTTTCTTGAACGCAGATATTAGCGCCCTTATAGCCAAGTCCGATGACCCAAATATTGCTGAGGACCCTGCTGTCTCTGAGGTTGTCAGACAATTGGATCAGGCATGTAGAGAGGCAGGGTTCTTCTACGTGGTACTTTCTCATCGATTCTCTGTATCTTTTGACATTTGTTTCTATTACTCTCTCCCTTGGTTTAGTTAGTATTCTGGCTGGAGGAAAAATAGCACAATTTTATTTTTGGAGATTGGGAAGAATCATTACAGTCTGCAATTCTACAATCTGTTTATTTTTCCCTTGTTTTCTGGGACATAAGGCCTATTTAGTTGCTTCCTTCGCTCTCTATTAACATAGTGAAGAGTTCTGCTGGTCTGAACTGTAAGCAATGTTGTGGAATGCTAGATAGTATACCATTTATTATGATAATTCTAAAAATGATTCCAATTTGAGACGAATTTAAGAAGATATACCATCTTTAGCAACTTTTCTTGACATCAGTGAGGTAGTTCACTATGACTGGAGGAAGTTTTCTACACAGTGGGTCCACCAGCACCTCTATCAACATATGCGATATTATTACTTTCTTGCAGATTCTTTTTTTTTGGGGGGGGGGGGGATAATGTTCATGTCACTTGTGATAGTTAGTTACTAAAATCAGCAGTAATTGAAATGTAAACGTAATTGCAATTTGCAAAAGGGGAAAAATGGAAGAAGGAGCCCGCAGTAACTGAAGAGATATATGCGTTTGACTTGCATTTGTCTTGTAAATTAGACAAAGTTACCTGTATATGGCTTCTAGGAAATTTATTGCCATCTCCCAATGGGTCATTTCTGTGAAGTTACATATTTTCTGCATGTTTCAAAGCAAGACTATGGCCATTAAAGTGGTTGGTGTTTTCGATTCTTCCTCATTGATCAGAAAGGTCATGGTATTCCTGATACTCTTCTCAGAGAGGTTAAAGATGTAACACGCAGATTCTTTCAACTTCCATACGAAGAAAAGACGAAGATTAAAATGACTGCGGGTACTGGTTACAGGTTTGTTTCACTGCACATGGATTCCCTGCATCACAAATTATTACATGTAGATCATTTGTGCGTTTTCTACATCGGAGTTAGCCATCTATTTAACTTCTGAATTGAATGCAGAGGATATCAGAGGATTGGAGAAAACATAACTAAAGACGTACCTGATATGCATGAAGCTATAGATGTAGGTCTTAATTTTTTCCTTTCGACACAAAGTAATTATTCTTGTTTCGATGCTTTGTCACTAGCTTACGTGACAAAACTACATACATTGAAGACAACCATCTGATCTTCCCTCAAACTCTTCTCTCAGTGATCTAATGTATTTTGTACATCAGAAATATCAAAATCAACTCGATGATGCGGAATGTAGAGAAACCTCTCATAAATTGTTTTGTTCTTTTATTCTGCGATTGGAGACCAGCATAACCGGCTTAATAAGTTAACCAACAACTCCTTTTCCTGGAACAGTGCTATAAGGAACTGACAGAGGGGATGTATGGAACGCTTGGAAAACCCATGGAAGGATGCAACCAGTGGTATGTGAAATCTTTAATTGATGCCTGTATTCCCCCTTCCCCCCCCGCAACGTTTGGCTGAGTATGATGCTCATGAGAGTAAATAAATATAAATACCCTTGTTAGATTCACTAGGCGTGGGTTAGTGAGGAAGGATTTGGGTTGTATGATGGAGAATTATCATTGAGCAGAGGTTTTTATAGTAAGTAAATGTGTTTAGAAACTCATGATCATGAAGTTTGGACTCACTTCCCATTTTATTTCGGTCAATTGTGCAGGCCACAAAATCCTCCAAACTTCAAAGCTCTTATGGAGGAGTATATTAGTATTTGCACAGGCGTGTTTTGGTCTCCCTCACTTCTGTTGCTCGTACTTCATATAAATAGGCTTCTTATGGTTGAACTTCTGTTTTCTTACGTGGTTTCTTGGTACCCGCAGGGCTTGCAAGAAAAATCATGAGGGGAATTGCTTTAGCATTGGGAGGATCACCAGATGAATTTGAAGGTCAGAGAGCTGGGGATCCATTTTGGGTTATGAGACTTGTTGGTTATCCAGGGGCATCTACTGCAAATGGAAAAGCTGATGTCAAAAATGACATTGGATGGTAATGGAAAATTGCAGTTCTTGGGGTTTGCCCTTCTATTTCTATCATTGAGCATTACATGACTGATGTCTTTCACATTTTCTTCTCTTACTTCTCCATAACTAATCCAGTGGAGCTCACACTGATTACGGTACATCTTGCTGACCTTAAAATTGTTAGAAACCTAGAATGCTTGGCAAATCACTCTCAGTCATCTTGGTCTGTTTGCTTGACAGGCTTATTGACATTGCTTAATCAGGATGACGATATAAATGCACTCCAGGTATGCACTTCACTCAGATCAGTTCTGTAAGGGCACAACGATAGATATTACATTCATTTTCTGGGATTCTTCTGGAAACCAATCACTCATCTTGAAATTCATATTGTTGAAGGTGAAAAACCTGTCCGGGGAATGGATATCAGCACCTCCGGTTCCTGGAGCATTTGTGTGCAACATCGGTGACATGCTAAAGGTACACAAACGTTGAACTTCATCTTTTCATTCATTAAGGGCTTGTTTGGATATTGGATTGACTTATTATAAGCATGTTCATGTAAACTAAAACAAAAGTCAATTCATATACTTATTTCGTACACGGTAAATCACAATCTTTTTACTTTCTGGGATTCTCTGAGTAACGGGATGGACAGTGCAGATATATTCCAATGGTTTGTATGAGTCAACTCTGCATCGAGTGATAAACAACTCAGAAAGATATAGAGTCAGCGTGGTATATTTTTACGAGGTGATAAGCAATCTTCTGCGAGCTTATCTCTGAGCTGCTTCTTGTTTTGGATTGTTTGGTAGCTAATATGGGGTGTGGTTGTGGTGCACATGTGATGGAACAGACAAACTTCGATACGGCAGTGGAGCCTTTGGATACATTTAAAACGAGAGCGAATGGTCCCAACAAGTTCAAAAGAGCCGTGTATGGCGAGCATCTAGTTAGCAAGGTCACCACCAACTTCGTTGATATCTAGATCTTGTTTGTTATCGAACGTGTTTCGATTATTGTTTATTTATAACTACAGCTAACCTAGGAAACTACTCGCATGTTCCTTATCCATTAACTTCGTCCTTCTCAAAGTTTACGTTCACATGCCAGAAATTAGCAGTTCACAATAGTTAGCCAGATTTTAAAAAACTTCAGATTCAGCCGAACATTTTCATATCTATCTATCTATCATGGCATCGTTTTCGTACATACTCAGAATTAAATGGGTTTTCTCCTTTTGTGTTTATATTTATAATATGACCGTTAAAGATGTGGAACGCAAATCTCAGGGAATAATTTAACGATATATATATATATATATAAGGTGGGTCAAATCCTCGAAGCGACCAAAGCAGTGGTGTGAAGTGTGAGGTGTGAACAAGAAAGATGAAAGAAGCACAAAACTTAATTGAAGGGGGCTGTGTTTGAACAGGAATTAAATGAATCCAAATAAAAAGTTTGACTTGGACTGCAAGGAGGGCATGTGAGTGGAGGAGAAAAGAAACAAAAGAAGAGTATTTATTAATATGGACGAGTGAGGAAGCCAGTAGTAGCGTGGGGTGTGAATAAGGAACGAAGTGGATGATAATAATTAATATGATATGGATGAAGAAGGGAGGGTTCAATGTGCACAACAAAGTTGACGTTAAGGCAAAGGCAAAGGCAAAGTGAGCAAGACAACAAATTTGGGAACAAGGAAGGCCCCTTCTAGTGCTCCCAACATGGCAAATCAATTCTACACCCACCCTTTTTGACTTTTGCCTTCTTTTTTCCCCCAATAAAACTTTTTTTTTTCTCCCCCTATTTTCTACATCACCACCCCTTCATTATTCTGTTTCACCAAATCCTGCCAGCTATTATTTGCCTACTCCTCGAACGGTCCAAATAACATTTGCATTCAAAGAAAAGAACTCTCTCTCCCTCTGGTTTTTTTTTTTTTTCTTTTTTCATTTTTGGCTTTTTGCCTCTAAGCTTTCGTTCACTAATTTGGCCGTCCCCATCTGGCAACTGCCACCCTCTGTTTCTTTCTTATGGTCAACCATCCTTTGCACGACATGTCGTGTCCCTACATTTCTGTCCAATCCCTTGACTCGGTCCCTTTCCTTGCTTCTTTATTTCCCCTCTCCCTCTCCCTCTCTCTCTCTACCTCTACTGTTTCAAATTTCAATGCATACATTGGAAATTCAGACAACTACGAAAACAGAGAGGATTCGGACATCGTGACAGTATCTCGATGATAAAAGTTGAGAGTGGAGGAGCATCCAAGGTAAGCACCAACAAGGCAAAGGTGAAAAAAAAAGCAATGAAATAGAAAATTGGGAAGGAATAAAACCCCCACCACCTCCTCCACTTTCTCTCTTTCTTTCCATCATGTTGAAACCCGTTACCAAATCCACCTTCTTTCACTTTTCTTTTTTGTTTTAGTTTTATAATAATGGCTAATGGATTCACAGCGTCTCAGTCTTCAAGAGAGTGAACAGGAAAGATAAAAAGGAATCCAATATTGTACAAAAGAAAGGGAGTAAGTGAGTAACCCACTAATCTCCTTCGAGATTAATTAAGCATTACTTCTACAAAGTGCCAACTGCTCCTTTGAATTGTTGAACTTGACCCATAAAACTCAAATATCTTGGGGAGCTCTGCTTCGGCTAGGAAGATTCCAATATGAGATTCGTTGAATCGGTGGCTGAGAGTGAGTGATTATGATCGCCTTCATAGGTGACTACTAACATGGATGGATCGTCCAGAGCTCGCTCTACGTGTTTGCGTGCTGGACACCCTCTAACACTACTGCACTTGTAGTATCCCCTGTTCCCCAAACAGCTTTATCAGTATGAGATCTGGTATTAACTCAGAATAGAGTATAAAGAACAAAGACCATTCTGGGTTTTCTAAAATTAGCGAATCATTGAAAAAGGAAACTTATGAAAAAAAATTCCAAATAGCTTCTTCCATCACAAATATGGGTCCTTTCTATAATTTCAAATACAGAGGTCAAACACTTAAATTGAATTGAAACCAGAGCTCTGTGATAGAGTTTATGTACCTAGGATGAGGGGAGCCTTTAATGGGTTTCTGTCCGTACTTCCTCCATGAATAATCATCAGGTGGAATATCAGCCATCTTCAAGCTTATTGCGGGCACCCTCACTACTCTCTTCAACCGCATTTTTCTGCTACAGAGCATCAATTGAAAACAGAACACTTAACAACAAAAAACATCTCAAAGATTTTGACTTTTCACATTCTTAAGGAACAAGGATTGAGTTTAGAGAAAGACCCATTGCTTACCTCTTTTTAGAACAATGGCAACGACTAGAGGAACTGCCGCACTTGCCGGAACCCAAGTTCTCGGAGCTACACTTTCTCTTCAACGAAGAAGTAGAAAGAGGAGGCTTTCCCGCTGAGGAGACCTGAGACAGATTCGTGATCTGAAAAGCGGTCGCCGGCGATGACGAGGACGCGTGTTTACTATCAGTATCGCCAGTAAGAGACGACATAAACGAAGTCGCGGCAGAGGAATACGAGAAATTAATGGTTTTAAACGAGTCCTTCCTCTCAATCACCACATTTTTGGGAATCAGGGGATGTTGTTCGCCGAGAGATTGGTGTTGAAGAAGGGCCGGTGGGATCTGCTGCAACGGCGTCGCATAATAAACTTTGGGCTCAGAAGGTTGTGGCTCGGGGTTTTGATTAACGGCAGGAGTAGGAGGAGGAGGAGGTGGAGGTTGCGGCAGAGGGGCTCTTCTAAATCGAGCATGACCGGTTCTGGTTCGACCCAGAAGAGAAATAACCTTCTTGAACTTGGAAACGGCGACGTCGGCGACGGCTTTACAGTCCATCTCGATATCGAGGGAAGACTTAGAAGCGGAAGGAGAAGAAGAGTGGAATTGTTGCTGAGTCTGAGAAAGTAACCTGATGAGCTTCTCGACGCTCTCGAGGCCAGAGGCAGCTTCCTGAACAACATTATCATCCATTTTGGCCGCGAAGCTATTGTTCCTGTAACCCATCATGAGCTCCACGGCCATACTCACACAACCATGAAAGCGGCAGAGAGGAACAGAGAAGATGAAAGAAGCAGAGAGAAAAAATGAAATGGTAATGATAAAGAGAGAAACCTGGTCAAATAGATTGGATCGGCCTTAGACTAAAAAAATAAAGAAAGGTTTTTTTTAGGGTAAAGGTGCATCCAGCACCCCAAACTATTTTTGGAGGTGCAATCAGCACCCTAAAATATTTAAGGGTGCAATTAGCACCCTAAACTATTTTTTGGGGTGCAATCAGCACCCTAGAGTATTTAAAGGTGTAATCAGCACCCTAAACTATTTTTGGAGGTACAATCAGTACCCTAATGTATCAAAATGGAACAATTACACTCTTTCATTAACAGAATACGAACTCCGTTTGCTAAAGTTCAAATTTTTGGAGGTGCAATTGCTCTATTTTTACTACATTAGAGGCAAAATTGCAGCCTTAAATACTGAAAGAAAATAGTATATTAGCAAACGGAGTTAGTATTCTGTTAATGAAAGGGTATAATTGTTCCATTTATAATATATTAGGGTACTGATTGCATCTCCAAAAATAGTTTAGGGTGCTGATTGCATCATTAAATACTCTAGGGTACTGATTGCACCTCAAAAAATAGTTTAGGGTGATGATTGCACCTCCAAAAATAGTTCGGGGTGCTGGATGCACCTTTACCCTTTTTTTTATTCTGAAAATTAAAAAGAGAAGGAGGAGGGGTGGGTGATTTGATGGGCAAGGTCACCGAACTGTGACGGTAGCGAAACAAACAAGGGTGAGAGGGCACTGTTACCGTCAAATGTAGGTGGGAAAGGGCCGGGATGTAGAGGGGTATTTTGGCGAAGTGAACGGGGGGATATTGACCTTTCTGAGGGGTGGGACCCAGGGGAATTATTAACAGGAGGGATGTAAGGGAAGTTGAGGGGGCCATAAGCTAAAAAGGTCAAACTAATGTTGGAGCCGCCCGTGTTTGAAAATGGGCTCCAATCCCTTGCTTGCTTCCACATGCTTTGGTTGACTTGCTTTGACACCTTACCCTCCATTCTCTCTCATAGGTTGTCCGTTTGTCCGCCTGTTTTCTCACCTCCTCAAATTCGTCAATGTTCGATCATTTTTTTTTCTAAGTTAGGGGTTAATTTTGTCTCTAACTTTTCTTTGGAAGGCAATTTTGTTTTGATAATGTTAAAAACAGAGCATTTTAGTTATGATAGTTATTCTTGTTAATTTTGATTATTAATTTATTAAATATATTGAATAGGTAGTTCATATGTCATCATATTATTTTTTTAAGATGTGGATTTACCATGAAAGTTCATATGTCATCATATTATTTTTTTAAGATGTGAATTTACCATGAAAGTTCATATGTCAATGACTTTAGACTTGTTTGGTTTAACGTTTTCTTAAAAAACAAGTCCTTATTTCGCAAATCAAGATAAAACTCCTCTCACATACTTATCTCGTATACCGTGAATTACGATTTATAAGCATTTATTACCCAAAAATAAACTATTCTAAATGAGCACTTTATTTTTTTAAAAGTTATATTTAAAATTTTTGTGGCAAATTTTCACATTACAAAATAATAATATGGATGATATGTAGACTGTTCACTTAGCATATTTAATCAACTAACAGTTAAAATTAACTAAGATAACGCCTAAAATAAAATTATTCCTTTTTTGACATTTTCAAAACAAAATTGATCCTCCAAAAACTTCTAACTAAAATTACTCCTTTAAAATACCTCTAGTAATAATCTCTATATATATTTATAAAATTATATACTCTATTATTTTATCCTTCTTTATGATGAAGATACACGCAGTTCCTCCCGAAACTATTCTTCACCCAAGTACTACTCCTATAATTTATAAATACCTATTCAATACTAGGGGTGCTATTTTTCTTCAATCGCAATCGTACAATATTGAATTGAATAATATTACTATATTAATTGGCTGGGTTTTTTTTTTTTTTTTGAGCTATAAGGATAAGAGTAAAGTTCTCTTGAGGGACACGACGGACCCTTACAATAGATCTACAGACGGCTGACAACTAATAAAACCAAATTTTAGCTTAGATAAACTAATATTTGGATCTAACAAAGACCTGGAGGATGTTGCAATGTTGATAGATTATTGTTTGAATTTAGAGCCAATTTTGCTAAGAAAATCAGCACATGCAAGAGTTCCCCTGCGCGAGTGATAAATCTCTAGATCCCAATCCAGGTAGATTAAATGGCTAATTTCCTCTAACTTGTTGTGTAGAGGATGGAGTTGTCCACTTGACTAAAATAACAATTAAATTGCTTCCGTTGAGCCAGTGTATAATTTAACCTTTGTAAAATTCATTGATTTGCATATTTGTAGCCCAATCTTAATAGCTTGAATCTCAGAAGTTGTTGAGTTGAATATGAAGCCTATGTTCTGTTGAAAACCACATATCCATGCTCCTGAACTATCACAAACCACTCCTCCTACAGCATATTGTCTATACTCGTCTACTGCAACATCCACGTCGACCCGAACATATCCATCTGGTGGTGCAATCCATCTTTCTAAAGCTCTGTGTGGAACTCTAAATATTTTGTGCCTAAACCGTCCCTCTTCTATACTTTCATGAAGAAAGTGTAATCCTCTATGTAGTAGTTGTTGTGGGCGATGACTGGTTCCTTCAAAAGCTCTTTTACATCTATTCTTCCAAATGAGCCATCACAGTAAGCTGAAGACCCTTAGCCAAGGCCACCGAGACACTTTATGGCCGCCAGGTGAGTATTGCACATTCCATTTGATCCCAACTTGCAAATTGTCAGAGAAAAAAGCAGAGTAATAAATTGTGTTAATATAAGAAAGCCACACATTACTTGCAAACCCACAGTCTCTCAAAGTATGAATTGTTGTTTCCTTACAATTGCACTCAAATGGACACTCATTGTTTATCCTCACATCCCTCTTAGTGTGAATTGAGTTTGTAGGAACTCTCTCTTGAAACAATTGCCACATAAAGAATTTGACTTTCTCAATAATAGCCCATCTCCAGATATGTTGCCAAAAAGGATCTGAAGTCTCCGAAAGCGATGAATAGATCATAGAATAGGCGGATTTGACGCTGAAATTTCCATCAGAAGATTCCCTCCACCAAAATGTGTCGTCACTTGTTACGGAAGGAGGAGAGATTTTCTTAATCTTTTCTATCACCCACCACGGCAAGAATATACCCCATTTATGTAAGTCCCATCCTCCATCTGGGCCGACGAATTGGCTAACCACTTCCTCTGGATTAATTAAGTTCTGGTTTCTATTGACATAGTACATAAGCAGTTGATCAAGACTAATTCATAAATCCCACCAAGCATTAGTTGAATTGCCACTCTGAAGTTTGCTCCCTACAGCTTTCCTGAATGAATCTCATACAGATGTAATAGTCTAATAGACAATTAAATAAATATAATTATATTGTTAAAAAAAATATGAAAAAGCAATATATATATAAAAATAAAAAATAAGCATTAATTAATTTTTTAATCGCAGCCCTAATTGTAAATCCTCCCATAAAACACAAGAAAATTTTTTCCTGAATTGTAAAAAGGACCCACAGAAAGATAAATCAGGGACTATTGTTGAAAAAATTAAGCCTTGAGACAACTTGAATAAATGATTAATATCATCGTTGATTTTATTATCAGGTATCCGAGTAGTCAATTAATCTGGATCGAGGTTTTGTAACTATAATACCTCACCCAATGGGTTTTTTTTTTTTTTAATAAGATGGGATTTGAACTCCGTTCACCCACTTTGTAATATAGTTAGTCCACCACTAGATCAAATACCTTTGGTTATCAACGTCGATCCTTATAGCTTAATGACTTTTGGTTTTGGTCTCCTTATTTTCAAATTTTTTGTTTTAGATCATATAATTTTACAAGAATTTGATATAACTTCAAGAATAGAGATGAAAATCAAAACTCGTTAAAATTATAATAACAGATTGTTAACCTCTAACCAATATTTTATGAACCATAGGGAGAAAGATCAACAACTTGAAACTATAAGCACCAAGAGCTAAAATTCAGCTAAATTATAAGAGCCAACAACGACAGTAGTCCTTTAATAAAAAAAACTAATTTGAACCAATATCTTATGTATAAATCAGTTAGCCGTATCCTAAATTTCAAAATAGAAAATGGTATGTGATTCGATAAAATTTCAAAGTCAAAGGTGGTATGTGATTCGATAAAGCCTCAAGCCGTCAATGAGCACATCATTTCTATATAGAAAGTTGTTGCAATGCAAGTTTTTGGGGGGAATTATTTGATCATTTTATATTAACTCGTTTATGAGCAAAAAGGTGATGTGAGGATAGGCAGATAGGCATCTTAATAGGATGAAGAAAGCTACAAGCACCAACCTAATTTAGTAGTAGTGATAATTATTATGGTCACTAAAAAAAACGAAGGGTTATGGAGGTGCAGGATGCATTTAGTAAAGCAAATTATGTTGAGCAGCACTCATGATAGGTATGGGTGGTTAATTAGAGGGAAGGCATTATAGAGTAAAGTGTATCCCACTTTTCACACAGTCAATGCCCACATATCTGACACGGGAATGATGATTATTTGTTCGTTATGCGATTCAAAGATCAAAACCAACCGACATGTGCCAAACAATTCCGCGTAATTACACTCGGCCATTCAAAATGTTAAATCATAGTATTTGATTTTTTTTTTCCTTTTTTGATAGAAAAATAGAAGTCGTAGTCCTACGGACTCTACTCCACTGACTCAGTATAAATGTGTTGATTCACAGCATTTTCTATTTACAGACTTTAACTTCAGCAGGTTCTTTATCAACTATAAGAAAATCCACCATCATATCTCATACTCTTCTTGTCAAGTAATCAGCCACCCTATCCGCCTCCCTTACAACAATGTAGTAGCTCCACATCCCACTCACGTTCCAGCATCTATTGAATTTCCAAGATTACAGTAACATTATGATGTTCATCGGATACAATTCCTTGAATAAGATCCAATACTTTGCTGCAGTCACTTTTAACAATAATATTCCTAAAAATTTCATACCCCACAAATTCCTCAAGCTTTTGCTGTGATCACCGACTCGCGTCCAATCCTAAACATAAACCCCTGGACAAATCCGCTTTGTTCATCCCTCATTACCCCACCACATGTACAGCATCCCGATGTGTCATTCCTGGATCCATCTGTATTAACTTTAACCATCCCGACAGACAGAGGGCGCCAAGCCATACTTGATGTGATATAAGACTTCAGTTGCATTGGAGTGGACATACCCCAAAACAACACCGAACTAGTATTTGATTTGATGAGGCAAAAAAAACCACTATTCATAACTAAAATGGGACTAATAAAAAGAGAAGAGGGGGTAAGGGTTTTTTTATTCAGAATATTAAGTTTAGAAGCATTAATTAGTAATTATTATTATTAAGAATATCTTTTAGTATTTATTAGTATTAAATATGAATATTATATTTTAAAAATATATCTTTAAGATATTATGATTTGATTTGATTAGATTGGATTATGATAAATTTTAGGATTAGAGTTAGTTTATTCTTACCTATATAAAAGCCTCTTAAAATTAAAAATTCAATAATATTAATTTTTTTTCTGTATTTCAACGTAATCCTCTCATCTCAACAGTTTTATTTGTTGATTAGGCCATAAAAGGAACATAGAGTAATGGATTGAATTTATTCGTGGGCGTCCGTGGAAAGACGAGAGAGGCTTCCAAAAGTCAACAGACGCAAACATTGACGTTTAGCGCCTCACTCATCTTGATATGGAATACGTGTCAGACTTCTTTCCTTCTCCCCCTTTTCTACCCACAAATTTAATATATGTCATAAAAATAGAGGGGGAGTACTTATTAAAAATGTTAGGTTTCATGCCGACAAAAAGAAAGTTTGAGAGGGTTTATTTTTAGATAATAAATATTTATTATATAAATTGTGATAAAATTTATTTCACATAGTTATCTTATATATCTCAAATTATGATTTATAAATACTTATAAGTTAAAAATGAACTATCACAAACAAACACTAAGATGATTTCTTACAAAAATTAGGAAAAGTAAATCCGAATTTGATGTGTGTGTTTGGATTAACTTTTAGAAAATAGTTTTTACAATTTAAGAGATAAATATGTAAAAAGAATTTTATTTCAATTTACAGAAAAAAACTTTAAAAACCATAGTTTGGGGTTACCCAAACCAACACAGATGCTTATCAAAGTGGTTAGCGCCCAAGCTAATTCCTGTTATTGCAGTGTCCACTCTTATAATAAAAGTTTTTGCATGTTGGATTTGGGAAATAGTCAAAACGACTTTAGATTTACAGGGGAATATTTTGATTTCAGATACGAGTGTGAATATCTTGCGCGTGTGAGTGTGAATATAATACGTGAGGTTGTTTGTTACTTTAGAGAGACAATCCTCACCTTACAATTGCTTTTTATTCCTCGATTCATTTGCTCAGCGTCTCCATGGGGAGATCTCCACGCTAGTACGATATTGGACTATATTCTCTTAATTCCCACTTGTCGTTTTGGATCAATTATTTTTAATGATCTGATTAGATGCGGCAGGTCTGAACACGGCGAAGGAACCAAGTTTACGTTCTAATAGCAACGTGATGGAGACATGCATTATCGATAATTTTAAGTGTTATGTTTTTTTTAAAAAAATTAAAATCAAAGTAGAATAGTTGTGTGGCTTGGCATAGTTGCTTGTCATATATAGATATTTTAATTTAATTTGAGCGGAGTGATCATACCTAATTGGCAACCACAGCTCACAGATCATTATTAATTTATAAGCAAAGCTGACCGAATATAAAAGAAAGGAAGAAACGGGGTAGCTAGCTAATTTATAAAAAATGGACCAATAAGCAAAGAAGACCGAAAAACAAAGATTCGGTGCAAGCTCTTCCTTAAGTCTTGCTGATTGTGCTGACCATGATAAACTATGTAGTTATTATTGATCAATTACCAATTATTAACAACAACAAAAAAAAACAATATTATTGGAATGCAAATCTTGAGAGGCTACGTGAAGAGAGACAACATTCAACTTGGTGATTGGTTTGAGGTGGAGAAACTCATTTTTCCAGCCAGCTCTTGCCTGGTCAACAAATGACAATGCTCCCATCTCTCCTAAAATTTTTTAAAATACCTCATACTTTTTCTTTTTCTTTTTTAATTTGCATGTGGCGAATAATTTGTAAAATAAGGTCTTAAATCCATGTTCATGTTGCATGAAAATTCTAATTCTTCATCTTCATTGTATTAGAATACATCAAGAAAAGCCTTAAATTGATACGTAAATATTTAAGTGAAGATATATAACATAACACTCCCTCCGTTCTTAAATATAAAACAGAGTTAACTTTTTTGGGAGAGATTAAGGAAGTTAAATAAGCTACTTAATTATATCATATGTTGTGTATTCTTAGATTATATATTAGTTTATTTGTCAAATTAATTAGTTTGAAGAAAAAAATAAAAATAAAAATACTCTAAATAAATTTAATTAACTTCCTTAATCTCTCCAAAAAAAAGTCAACTTTATTTCATATTTAAGACCGGAGGGAGTAGTAGGTTATATCAAATTGACTTAAGTCATTTTGATCCTAATATATACCTAAATTACTAAATCTAATACATTGCCAGTACATTAACAAATGATCAGCACAATTTTCACACTAATCGGTTTCTCGACGCAGACTTTTTCCCCTTTGCTCCCTGTGGCGAGATTGTTTTTATTGTTCATGTTAAAAATTATTTGTTTTCAGTTATTAATAGTTAATAAAGGTTTAATTACTCGTGGCGCGATCAAGGCTCATAGGCCCAATTTCTCTTTTCATTCCTCCATTTTCAAAAGGAAGGCCCATTGGGGATCCTAATTGCCCCAAGCTTAACTTGTGTCGCGATGTCGAGATGATGCTGATGCCATAAGTTGGGAGGCAGGCACGAGCTACTTATTTCACAAAACTCTAATGATTTCATGATTGTTTTATGATATTTATAGGAAACAGATGACGGCCTGAAATTAGAAAATAAAAATGCGTCTCGTAGTACTAAATCTAATAAGAAAATAACAAGAAAAATGGAGTTTAATTTAACTAAAATATGCCAGATCATAACACCATTCATATGCCATGACTTTCTGTGGGATTATTAGATATAAGAATAACTTTGTTCATTCATTCTGCAAATATTAAATGGATTTCACTGACATTTTTTTAATATAGAAAGTTAATAATGTTAAACAAGTATATGTAGATCGCTGATCGTGGACGTATACTGTAAGTTCATTGTTTGGTAAACATAAGAATATTTAAAACTTGTGAATGCTACCAGTTCCGGTCCTCAATACACAATCTCATTTATTGCATAAAACAAACAAGATTTTATACTAAGAATAAGAGCTGGTATCTCTTATATAAGTTTTGTATAGCACATATAAATCAATATATGGATGTATGATTTTTGGGTTTGGTTTGTACCGTAAAGATAGACAAGCTATGTAATAACAGTGGGTGGCTTTTAAGGTTCGCATTTACGTATGGCACAAAATATTCTCATATTGAAGTGATCTTGGTAAAAGTACATTTAGGCTCTAAGGGCATTTCCACTAGCGAAAATTCAAATATCAGGTTAACATGTTGTAAGGGATTGACCCTTTATACTAGAGTCAGCTCCCCATTGGTTAATTTAATGAATTAGGTTTTTCTGGGTAGAAAAATTCAATGAATTAGTTGATTTGGTGGTGGGGGTAGGATCTGAGACTGAGCCCACAAGTTGAAGTGGGCTCTCTGATTGTGGTTTTGTCTGAAAGGCTATCCTACCCATAGGAGTGGAATCAAAAAAAGTGGACGCTTGAAACAAAAACACCTACCTAATATAAATGACAGAACATGCTATTTGTGTGCAGATTGATGTTAATAATTAGGAATTAGAAAATAATACCAAAAAAAAAAAAAAGGAATTAGAAAAGGGCGGTTGTTATAATTGTTCATAAATGGTGGAATGTTGCAATCAAAGCCAACCAACAGCATCTACCTAATAACAATATATGCAATAATATAATTATGAACCCTCCACGTCTTCACTTGATGGTTGGCTCATCACACGCTACCATTCCTTTGTTCCTAAGCACTACCCTTTTCTGATGCATAAGCTTCAACCTCCCAACAGCATCTCTTCTTTCTTTCACATACTAATCTAAAATATGTAACACTTCTTCCCATTTTCACTTTTATGTGTTGCATGAATGAATAGAAAAAATGAGAAACCCGTTTAGTTTTTTGGTGGCAGTATTTTGAAGGAAACCATGCTATACAATGATAGAAGGCAACGAGTTTGATGAGTCCGGGTTTCTAATGAGTAAAGCAACTCACCAAACCAATCTTCTACCTAACCCCTCTCCATCAAACTTGTGCTTTAGTTTCTCCTTTTCTAATTTTACCAAGCGTGCCATATCCAACCTCTTTGGTTATTTACAGTAATCTATTCCATGTATTGCTGTACCTGCGATTCATATTGGAGGAGGAATCATTGTCCAAATTTGACATCAAATTAATGTATTTGCACTAACTACAGTCAATAACGCAGTGTCCTGGCATAATCATTGTTGGGTTTGGTATTACGGGAGTGGAAATGGGACAACGCACGGATTTGGTAAATAAATACAGATAAGATTCTTGTGTTTCCCTACCTCTCCAATCATTAAATTAAATACATATAATATCTATGACACGTATTAGTATTTGATTTAGTGGGTCAAGATAGTCTTTTCCCCTCCGGATGATATATATATCTTGTTTCGATCTTGCCAGGAAAATAGTAACGTTTTACAACATGTTTGTTTGTCGAGAAAATACATGAAAATAACAAAAATACATGAGACCAAAGGGATGCGAGTATGATAGAGTTTCACTTGGGCCAAAAAAGTACTGACGTGTACCCTTTGCCCGTTGACCGAATTAGGCTGTTCGGTTCCATGATTGGTGACTAGGTGAGCCATCGTCCTCAACGTCTCTCCTTCGTGCTCCACATTTGTGGTGTTATCATTATTTTACTTTTCAGTAGCACTACAAGTTACTCACGAAAATACAATTAAGGAAACTGAAGATCTCTCGTATTGAGTCAACATCAATTCATGTAAAATACAAAATTGGCAGGAATCGTATTATTTATTATTTTAATTTTAGTTGTGAACTATGCCGTTCTTTTTATATTTCATGCGAATTTATAAATACTGGCACTGATTTCGTTCATAATGTCACAGACATTCTCTCTCACACACGCGCTCTCTTTTTCTGCTATTAAAAAAAAAAAATTGCCAATAATGTTAAGTATTTATACCTTGCCCTGAGCCCTTAACTTTTTCCTTGAGACAAAGACGAGTTGGGTTTTTATCATTATTTTATTTTTTATTTTCTTTTTATAATCTCATATCACAAATAGATAGATTACATTAAGTTGTGGGAAAATTTCAGAAAAATAAAATTAAAAATGAGAAAAGATAAATTAGTTCTGTGAATTTATCAAATTATAAGTCAGAACTGAAGTAGGAATTTGAAATTTTTAATTATGACCAAATGACCAAAATGCATTTAATTCAGTTTACAAGTTTCAAGGGTTAATAACAACATCAGATTTTACATTAACGACTTTACTTTCATGTTTTACAACTGAAATAAGGGCAATTTGGTCAGAATTGGAAATTCTAAATTTCTACCTCAATTCTGATATGAGATTTTATAAATTCACAACATTAATTTATTTTTTTTCCTTTTTAATTATATTTTTCTGAAATTTTCCCTATATTTCATAATTCACACTAGGGGATTCACATGAATTTGGTTTATTCAAATCTTAATATTATTTTATTTTCCATATTTTATTAATTTTAATTTAACTAACATACATAAGATAAGACATCTTCTAGAATAATTATCTGTGTATAGTACAAATCACCAAAAGAGTTATTAATTATGTTTCTAAATTGTACCTCTATTTATCGACATGTTAAGAAAGAAGAGAGGGTTGAAATAAATTTGAACAAATTGAATTTTTTTTTATTAAAAACATATTTATCAAGTTAACAACAGAGGTGAGTTATGATTTGAAGCGTAGGACTCATATTAAATAAAAATTAATTTTTGAAAATTTTATAAAATACAGATGTCATTTAAAAATTACTCCTATAAACTAAAAGTCGAAATTCCGTCTAAATTCAATTTAATCCCGATAATTTGTCGATAATTTAGATCATATAAAAATGAGCCTGACACCGAACAATGCGTAAACCAAAAGAAATGTCATGATTAGACTCACCACCAGCTGCGACCCTTTCTCCTACGATTGTTGTCTTGTAACCCTCTTTCTCTCTCGCGATCCTCTTTACAAATCAAATCCCAATTTCAAAGCCCCCTCGCCCTCTCCATCAACCTCCACCGTTGTCGTCAGTTGACTCTTTCTGACTTGGTGGCCTCTTCGGTCCCCCCAACATTATGAAGCTCTCGGCGTTGCAGCAGAGCTACCTCAACCGCCGCGCCAATAGCTTCCGAGGATCGCCCCAGTTAGATTCCTCCGGCGACGGCCCCATCAAGTCCCCAGCTGCTATTTTCTGGCTCATCCTTCATGGCATCTGTTGTCTCATTAGTCTGGTCCTTGGTTTCCGTTTCTCTCGCCTCGTCTTCTTCTTTCTCGTCTCCACTTCATCCAACAACCTCCACATGGTTCCCTTCCGCACTGCCACTCAGTTCACTGGATCCCTCGATTTTCAATCCGCTCTAACTTCCAATCCCTTCGCCAACATTGATAATCCTGCTAATAGAACCACCATTACTAGCTCTACCAGCAGGGTCATCGTTGGGCGGCATGGAATCCGTATCCGACCATGGCCACATCCAGATCCCGCGGAGGTGATGAAGGCTCACCAGATAATTAACAGAGTTCAGAGGGAGCAGAGGCTCCAGTTTGGCGTGAAGAACCCTAGGACGGTGATTGCGGTCACACCAACTTATGTACGGACGTTCCAGGCTCTTCATTTGACCGGGGTGATGCACTCGCTAATGCTGGTGCCATACGACCCTGTGTGGATTGTGGTGGAGGCCGGAGGAGTCACCAATGAGACTTCTTCAATTATTGCCAAGTCCGGGCTCAGAACCATCCACGTTGGGTTCAATCAGCGGGTGCCGAATTCATGGGAGGGAAGGCATAAATTGGAGTCCCGGATGCGGCTTCACGCGTTGAGGTGAATTTCTTGTTCTATGCGCTGCCAATTAACTACAGTTTCGTTACTTAGGAAACGCAACCGTGTATTTGCTGACAATTAGGGACTAAAATGTTCTTTTATGCTGAAAATAATAAAAATACATGATAACTCTTTTTCCCTCTTCATTTTTTTGGTCAGCCCCCTTGTATGATTTGGAAGGAATTGCTTGTTTGTAATTTTGTGGTTTGCTTATATTCCTATATGTGCAACAGAATTGTGAGAAAAGAGAAGCTGGATGGAGTTGTGATGTTTGCGGATGACAGTAATATGCATAGTATGGAGCTCTTTGATGAAATCCAAAGTGTGAAAGGGATAGGTGCTGTTTCAGTTGGAATACTTGTACATTCTGCCAATACAGATGAATCTACATCCCTGCCTCAAGGAAAGGATGGGGAGGAAACCCCCACAATACCCGTGCAAGGTCCTGCTTGTAATTCTAGCAATAAATTGGTTGGGTGGCACACCTTCAATTCACTGCCATATGCTGGAAAAGGTGCTGTTTACATTGATGACCGAGCACCTGTGCTGCCTCAAAAACTCGAATGGTCTGGGTTTGTGTTGAATTCCAGGTTGCTCTGGAAGGATGTTGATAAACCAGAGTGGATTAGGGACCTTGATGCATTAGATGGAGTTGATGAGGACATAGAGAGTCCACTGTCTTTGCTTAAGGAAACCTCTGTGGTGGAACCACTTGGTAGCTGTGGACGCCAAGTTTTGCTTTGGTGGCTGCGTGTTGAAGCTCGGACAGACAGCAAATTCCCTCCCAGGTGAGCCGTTCCCTCTTGATTTTCAGTAGAGTTCCTACCTATGTTTTGGCTGTAATAAACTTCTTATTTCTTCATATGCACACGCAAGTGCTTGTTTTAAAACATGCTTCGTATGCAAACTCCTGTTTGGTGGCACACAAGAACTTCTGAGTGCTGATACTATGATCTCTGTGGCACGTGTCAATTAAAAAATGTCTATATGGCTCATGGACTTCTGTTATTTTTACTGTTGTTTTGTTTTTTGGGGGGTTTGTGTGTGTGTGTGTTTTGGGGGGGGGGGGGGGGGCGTGGTTATAATCCAGACTCTTTTAAAATTTAAACTGATTGATCTTATCATTGCTTTCTCGACCACCAAAAGTATACTCTGGTGACCTGGCTCACATCTAGGAATTACCACTTGTGAGACTGTATTTTGTTTGCAATGTGGCGTTATCCTAGTGTATAGATTAAAGTGTAAAAGGCATAATGAAACAATAAGCAAATTGAAAAAAAAAAAAAAAGGATTGGCCAAAGAAAAGAATTTGTTGAAACTACATAGCATCGTGATAACGGTTCTTCAACTGAGGAATGTATATAGCCCGGCTTCTTTTGCCCAAACATATAGCCCGTCCAAGTGCATATACTGCAGTTACTCTTTTTTAGCATCTGTTATTTGCTTAGTCAACTTCTCGGTTCTCAAAGTCTCTGCTTCTGAAATTTGTTTCTACATGCTGTTGTTTCCCCTGAAAATGGGAGTCATCGTTGCAGGTGATAGATTTTTTCCCTAGGGTTCCATTGAAGTTAATTATTGTTACATTAAAAATGCTGGACTTCATCAGTCCCCAAAGAGTCATGTGTCAAGAACCTGTCATCAAAACAGATATTATGTGGATTTACATCTTCTCAAAACTTCAAATATAATAGCTGTATGTTAGCATGAATCTTTGCATACATCTGAACATTTGACTATAATTAATGCAGATGGATAATTGACCCTCCTTTAGACATCACTGTTCCATCGAAACGGACTCCATGGCCAGACGCTCCTCCTGAGCTCCCAGCGAATGAAAAGGTGTCAATTAGCACTGAAGATCAGCCAACTAAACATTCTACAAAATCTCGATCGTCCAGATCCAGGCGCAGCCGAAAGAGAAAGAGTGATATCAAAGTGATCGGGTCACAAGTCTCTACACATTCTGAACAGAACTAAGATGGCAACAAGAGCATCCGAGAATTTCACTGCCTTGTGGTTACAAGACTGCTGTCTGCTGGCCTTGGGCAACTATTGCTTGGATTTGACCAAATGGAGAAGATGGCCACAGCATCTGTATTTTTTGCATTTGTTTATTTTCTTTTTATAAAAGAAATATCCATTTGAAGTTCTTAAGTTGGTAGATATTTTAGAAGCAAACCCAAGCGAACGGAGTGCCAAATTCGTGTACGACCTTTAAGCTGGGGTGTTAAACAGATATACTTGTCAAGGAAGTTGATAAACTACATGCCCTGCTTGGATCATGGCATTGGAGTATATAGAATGGGAATGTGAGAGCTTATTGTTTGATTAGCAGCAATTCAATTGTGATTCCATTTTGCTTTGGGATTCATTCTTTCAATCGAGGAATTTGGATTCCATCAAATTTTTAATGGAAATGCCTACTGATCTTGGAAATGGTGTATAAGTTTGCATGTATTACATTAGAATGTTAATTTTGGGAAAATTGCAATCAGACTCCAATTAACAAATTTTATCGCAATCAGATCCCTTAAAATTATCAAGTTGCGGTGAAGTTTTAAGAGATCTGAGTGCAATTAATTTCAAAAGTGAAAATATATTTTTATCCTTTATTGAATTTTGAAAAAGAGACTAGAATTTTTAGGGCTTGGTCGTGTTAGAAAAAGTCAAACTCTTCTCCCTCACTTCGACGTTTGGTGAGGTGAGGGAGAAGAGTTCGACTTTTTCTAACCCGACTAAATTCAAAAAATTTCAGCTATTTTTCAAAATTCAATAAGGGGTAAAAACATATTTTTATTTTTGGAATTAATTACACCCATATCTTTTGGGACTTTACTACAATTTGATGACTTCAAGGGACCTGGTTGCCATTAAGCCTGTTCATTGGGACCTGGCTGCAATTTTTCCATTTTTTTTTTAATTTCATTCAAAGAGCTTTTTAGCTATTATTTTTAGGAAAAATCACACTAAGGATCCAACTAAGAAAAATAATATCAGTAAAGTCTCGTAACTTGTAAATGGTGACTCTTTCATTTGTTATTAACAAGTTATGAGACTTATTTTATATTAATTTTCTTAATTGAGACTTTGGTGTAATTTTCCCTTATCTTTATCCAACCGAACATTAATATAACATAAGAAACTCATTTTTAATCATCTATTAAACAAAAATAATTTATTCCGTTATTAGTATCATGAAAAAATATTTCAAATTTCTAAGTTGGATTTTGTTCGGTTGTTGAATTTAAGTCGTAAATTAGGGAATCATTTTGTGGACAAAAGCGAAATGGCATACAATTAAAATGGCCACGTCCATTTATGAAAAAATTCTACCCCATGTTAGAATGAAGAGAAAATTAGAAGAGAAAACAAACAAAAATAGTAAATTTTCTATAATTTTTGAAAGCTTTCATTCCTAATATTCTCTCTCCTTATTTTTTCCTCATTTTTCTTTCCATCCAAATACAAATATAGGGTAAATGTCATCCCAGTTTTTGTTTTTATTAGAATATGGTGGGAGAAAATATCAAATATAACAACAACCCATGTTCAAATTAAAAGCATAGCTAAATCTTGGTGGCGGGGGAGAGATATTTGGCTATCTGCAGTAGTGTGTGAGTGTATATATACGCACAGTTGCGAGTTTCGGCTGTCAGAAGGAATCGGAATCAACCGACCTCCTCTTATTTCTGATATGAAAAGATGACAGCCCATTGCACCGGCCAGCATCGCTCATTCTTAAAGAACCGTCCCTGTCACAGGCACAGTTCACCATGTGATCTCTTGATCAAGACTTGCAAAAACTTCTCTTTTCTTTTTTGAAGAAAGGGCATTCATTTCCCTTCATCGAGCTCTTCTACTTGACTACGTCCATTTTGCTTGTGCACACCTTTGACGTCGCTGACTGGCGAGCAGGCTTAGCTCCAACATAGGGAAAGGGAAGAAAACAAACGAGAGTCATAAAACTTAATTATATTCGATATGGGACTTGCACGTAAAATTCAAGTAAAACCGTGAAGTTCTAGTTGTAAGAGTAGCAATATGGCAACATCCGATTGCTTCCACAGAAAGCTGGGCCAAATTGCTTCTCACTCCCTTATCCGAATCACGACGCGGCCTAACTCCTTGGAAAAGATAACATGTGGGGATCATCCCTACAAATCTAGATTTCTGCTACATCCAACTTCCACCCATATGGTTTGCCAGTCCTGCTTCTGCTATCTATCTTCTCTCCCCATTATTGCTCACCACTTGTTCTTACTCTATTCATGATCCCCTTTCAATAATTGAACGTGTCACCCCCTTCTATATATAACTCCCATCATCTTCACCACTTTTCCTCACCCAACAACTCCTGCAATTAGCATCCTCAACAATGGCTGCCTCCCCTGCTCTCTCCTTCCTCCTCCTCCTCCTCTGCCTCACTCTAACATTGGCTTCGGGTGACATGTCGGCCATTGTTGGTCACGAGGAGGAGGTGATGGCCGTGTATGAGGAGTGGCTAGTGAAGAACCAGAAAGTGTACAATATTAATGGGTTAGGAGAGAAGGACAGGAGGTTCGAGGCATTTAAGGATAACTTGAGATTCATAAAGGAGCATAATGCTCGGGATAACAGTATAACACAACCTACAAACTTGGGCTGAATAGGTTTGCAGATTTAAGGAATGAGGAATACCGTGCCATGCACTTGGGGAAGATGATCGATCCAAAGCGAAGTCTCATGAAAGCCAAGAACACTGCCTCTTATAACCGCTATGCTCATAACGCCCTTCATGGCTCGCCTCATCAAGTTGATTGGAGGTTGAAAGGAGCCGTCAGTACCGTCAAAGATCAAGGATCCTGCGGTAATAAGCTTGCCTTTCATTATCATTCTCCTAGTGTATAGCATTGTGATCTTATTTATAAGTCTGTTTTAATCAATTCTCACGTATCAAAGAGACGGAGTTAATTCAATGATTATGGAGTAAATTTTCAACTATACCATTATTTATGAATGAATATTTTTTAACTCTTTCTTCTCTACCTATTTTTAAATTATTTCTTTATTACTTATAAATAGGACCAAATTTTTTTAATAAAAAATGACTTATAAATATAATCAGAATGATATTTATTCTAATTTTTAAAAAACATTTTTAAACGGTATGAGGTAATTATATGATGAAAATCTTGTCTTGACTCATTATGTGTTTCCCAAGCAAGCACCTGTATAATACCCTCCCCTCCTAGTTATACCGAGTACCTAACAGTTTATCACCTCAATAAAAATAAATGCCAAGAACTGTTAGATCTGCTAATATTTGAGGCCAGATGTAGAGAGGCCTGTCACTAGGAAAACTTAATTGGGCCTTCACTTGCAGGAAGTTGTTGGGCATTCTCAACGGTGGCGGCTGTGGAGGACATAAACAAGATCGTCACCGGCGAGCTCGTGTCGTTGTCGGAGCAACAGCTGGTTGACTGTGACGGAGCATACAACAAAGGGTGCGATGGTGGTCTTATGGACTACGCCTTCGACTACATCATTGCAAATGGTGGCATCGACACAGAGGACGCTATCCTTACGCTGGTGTTGAAGGTCATTGCAATCCAACCGGGGTCCGTTTCACTATTACCAGTCTTTTGATTTGTTTTGCATCTCTCTAACTCCGCAAAACATAATAAGATCACTTTTTTGATTTCGATAACTGCTGAAGAATGCCAAGGTAGTGACGATTGATGGATACGAGGATGTTCCGGCTTACAAAGGGCCGTCCAGCCGTATGAATCTGTAAGCTTTTGAATGAGACAACTCTGTCTGATCAATTAATTTGCCAGATTCTGCTTATAATTTGTGATATTATGTTGTGTTTCAGGGGGTATTTACTGGAGAATGTGGGACAGATCTAGATCATGGAGTGGTGATTGTAGGATACGGTACTGAAAATGGAGTGGATTATTGGTTGGTGAAGAACTCGTAGGGTACAAATTGGGGTGAGGATGGTTACATCAAGATTCAGAGAAATGTAAGAAGCACCAACACTGGCAAGTGTGGGATCGCAATAGAGCCCTCTTATCCTGTTAAGCATCCCAAAATGTCTCCACATCATCTTTCAATTTATGCCAGTATCGAAGCAAAGACTAGCATCGCTTGAATCTTGAAACGCCTTCGTGATTACAAGTGGTAAAATCACAAGGAAGTAATGTTCCAGGAGTTAGCTGGTGCTGTGTTGGGTTTATTTTGCTTTTCTGTGTGTTAAGCTTTATATCATCTAAAGTTAGTTTATTAGACTCCTAACAGATATTCTGTTGAGTAACTTAGTGTTTGTTTGGAATAGTTTATTTTTAGGTAATAAGTGCTTATAAATCGTGATTCACGGTATATGAGGTAAGTATGTGAGAGGGGTTTTAATCAAGGTAATTAAACCCGAACCGGTTGGGGTACTAAGTTAAGGGTAAGTGGGTCAGACCGGAGTCAAACCGGTGAGAAATGAAATATTTTAGGCTTATAGTATGAAATTCTAAAGGAAAAATTTTAAAAAAAAATTGACCTGGACCGGTTAGGTGCCCGGGTTATCGGTTTCCGGTTCGGCCAGTCTAATCCAGGTCAGATAATATGGGGTTTTATCTCGACTTACATAATAAAAACTTATTACCCAAAAATAAATAATGCCAAACACACGCTTAGACTCGTAACAGATATTCTGCTAAGTAACTTAATTTGTTAAGTCTCAGCTGTCATACATCTATTCATGAACATATTTTGTATATAAAAAGCATTGCACAGTAATGAGAATTGACTGATTCACTTTTCCAAAATACTGTTTCGTCCATTGTTTTGGAACCTGGACCGGATCGGCTGGTCCGACCTGGGAACTGGTGAACCGAACCATAAACCGGTCCGGTCCAGTGACCGAACCGGTTCACCATTTTTTTTATTTTTAAATTTATTTTTAAATATTTTTCTTTATAATTTCATATTAATAAACCTAAAATATTCAATTTAGCTCTGGTTTGACTCCGATCTGACCCACTGACTCTTGACCCAGTACCCCGACAGATCTAGTGACCGGTCCGAGTTTCAGAACCTTGGTTTCGTCACACTGTGGCTGCCAGAAACCAATCTGGTTTAACTTCATTTGGCTCATCGTTGTTTGTATATATAGGTTTCCAATTGTTCAAAACGGCTCTTGGAAACAAATTCAAAGGTGATGCCACTCAGTGTTATTTCCTTGAAACTAGTTACATTTTCTATTTGGATCATTCCATATCCGTGTTGTGGATGTGATAAAGCAGCAAATAACAATGAAACACATCTGAAGTTGAAAGCTGAGGTTAATTAACATAGTGGGCTGTGTCTTGTATCTGGAAAGCTCGATGCATGGCCTCTGTAGCACTTGGTTGGGTTTCATTGGCATGAGTTGAAGTGGAAGAACGTAGAACCAAGCCATCTAATCTAAAAATCAAACACTTATTTAAATAGTCCCCAAATTAAAAATTTACTCTTTCTCGAGACGAACGCAAGCACATAGACAAACAGACAAGTAAACTTGATGTAAAACGTAGCAAGAGAGAAGAATTGAATGGGAAGAATGAGAGAAAAGTAGAAAGTAGTCACTTCCGTGTCATCTTGTTTTTTGGCTACAAATTTTGCCTGTTATCTTTTTGGTATGGGGCTATGGGTAAAAACATGGAGCCCCCACAGGCGATGCCAAGAAATGCAAGTTGGGAAAATGTGTTGATAGTCAGCAGACTTGTCTTTTATTGCCTCCAAATCTTTGGGCGCTTCTGATCGGCTTAACCGCTAACCCATTTTTGGTTTTTTTCTCCTTTTTTTGGTTAACCTCTTGTTTCCAATTTGAGCGCCCTTTTCAACCATTTCTTTTCATCCAGCACAATTCTTTTTTCAGTTTCTAAATTGATCCTGAGTCGACTCTAAATTTGTTTTAGAAAAGAAAATTAAGAATGTTTACAGCTTAAAATTGAAATCACAGGTATATCGTAATTTTTTGAACAAATCTGGATAAAACCCGTCACTTCTACAATTTGTCAAAGATTATAGCTATGTTTGGAATAGCTTATTTTTGGGAAATAAGCACTTATTACGTAAATCAAGACAAAACTCCTCTCACATACTTATCTCATATATTATAAATCACGAATTATAAACACTTATAAGTAAAAAATAAACTATCCCAAATGAACACATAAATGCCTATTGCAATCCTTATTAAAATCCCATGACAAACTTCTGATAAAAGATTATGAATTATGTATCAATGCTATGATTTATTGGTCTCGACATTTCAACATATTTTAGTCAGGACGCTTTTCCCAAGTTAAATATGGTAATGCTTCTAAACTTAAGCTGATATTACAAAATTGGTGTCAACAATTGTACGCACATAACCAATATATCAATATATATAACTGAATTTTCAGAGCTAAACTATCCCCATGACTCACTCTTCAAACTCAAACTCAATGTAATTGGGGAAAAAAGGCGAATCGAAACCACTGGTGAAGGACTTTGACAATCGTAGGGGAACTGTGCCAATAAATCATTTTTAAAAAAGTGACAAAGCAAGAATGCGTGAACCACCACCTCAAGTTTTGACGGCTAAACTGTTCTATCTATCGAGATTCGAGACGTTTGATTATTTAGTCAATTCTCATGTTTCAGTCTAATAATAAAAGCCCATTCTTCACGTTGAGCATGCGAAATTTCCATGTTCATACTAATCTTCAACGCAAGGAACTGTCCCAACAAAAGTATAAATGACGGAATTTAAGCCCAAATTCATAAACTCTTTGACAAATGAATGATCTTGATAACAAAATATTCTGCTACAGAGGGTAAAACAAATACTGATATTCATAATTGACAATTCGAATAACGAATTGAAAAGGGATAGTCAACGAGGATAGCTGACAACATTTAATGAAGCGACAGAAAGAAAACACCCGGCTTTGCCATATTCTTAGCAGCAGTTGGGAAAATAACAAAATTCAGTGAGCAACACTGCAATGAACAAGCAATTTTTTAAGTTAACACATTACCTAAGACTCACCTCACATATTGTGAAAATGTCAACATCGTAGTTGGGCAACTCTTGTAACGATCATGAAAAGCTACCATCAGAGACGTTATCACCGTTTACCCACCTTCTTAAGGCACAAGGCACTATATTTCTTCCGGCCAAAAATCCAAACTTGGTTCTCAAAATTGCCAAACGGTTGTTATTGCCACTTGATGATGCTTCATCAGCTACATTTTCTTCCCTGATCATCGGTGGATTCACAATTCCATTTTCCTGAGCTCCTCCATCACTTGCATCCCCGTCCAAAGTTTCAGGCTCAATCTCATCGAAGCTAAACGCCAATGAACCCCTCCGTTCGCGCAGCCACTTCACAATCCCGCCGGTGACTTTTTTGCACTTTTTAACCTTAATCTTAACCAAATTTGGACAACCCAACGCAAGTGCTTCAATCCCTGCATTTGTAATCGGACATCCTTTAATGCATAGTTTCTTAAGAGCAACACACTTGGTAGCTATGCTTTCAATCTCAGCATCACCAATGCTGCCAATTCCACAGAGAGCCAACCTCTCCAGGCTTTTACAATTGGAAGCTATTGCCGTTAAGCTCAAAGACGCAGGATAAATGCAAATCAATACAAGTTCTTGAAGGTTAGGACAGTGTTTAGCTATAGCCATCAAACCATCATCTCCAATGTTATTAGTCCTCCATCCATCAATGTGAAGCTTTCTCAATAACCTGCACCGCTCAGCAACACAAGAGAGCCCAATATTCGAACACTCTGCAGTTTTCACAATGTGTAGTGTCTCCAAGTTCAAACAGTTGGATATCCCTGAAAGACCTACATCGCTAACCTGAATCTTCTCAAGGTGAATTTCAGTTAAATCACTGTTTGACTTTCCTACCATTTCCAGAGTACTATCCCAATCGCCCAAACAACCAATTAGCTTCAAACTTCGAAGCTTTTTCGAACCCACTACTAGTGGTGCGAAGCTTTGGCCATTCACAAGCTCCTTCAAGCATATATATTTTAACGATGTGGCTGCGGCACCGGGGCCGATAACCGCCGCGCTATCGTGGACCCCACGAAGCCGCTTGACGGAGAGTTCCTCAAGAGTCGCGCAATGATCGATAACGGCGTTCATGCCCTTTGTACCGAACATACAAGACCCACACGAGAGCTTCTTCAAGGCCTTGCAATTCTTAGCGAGGCCGGTCAGTCCGATTTCGGAGATCTCACGGCATCCACGAAGCTTGAGGCGAGTGAGGTTGTTGCATCGAAGCGAGATCAGTATCAAAACGTCGTCGCTTATGCTGGCGGACCTGCGGTCGCATCGCAGGGCAAGTTTCGTGACAAGGTTGAATCGATCAAACAGGGAAGGAACAAAATCCTGCAATCCTTCAGGGGCATGGAGGGAAAGGCGATGACGGCTCTGGCCATCGACGCGCAGCCACCGTCGGCACACGAGGGAGCACCTTTTCCGATCACCGGAGCCGAGGAAATGGAAAATACCGGCCAAGCAATCGTCGGGGAGATCGGCGGTGTAGTCGCGGCGGCATCCTCCCGTTGAGTTCTCGACAAATTCAGCATCCGTATCTGAGTCCTCCTCACCGTTGGCAAGCCAAGAATGGAAATTAAAGCGCTCGTCATCGGAAATTTCGTGAGGATTCAACTCCGACGAAGCACCGGCGGTGGAGGGCGACTGTCCCATTGGCGAAAACAGATTAAGATTGTGGCTCATAAGAAATGAGGGGGTTCTGAGATGGGCCAAATTTGTTCGAGGTACTTAAATTAAATTAAAGGTATAAAATTGCGAAGGTGCGTGACATCGTCGCAACTAGCAGTCGCCAAAGAGAGACGGCCGTCCAGGTTCACGCATCAGATGGGGTTGGGCGCGATCTTTGAAAGCCCATCGTGGCCGTCAAATGATGACCTAGTAAAGTTAAGTGAAGCCATTTAACCTTGTGGTTGTGAATAATAATGATGATGTTGTCCTCTTTCACTTGTAATTCTCGTCGAATTTTATAATGCAGGTTTGGCGTTTGGTTAGTTCGATGAAGGTTGCAAGTGGGGGACCATTTCCATGGTTGTTTAGGAATTGAGGTTCTTCGATTCTAAGGTTATCCTTTTGGTCCTTAACCCTTGGGTTTGGTTACAGGATCCAACTATTAGAGGGCACACAAAGTTGCAACTTTGACCAAAGACCTAACCCGGTCACTTCATTAGCTTTGGAATCCTTATTGTTTTATTTTTAATAATCTGTAAGAAAAGAAAAGTCATGCCACACTTGTTCTTTCTCTTTTACTTTTTTAAAAGAACTTGAGTCATCATCTTTGGCACTTGCGGGGCATTTTCATTCTGTCCACCAAAAAGTGGGAGAACAAAATTATGGCTGATAAATTTGTAGAGGGCCTTATTTGAAATGACTGGGGGTCAATGTTTTTGTTTCTTGAAAAGTGTTGCGACACGTGGTTGTGAAGGTGGAAGTCCATTTCCATTTCAAACCAATCCCATGTCGTTCCTACATAAATCACTCCAATAATTTTGACTTTGCTTTTAAGTGGGTATTTGAATTAATTCATTTTAACAACACAATTCAGTTATTGATGATTATTACTTTCTGAGCGATATATGCGCAAATACAGAGAAGCTAAATATTGCAGTCATCCAACGATATATGACGGAGGATTCTTAAGACGTGGCGTGTGTATTTTAGATATATTAATATGCAACAGTTTGGTGTGAGGGTGAAGCAACTCAATTTGGTTTTGCCATATGGGATGATATTATGCAAAGAAAAAGTCTTGTTGGTGGTGCTGGCCGGACCCATTCGGATGGATGAACTTATTAATGAAGATAGGAATCATTCTATTATTTTGGCTTTATTTTTCCAATTTTTGTTGGTCCCAATACCAGCACGTGTTTCACCCTCACCCTCCAAAGCAGATATGCCTTCGCCTTTTCACCTCAAAACAATTGGGGTCATTTCTCCACTATTTCCCATGTTGGGCCTTGGCCTCTCTCGTAATCCCCTAATTTGGGCCTTCAAACATTATCTGTAGTTTGCTAATTTGGGTGGGACGCAGTAATTCTCAAACTTGACGAACCCCATGCCCTGGCCCAATTCAATGTAAATAGTTCTTAAAGGACCCTGTGCTATTGCACCCCATCCATAGATTATAATACCTGAATGAAAAGCTTCACGTATTTACAGTGTTTTGAAATCCGAACTGGATCGGTCGGCTCAGCTCTAGAACCGGCGAACAGGTCAGGTTCGGGGATCTAATCCGGGTCAGCATTTTTTAATTTTTTTAAAAATCGATTTTTTTTTAATTTTTTCTTCATAATTTCATATTATTAAACCTAAAATATTTAATTTCTCACTGGTTTGACTCTGATCTGACCCTTGACCTAATACCTTAACCGGTTTCAGTGACCAATCTGGGTTTCAGAACCTTGCGTATTTAATTCAATCCCGGTGAAATATGGACACAATCTAATTGCAATAAATTGTCAATCAAACCTTGACTTAGCCTCTGACTATTGCACCGTGGAATTATCTCAACCCTAAGAGGCGCTCTGGCATTGCAAATAAAAAGAAGATAAAATAATCCAATCTAATGAAACAATAGGATGTTAATGTGTGGTTATATGGGAAAAGATAAGATTCATAGTGATTTATATATACTCGAATGAGTTGAAGTGATATATATTGAAAAGAAAATAATAGAAAATCATTTTGAGGTGTTTTGACCATGTTTGATTAAGGTTGTTGGTTGTATTGATGGAGAGGGTCCATTGAACAATGTAAAGTCTTTTGAAAAGAAATAGAGGAAAATCAAAGTGAAATTAGTTGCGTCGATAAAGAAGGTCCATCAAACAAAATAAAGTATTTTGAAAAAAGAAAGAGGATAATCAAAATAAAGACTTAATGAGATTATAAAACGGAATCTTTTTTATAAAAATCTATCTAAATATTTGGCATTTTGACAAAGTGAACGTCTCTCAATTGGATAAGATGTTGTTGTAGTAGTAGTAGTATTACACATTAATTTTTATCTATTAAAAGTATAGCAAGTTTCCCTCGAATCCACCAAACAAGCTGTAGTTTTTAATGAAATAAGGGCAAATATAATCAATACATGCAGATCAGTAATAGTAATATACTCCCTACAAGTCGATAAACACAGCATGAACGTGTGAGTTAAGAAGTCTCTAGAATAATTAAAATGGGACGAGGTTAAATCAATAAATGGGAGGTGGGAGGATGAAACAAAGCAACGTGGCTGTAATAATTGGGGCAAAGCTGGAGATATGGGAAGTCAAATTAATGCGGCCGAACATGGTCAGAGTTGGGAAGTGGGGAGGCATTTTCATTCATTCACACATTTGCTTTTGAACCCTCATGCCTCCTCAAGTCAAAGCCATGATTGAGTGAGCCTCACTTTAAATATAAGATGGGGTTTTCGTATCAATTAATGTTGTAGCCTAGGTGGATGGCAAAACCATAATGCCTCCTTGGTGGTCAAATCTTTGATCATGTTGTTCAGTTCCACACATGTTTCCAATCCTTACTGCTTATCACTCTCTTTGGGACCTTTTTGTTTTCGTTTTGTCATTTGAGTCTCTCGCTGAGAAATAATTATATCATCTCTATATATATTTTACATTATGGTTTGCAGGTGGATGCCTCTCTAGGCCTACTGATCTCGATCCATGTCCTCTCATGATTGTATTTTAAAGAACCCAATCAGTACGAAAAAGAAGAGATATTAGAAAAAGAGGAGGGAAGTACCTCCTCGGTGGGGGTGTACGTATATAGGGAAGGATGAAACACAAATAAGGAAAAAAAGAGACAGTGCCAGCTTCATTACATGAATCATAAGTTTTAGGACGGCTCTTGCCTAATAGGTACTACTAGTACTAGCTAGTAACTTGAAGCAGTGTAAAGAACACTGTTAAATATTAATCATGATTAATAATCAGTTTAATCAACTCGTGCCTTCTCATATGCTTATATAAATAATAAAATCTGCTCCCTCTCTCTCTCTCTCTCTCTCTCTCTCTGTGGCAGTACTGGGCCATGATGGATAATAATTCAGTTTAATCAACATAATTTCTCAACCTGCTTCAACTCTGAACCAAGATTGCGTTGAAAATTAAAGGGCCCTTTTTCCCAAACCCAGCTCGCCACTCGCATACTTTAATTTGTCCTCCTGCTAAATTTCCGATCTGGTGAATAGTTATCTGCCCATGCATGCTTCTGTTAAGTTTTAAGTTTTGACTGTTAACCCGCTCCAGCCAGGGAAAAAAAAAGAAAGAAAAAAGGTCCGTAATCTGAAATTAGCTTTTTCTTTTTGCATCTTTCTTTAGAAGGAATCACGTCACGGGTTTATGGTCCAGAATTAAAAAGGGATGTGCAAAATCCATCCGTAGTGAGGAGAAAGAAGAAGAGAGACCAAGAAAAGTACGTTAGAGCTCTTTTACATGCTACGAATACGGAATTGTCGTGAAGGACGACCAAGATAAGATCACAATTGGGAAAAGATAATAAGCATCTTCGAGTATAAGCGAGAGACTTGAACTGATCCTAAGCTAATGTGTCGTGACATTTAATACCACCTTAAATAGAGATTAGTTGACTTCTGAGTTCAAACAAGATTAATGGCATAGAAACACAGAGTTATTACCCTTTGTTTCTTTGTGCTTGTTTTTTACTACCAAACTCTGGCCCATCACCTTTTAACGTTTGAACATATATTTAAACTAGACGATTAAAAAAAGGGTGAAAGGACCTTGAAAATAGAAAAGTAAACCACAGGAACCTAAGTGGCTCTTTATTTCAAAGGCGAGAGTTGTTGTACTGTGGCGGGTGGACCTCGCAGGTTGAGCCCTGAAACATGAGAAAGGAACAGAGGAGTGACTATACTCATCCAGTAATATTTAATAGGTTAAAAAAAAAGGTGAATACACAAAATCAATATGGATCTCTTCTCCTCTGAACATATAAAACTTCCTTCTCTCTTTGCTGTCATCTCAGTTACCTTTATCGTGTATCTCAATCAAACAATTTACTCTCCTGCTGCAGATTTTTTTTTTTTTGATTATTCTGCTGCAGATTTTAAATACTACTATCAGCTCTTTCATTCTTTATTTCCAATGACTTGTTCATTCTCCAAAAATAAAAATTCTCCAACTAAATATTAGTAAAGTTTTGTCCTTTGATCAGGAATTTATCTTGGTCTCCTTTTATTTCAAAGAAAACGGTATTCAAGCAACAAGCATGCTCTGAGCCTGGGGGATTGGTAAAAATACGTTGGAAACCACGAGAAAGTGTCACAAATACGTCTTATACTAATGTCAGTCTCTGTGACCTTTTCTTCTGAAAGGAAATAATTATCTAATAAACACCATACCTTGCCATATTCTTTTCACGCGCACTCTTCATTGCAGGGTTCTGCAATTCGAATTTTTGGTAGTATTAAATCACATCAAAATTTATTCTTATAACAATAAAAATTAGAAAAAATATCCTAATAAGATGTTTTCACTTTTCTGTAAGAAAGTAAGAAATTAGCACATGCAAGTTGGACAGTTGGAGTAAGAAAGAAGCTTATAGATTAATGGGTGAGCCCATTTCCGCCATATATTATATGGAAGTGAATTATCAGCTTTTGCGTTAAATTAGAGTGGATGAGCGATATTCAGAACATAAAGAACTTTATAGGCATGCAGGCCAAAAAAAATGTGTGTAGATTAGTTTAGTGATCAACTTTAAATTTAATTAAGCCTCCAACCTTATTGGTAAAAAGATGAATAATTTTATGAATTAGAGGAGGGAAGGGGATGATCCAAGTGGGGGCTGTAAAGGGTATCTGTGGTTAGGATAATAAATGGAATATTTAAAACAGGGGAGCATGTGATAGCTGGTAACAGAGAGAGAGACACTAACAATGGTGTGGACATTAATGAGTGATAAAATCACAGAGGACATACCTGTTACATGTAAAACCAGAAAGGACAATGATTCGCCATGATGGGTTTGTTGGTTCTATTAGCATAAATGATTGATACCCTTCAGAGGCAACTTCCAGGATATTCCCACATGGTTACTCTGTTTTGTTTTTAAGGCTATATACAACTTATCATGAAACCCTTTTTTGCCAGCATAAGAAAGAAGCTCAGGCGAGTTTAAAAGGAGAAGTAGCAGATTACTATTAATCATAATAAGAAACAAGAACATGGAATAAACTTATAGGTAGAAATAAGAAATTCACGTGGGTAAGGGTAAGAGGAAGGGCAATCATAGAAGGGGTTGATATTAATGATGAGATACGGATGTTGAAGTACGGGATAGTTTAATATTTGCATCTACCAGAACTAAATACCAAGAACCGTCGCCTTAAATAGGAGGAAGGCGAGGAGAGAACAAGGTTCCAATATGGTGGCACATGTTGAGGGGAGTGTTAATGTCATGTCTTGGGATTGTACGGGGTTGGTGAGCATGGAGTGGTACTCACAAACATCAATAAAAAAGGTTGGAATTTGTTGGTGTTGGAGGCCAGTCCTGTTGTTGGGTATTTAATAGATTAGTAAAACATGTTTAGGGGTCAGAGAAGAAGCAGAGCAATGGGAACGGGAGACCTCAAAGACGCCGTACGGCGTATGTTTCTCTCCCCCATTGCCTTAATTAATTGCCACGACGAGTACTCTAATCGTGGTTTCCCATGTACCTAGCTACAGTGCTATACTCTGGGTATTTCGTTTTCTTCTATTCTGTAGAGTAGAGTCCAGTCTGGGATTTTAGATTTGTAAGCAAGCATGCAAAGCAACATGATGATTTTGGGAGGTTCATTGGATTTTAGCTGCTTTTGGGCCTCCTAGTTAATTATTAGCGCTGTTTACACAAAAGCAGTCGTTTCCTTGCTTAATTATTCAGTGAGTTAGCACTAATACATGTATTAATTCTCTTTGATTTACTCAAGTATGATGCAAAATAGGAGTGTAGTGTGATTAGATCGGAATGGTGTTCACTGCTCAATGAAGAATAATGAAGCGACACGGATGAGTAATGAAGTGGAGGTGGCAGATAATGTTATTGTTAATAGAAGGGGTAAATATTTTATAGGCACATATATTAATATTTTAGAGGCTAAAACAGGACACTTTGCGAGAGATGCGGTCAACGCTTTTTATTTTCTCCATAAAACCGCAAGCGAGAGAGAGGGAGAGGGGGGGGGGGGGGGGTTAAAAAAACAGTGCGTGGATTCTATGGGTTACTTGATGCTCCAACCAGCTATCTCTGACTAATATTCTGTTTAATATCATGGAAAATTTTTTGATTAAAATAAAAGTGAAAATTGAAGAATAAATGAATGTGAAAATGAGTTTTAAAGTATATTTGATATGTCTATAGAAGTGAGATATAAATTTTAATCAAAATGTATATTTTTTCTATAAATTTTTCCTATAAAAAGACACAAATGACCTTATCAATTTCCTTTCCCCCAAAAAAACAATCCCACCAGTATAATAATTCACCACCACACAAAATCACTTCCCACAACTTATGGCCACCAAACCAAATCTAGAAATCGAACTCAAATATTGAAACCAAAATCAGTCCATCCACATATCTGAAAATCGCAGAATTTCAAAAGTTGCAAATCTGAAATCAAACAAACTGTTCTTGGAAATACAAGGAAGAATATATCCCTCCTGTAGGCGCATAAAAAGCAAGAAATTTATAATCGAATTCAACAGAGAATGTCGTATACTTGTTCAAAAATAGGAATGAAAAGGACTCGCATGAGCAAAATGAAAATTGAAAAACTTTAACCAATAATTTATAGTACGACTCAACAAAAAATTAGAAAAACCATCAATGAAGGATCACTCCTCCGATGAGTTAAGTCCCCTCTTCCTGCTAAAATCGTCGCTGCGGCAAAGGTATTGCATTCACTTGTAGGCGCAACTGCGGGGCTCCTTCCTCTTCTTTTAGGATTTTGGCCTCTCACCTTACCGACACAATCAAGAGATCCGTGCACCTTGTCGATGAGTTGCTCTAATGTTACACCACCTCATTTGATACCTTAATTAATTAAAATAAAACTACCAACAAGTTCTGACTTATATGGCATCCACCTCTCTATTTGAGGAAAAAAATCACATGCTTGAACTTGTTTGAGTGTGTTTGTGTATTATATTTATCGTGTGTTCTCTCCTTTGACCTTTGTAAAAAAAAAAAAAAAAAAGTTAAATGACAATTTTAATTTTGTATAACATTAAATCTACTTATTTTACTAAAAATCAATTTTATGCTAATTTTCATTTAATATTAATGTAAAATCTAAAATTTAAACCAATATTAATGAACAGTGCAACTTCCTTTTTTACTCAAACTCCATTATTTCATAAAAAAATCGTACAATACATGGCATATTTGTAGTTTTCTCAAATGGAGAGATACAAATTCTATTAAAAACATTTGAAGACGCTGTCTATGGTGACCTACTAGTATGAAGTACTGTTTGAAAAGATAGTAAAAGAATGGGAGTGAGTATATCAGAAGTCAGAACTGCTTTTCATAAAAAAAGATCGAATAAAACTCATTTTTATTTCCCTTCCTGGTCTTCTTTCAGTAGATAACATGCAATAAACGACAGCGCGTACAACAAACGCCAATGCAGGGGAGCTGGGAGAGGGGAGAGACAATTATAATCCGATAAACGTAGAATTTTTTGATGGTCAACTAATATGGTCAAGGATACGGTTTCGTATGCATACGCTCGTGGGCCCCATATTTTATTTATTAATATTAGCACGGGACAGAGGAGAGAGAGGAGAAAGTACTAGGCTAGCGGCTAGCCAGTCGTAATACTGATGACGTGGAAAAAGGAGGAATTTTTCATTCATATGCTCGGCGAGCGTGCCGTTACGTTCTATTTTCCTGCGCGCCAACACACTATCCTCCTTCCTTGCCTTTTCATATCTCTCATTTATGTGGAAATTTGTGGCAGAGGCCTCCCACCAGAAGCGAGAGAGACCACTCCTTATAGCAAAATCAAATTTTAGATTTTAGAAATATATTAAAAAGACAAGCTTGAAGGACTCTTCCCACATAAAGCCCCTTTCTCTCCTTCCTGCATTTAGCTCTCTTCCTCTCTACGACTCCACAGAGAAAACAAACATGTGTAGAAGACAGACGCAAATGGCTTACTTCACCCATCATCTTCTCACACTAGTATAATGAAGAAGCATTTCTTTGACCGCCATGGCCCTCAGGGAAGATGCCCAGGATTTGCAGGACTCTTCGTTATTCCTCGATGCTCTCCTCTGTGAGGAAGATGGCTTCGACCAAGAAGAATCTCCTGAGACGGATGTTCATGATGATGACTCAGATTCGGCCGTCAGGGATCCTTCTTCTTTACCCTTCATTTTGTTGGAAAATGACTTGTTCTGGGAAGAAACTGAGTTCGTCTCCCTTGTCTCTAAGGAGGGAGAAACTCATTTAAATTCAGATAATCTAATTTTGGACGAGACTCTGCAGAAAGCTCGCGAGGAGGCTGTGAGATGGATTTCAAAAGTTTGTGGGCACTATGGTTTCTCTGCTTTGACCACAGTTCTGTCTGTGAACTACTTGGATAGGTTCGTGACCAGCCTCACGTTTCAGAAGGATAAGCCATGGATGACACAGCTTGCTGCTGTTGCCTGTTTAGCTCTGGCTGCCAAAGTGGAAGAGATCAAAGTCCCTCTTCTTTTAGACCTCCAAGTATGTCTAATGGTGACACAAATGAAAGCCTAGATAGGTATGTACGTGCGTTTTTCTTTTTCCTGAAAGCCGGGTTTTCTGTTTTGATTAGGTGGAGCAATCGAAGTACTTGTTTGAAGCAAAGACAATACAGAGAATGGAGCTCTTAGTGTTATCAACTCTTAACTGGAGGATGAACCCTGTGACTCCAATCTCCTTCTTTGAACTTATTGTCAGAATGTTAGGTCTAAAGAGCCGCTTGCACTGGGAATTCCTGTTTCGGTGCGAGCGTGTGCTTCTCTGTCTCATTCTGGGTAAGCAAATTATCACATTACACTACATTACATTTTTCTAATAATAGATGCTCATAACTAGGACATATCAAATCCGGAATCCGGAGAACTGAAAACAATCAGAATATTGCTAATTCGTTCAAAGTTGCCTTTTTGTTTCTAGATTCAAGGCTTATGAGTTATCGTCCATCTACATTAGCTGTTGCGATAATGATCCATGTTATTAGTGAGGTTGAACCGTCATATGCAATGGATCACAGAAATCAGCTAATGGTTTTGCTAAAAATCAGTGAGGTCTGTGTCCTACACACGAGCATTGTCTCCAGATTTTGTAAATTTTGCTACTGAATTGATGAATCCCTGATCAATTCGGGCTTTTGATATTTCAGGAACAAGTGAATGAATGTTACAAGCTTATTCTGAAACTATTATGCTGTCATGAAGACATTCAAAATATTAAGCAGAAACGCAAGCGGCTGTCTAGCCCAGATGGTGTCGTTGATGTGTCTTTCAGCAGTGATTATTCAAATGACTCGTGGCCTAAAGCATCATCACTCTCATTGTCACTAGAGCCAATGCTTAAGCGAAGCAGAGCCCTAGAGCAGCAGATGCAATTGCCTTCCATGAATCGTGTGTCTATTGATGTTCTTCACAGCCCTCGTTAGTTATTTATATATCCTAGTATCAATTGGGGGCACGGTATCATCCTCTGGCATATATATCTGGCACTTGCGTTCTTCAGATGCAACTTTATTGTGTTTTTAGTTGTATACATGTCTCAACCGTCACGTCAAGGTTAATGGCATGGAGAATTAGACTCCACTTCTCTGCTTTCTTATTAAGTTGGAGGTGGAATGTGGATCTGAGACTGAGAGTAGAAAGATGAATTATAATTCTACCTGAGTTCTGATATTTTTCAACAAGCACTACTATGAAATTTCCTTTATATCCTCATTAGTGATTCCCCCCCGACTTTCCTTTTGTTTGTGCTGAATAGTATCTGCACATGTTTTCGGTATTTCAGTAAAATAAATGAAGCTTTTGTAGAGGGTCAAACTGAACCCTTATTCATGTAATCATGTCATCTTGTTTTCTCCGTGGGAGACATGTTTTTTCCTGGCATCAATTCAATCATCTATTACTTTTCCTGAATCCTTTTTCACATTAGAATGAGAAACAGGTCGTCACTATAGTGTTGAATATCATGTTACAGAAAAGATGCCGAACTTAAAAATCTGACCATGTGATGAATCTCAAGGGTGTTCCATTGTTGAAACCCATTTTGAAGTTGCTTGCCCGGTTTGTTTCCAGTTCGTTTATAGTAGCTCACTAATTGCCAATGTTTGAGAAATTTGCGATTTTTCCCGTAGTGGATGTCTTGTCATTTGCTTTTGTTTGTTGTTAGCGCCATATTGGCATTTGACCCAAATGAAAAAGATGATTATCACCAGCACTGCTACCATCAATGATTCGATGTCAAACACTCAAACTTGATCCAAAGTGATATTGGGGTTGAGCTGTGCCTGTGTTTCATCATTGCCTCTTGTGATCATTTGCCACGCCGAAGTGACATGGTCAAAAAGTGAAATGCTTTTTGTTCCCTTCTATAGCATGGCCTCAAATATAGGTGGCAGCAGATTCATATGTCGTTATACAATCTTCTGAACAGAGGCCCCCCTTTTTTTCATTGAATGAAAAATAGGGCATATAATATTTGTTACCGCACGTTATTATTATTTTTTCTATCTGTGACAAACAAATTTCTTAGGAGTTTGAATGACAGTGAAGTCGTTGAAGATAAAAGAATAATGGCAGTATTGCTTTTTGTGACAATAAGAAAAAGGTGAACAGACAATGTAATAACAAAAGAAGGGGCTAACTAGGCGGGGCATGGAGGGTTTAAAGGATTTGAGCCAAAATGTGAAAAGGGTAAGAAGTATAGAGTGACAGAGGTAGGTAGGTGAAGAGGATTTTGGGGACAAAGGACTGCTCTGCTATGAGGAAACGATTCAAATGTTATTGTGGAATAGTGGTCCTGTTCTCACTTGCCATGGTTGGGTGTGGCTACGTGTAGGAGCAGTTGCATTATGTTACGAGGCATTATGTTTTTGTGCAAAAAGTGGTTCGCGTGATGGGCTTGCATTTTCAAAGTGACAGCTATAGTCACAGCTTCCCAGCCAATAAAATTAATTGATGATGATGCTGCTTCTGGGAGTCAAATTTTTTAGCACTCTGTTTTGGATCCCTGGTCTTCAATATCTTCCATATTCGTATGCTTCTTTAATCATTTGTCAAATGCAGAGGCAAGCGCCCAGCACGCTTCACTGTTCTCAACTTCTCATTCACATGCACTCATGGTGTCCTGCATTCTCATGCCTTGTCTTCATATTCGTATGCTTCGTTTTTTTTCATGTTTAGTCCTGAAAAAGAGTTTTTGGCCTTTGATATCATTGTGTGTGACGGACGTTTGGTCCCCAGGAGTCTCAAAACAAAGGTCACACCTTTGCTCTCAAAAAACACCATGTGAACACGGAATCCATAACTACCTAATGAATAATGATATTGGTACGACCGAGTCATTGGAATCAACATGTTTAAGTTGGACTATAATACAATGGTTGCATCAACAGGTGATTCCCCTTTCCCACACTAATAGTTTATGATTGGGCCCGGTGATTTTATAATTTTATAACTTCCTCCCGGGACAATGGAACAAGAAGTTAATGTTATGGATAGGGACTAATCAGAATAATTTAAAAAAATAAACAGAGAGAGGAGAGTGAGGAGGTCACATGTGAAGAAACAGAAAGGAGGAGTGGTTGAAGAACAGCTATAGAAAATTATGTGATGTATCACACTGAAGGGGAAAAGACGGAACAAGGGCTAGTACTTATGTTTCAAACATTGAAAAACGCTGTGAATGGTGAAGTGAGATTTATAAGTCAAAGTAGGGATGATAGGAAATTTCATAAAAAGCATGATTTAATAAATCCCATTGGATTGTGATGGAGGAGGCTACATAAAATTTTAAAACAGGGGTGGGTGACGAATTGAAGAAATTAAAGGAGAGTTTTCAGCTGAAGGGGACGGAGGATGCGGCTTGAAGTTGAAATTAACGGCAAATGTAGTGTAGCTCTGGTCTTGTTTGGCAAATCAAGGAGCATTGAATGGTCAATCTGTGTTGGTCAACTAGTTTGACCTATTCTTGTCATTCTACTAATCTATGATTTCTAGATCATGGAAAAGGAATCCTTTCCATTAAACATACCAAACTAGGAGTATCATGGGCAATGAAACCGAACAACCTAGAAGCATTTGTATAACCAATCTTCATTGACTGTTTTTGGCATAACTCACGTATAACGCAAGTGTAAATATTACATGAATAGAGCCTTTTAGATTCCGCAAGCAACACATCATGGAGATTTTAAGTACTACTTACTACACAAGCCATCAAACATCAATACATGCTGCTTATGAGATACTCGTATGGTAGTAATAGTCAGTATCATAAGCTACTGACTCATGGCCTGTTAGATATGTTACTTGATAGCCAATCAAGTCCCTCGTAGAGTCCTTGTCCAGAGGTGGCACATGTAGCCTGGATGTACCTGCACCATTCAGTTAATCATGTTTTATCAGCAAATCAATTCTAAGTCATACGGTCATTAATGTGAGTTCCAACTTCCAAATCAAAGAAGGTGTAGTTCTGTTGTTGTTTTTTTTTTGGGTGGGGAGGGGGATATTAACTTGTTTTATGTGTGAGATTAGTGTTCATGATGGAAGAACAAGTGTTTGATCTGGTATTGAGAAAATTGAAGATGGGATTACCAACGGCGCTGTCGAAGTGAATGTAATCCGAGTTTGTCTGTAATTTCAGAAACACTCATAGCATTTGGAAGGTCTTGCTTATTGGCAAACACCAGTAAAGTAGCACCCCTAAGTTCATCCTGCAATAAGGCATTTACATGTTTTCCAGCAACGTTACAGTCCCATTTACTTTCTGATTTTTGAAGGAAGGATTTGAAAGAATAGTTCGTCCACAAAACAAAATCATGGGAAGTTATATCAGATTGCAGATAAATTGGTAGTTTTTACAGAAGAAGTCGCTTACCTCACTCAGCATCCTATGGAGCTCATCTCTGGCTTCAGCAATTCTTTCTCTGTCGTTACTATCTACCACGAAGATAAGCCCTTGTGTATTCTGAAAGTAATGCCTCCATAATGGTCGAATCTACATCCAACATTAGTTCAGTACCCTCTACTACTATATTATCCATATCATCTTTTGAATATTTTTGTCTATTAAACTAACAATACAGATCGAACACTTAATTACCAGCGTTGATTGTAAGAACTTCAGAGCAAATAAATTCAGATTGAGAAAAGGAATTACAAAATTATACCTTGTCCTGTCCTCCCACATCCCACACGGTGAAGCTCACATTTTTGTATTCAACAGTCTCCACGTTGAAGCCTGGTTTGTCCATCAAAGAAATCCCATATTATATTTCAAAATCCAAAACCAAAAAAATAAAAATAAAAATTCCAAGTTGTACTTTTTGTCGGATAAATCTGACAGTTTTCTGGCTCATCAAAGGTAATAGCCAATGGGTGAGAAACATAGCTATAGCAAGGTGGTGGGTACCTATGGTGGGAATGGTGGTGACGATTTCTCCAAGTTTCAATTTATAAAGTATTGTTGTTTTCCCAGCTGCATCAAGACCAACCATGAGAATCCTCATTTCTTTCCTTGAGTAAAACAATCGAAATAGCCTCGATATTGCCAAACCCATCTTTGCCTCTGCTGCAATCATAACTTCAATTAATATCACTTGTAACACAGAAATCAAAACTTCGCCCCCCTCCACCCCCCGGGGGGTGTTTGGGGGACATTATGTCCTAAGAATTCTTACTATGTTTAATCTTGTTAGAAACTTTGACAGCAGACGAATATATAGATATATAGTTGGCAATAATTGTCAACAATATTGAGAAATAAAACGAAGAAAACCAAAATTTATGTGGTTCAGCATAAGCCTGCCTCACAATAATACACCCCAAAATTGTGTATATATTGTTGTTTTTTGAGAATGCTAGAAATGGCCTTTTGAAACTTAATTCATAGGGTAAAGAACTTGGCCAACAATAAAAGATCAATGGTCAGAATAACTTATCTGAACACCAACCAAAACCAATGGTATCTTGGTGGCTAAGAAAACTTAGCGATCATGGTAAGCTTCTTTGGCTCCCAGTAGGCAGAAAGGCCCAATCACAAATCATGAAAAAAGAGAGAAATTGTATACCTGCGCCGAAGATCGGGAAGAAAAAGAACCAGTCTCTCTTTTTCTTTTGAAGCAGGGGAAGGCAAAAAGCATTTAGTTGTTGGAGTATTATTATATTTATAACCATATTACAAGAAAAGGGCATCATAATATAAGGAGGATAAAATACAAACAAACAAACAAAAAAAGGTGAAAGAATATGATTCGATGAAGATTGCCGAAAGATGAAAGGGTAATTTTGAGTGGAGGGCTTTTGTGAATAGACAAGAAATTCGAAGGCATATATACTGAAAGGGAATGGCCAATGAGCATGATACAAATATGAGAACATAACCACCCAACGCATTCGTTTACGTCTTATCAGATTCAGTTGTATAATTAAGCCTTCACGTAATATATTCTTCTGATATTCGATTTGCAGAATGTAGTCCAATTTATCGCTTCACCTTTGATTTCTGAGTGCGAAAAAAGCAGCCTCCATGCATGCAGAATCAGCACATTAGTCCTGCTTTTATTTGCTTATTTATTTATTGATTTATTTATTTTAATGGTTTTAGAATTGAGATCGATCATGATTTTTGTGAAATTAGATAGATCACTCGCCGAGAAAAAAAAAGTAGGCAATGATAAAAAAAAGATCTTGCGTGGAGCAAATGAAACAGGAACAGGGGCTCATAAGATCAAATGAATAAGGAAGAAATGAATGAAATTACATGTGTCTATATCCTACAATTTACAGGGCAACTGGGGGAATAGGCACATGAGAATGAAGTTAAATGAGCATGAAAACACAGAGCATGAACAGGGGATGAGAATGAGGAATGTTATTTTTGAGACGAGGAATCTTTTGCGGATTGTAAGGTGGAGGCGACAGCGGAGGCGGCACCGGCAACAACACTGCCACTGGTATTAGATTTGGAGGAATCTGAGAAATGAGGATCGTGTATGATCTCCACCTTTCTCACTTCTACCACTTGCCCTGGTGATGATCGGTAATCCACTGTTTCTACTCTTTTCATCCCACTTGTCTCATTCACCTCCACCTTCTGTCCCACCAATATTCATTTAAACATTTGTTTATCTTGATGTAACAACATCAACAAAAGAAAGAAAGGCAAAAAGAAACGAAAAAACGGAGTTGTATTTGTTTTGTACCTTGGTTTGTGCATTCATGTTGACGCAGTAGCTAATTCTTGAGGTGTTCTGGATTGGATTGGATTTGGACATTTTTCTAATAAAGTTGAAGATTTAAAGGGGAGCTGAAAATGGATCAGGATGTCTTCAATGGGCGCAGAGGTTGGCGAAGAAATAGGGCTGCCTTACGAATAATCCTCCCACTTGTCACCAAATCCAATACTTCGTTCCAAGGAAAACATTTACGTACATTGGCTCTTGTTATTATGTTACATGCTAAAACATGAGACAAATTGTATGTGATAAACTATATAAATGAGGTGTCTAATCAACATTAAAAAAATCAAATCATTATTAATGTCAAATTCCATTACTTATTACAACATTATTGCATGAAATGGTCATTCCTGTTTTTTTTTTGGGCAAGAAAGAGCTTAGTTGATTTGGATCAAATTCCATTATTAATGAGCTGTCTAATCAACATTAAAAAAATCAAATCATCATTAATATCAAATTCCATTATCATTATTAAAGCATGCCTTCGAGTTTAAAATGCATTACCAACCCTTTTACCAATTGAACTAACTTTTGTTCACATTTCCCTTCATATTTTATTTGTCATCATGGCTCTATTTTATTATAGATATTTAATAACTAATAATATCATATTGTAATAACTTTTTAAAAGACAAACAGCAAGCAACACCACAACAGAACAAAATTTCAGGACACGAAGGGAATCTTGAACACTGACATATCTTTCCCCCAGAAAACAACCAAATCTTTGTGCTTCTTCCTGGTACATGAGATAGCGACTGACATGCGGGCTTAAATGTTTGGAGTAAAATGTCGTTCAAGTTTAGAAATGAAGATACATTGATACAACAAAATGTGATGGTATTTTAACAAGTCATGAGAGGTGACCCGCTGCAATGAACATCCGAAACATCAGAAAGCCTTTGCCTCGGTGACAATGTTATGACGCCAGTCGCATCAAAGTCTGGATTCTCAATGATCTTCCTCTTCTGATTTTCGGAACTGCCTTTCTCCTCCGAAACCTCTTTGATGGGGCTCAGTCTCTCACCTTCCTTCTGCTGAACCGAGACCATGGCTTGAGCCTCCGCCACAACCGTTGCATCATCATCTGAGGCGTATAATATCTTCTGTATTGCTGCAACAACCTGAAATTTGAACCACCAACCACCAAAATGCCATAATTAATTACTGGGTAATAGGTTCTCTCATCAGTCAAGGTAATAAGCTACAGATGTAGGGTACCGGTAAGTGTTCTAGTCCAGGACTTTGGCAGAGTATCTCAATATCCCTCAGTTTAGCAAAGTAAAAATCCCTCTCTTTTTCCAGGCCATCAATGGACAATTTTAACTCCGTGATCTGCATTTTCAACAGCATAAGAAAAAGATAAAGAATGACGTATGCTAATTCTTCTAGTTAAAACAGAATACCTGTTCATCATATGTAGGGCCGCTGCTTGAAGGTTTTGTGGCCTTCAGAGCTTGATTTGCGTTATTGCCAGATGATACATCATTTCTTCGTCCATTATGAGAAGACTGAGATTTCGCAGAAGTAGAGACCTTAGCAGAGGACTGGGATTGTGAGGATTTCTTGTTTGCTTCTCTTCCTCCCTTACATGACTCTCTCCTTTCCAGGGGATTGTAACTAACGTATAGTGCAGGGAATCGAACCAAGCCCGTATTAGGTGTCAAACGCTAATATGAAAAATTTAAATGGGAAGCAGGATAGCAAAGCACATGAGTTGGAAAGTAAATATGTTCCAAATTCAGTTAACTAACATGACTCTTCGAAGCACGTTGTGCAAACAGTTTGTAAGAGCTAATTGTCATGAGGACAAATGGGTGAGATATTTTATCTGATGAAACCAAAATGGGTGATATATTTTCATAAAACCATTGAGTTTCAAGTAACAACGTCAATTACTGAAAAATGGCAACAGTGTTGACTGTGCACAGGGAGAAGAGTTGCCAATTGAATCCGGTTTTTTGTTGTTGTTGGTGGGGGGTGTGCCGGGGTGTTGTGTGTTCATTATGAACCTTCCGGAACTTATTAAAACTTTTTCCTTCTTGGAGGCCATCAACTACACGGCCGTCAAGTTTCAAACCAAGAAAGGTTCGCAAAGATATGTCTCTAATCCCCAATTACTAATATAAGCACGAATTAACAGATATTTAAGGCGGTGATGGAATACAATGACAAGACGCAGTAAAAATAAATTACAATGACGAAATAATGGCCCATAGATAAATGAGAAAATAAAAGATGAGGCCGAGATTTAATTACGAGTGCAGAAGTCCCGAATTGACAGAGTCACAATATCGTTTCATCCATTGCATGAACTCCAAATTATCCAGCGGTCTTCCCTTCACAAGCTTGCTGACCTCGATGTGCTGAACAACCATTCCCAGCAAAATAATTCCATAGAACAAGTCAGCAGTCGCGTCGTGTAAGGAAAATTTCATGTGATTGAAGAAAACTTTAGGATGAAAAATTAGAACGGAGTCATAGAGGGCGGAAGAACAAGAAAATCTACGACCGTAAAAAAAAAAAAAGGAGAAGAATGATTTATACCTTCGTGATTTTGAGTTTGTTGAAGACGTCTTGAAGGACCTTGTAGTTCTGAATCATCTCGTACTCGCTCTTAGCATCAAAATTGACCTTGTGCATCGGCACAATCCCAGGATGGACCGCATCCATAAGCTGGCAGTGTACCGCACCAGAACAAGCCTGACGAATAGACGATCCAAGAAATCAGATGCAGAAAACATAGGGAACGAAAAAGTGAGATAGGTTAGGGTTAAGGAGTTGAAACGAGAGAAGATTGAATGCCTCTTCGACTTTGGAGAGATTTAATTGGAGTGAGGAGTTGATCCAAGAGAGAATCTCAGATCTACCAACGAAATAAGCAGAATCCATGATCCCAATGTTCGTCGCCATTTTCTGCGTCTTTTCTGTCTGGTTGTCTCTAGACTCCTGCAGACTTCAGATCCTTTGGGATTTAAAACTGGAGAGGGGAGCGGCATCTTCCCTAATTTAAATTTACGGTCCGAACAACGACCGTTGGAGTTTGAACTCGACCACTGGTGTCAACATTTGTTATGGGCTTGGGCCTTCCTTCTTAGGACGCCTATACATTTTTTTCCTAGGCCCATTCCTATACATACTTTTACATATCTCGTTAACAACTTTGTTGGACTAAACTCCTACTCCAGTGGGCTTTAAAAGCCCACTTTATTTGAGTACTAAAATATTCCATTAGACTCTGATTTCTGGTGAAGTTTCAACAGGATTAAAAAAATCACAATATTGTAACCAAAAAAAAAAAAAAAATCACAATAATTTTAGACAAAAGCACATCTTTGATCATGCAGCTTTATATAATATTTATTATGTCATGTTGTTATTTTGCCAACTATGTTTTGACATGCTATTTTAAGTTTCAACTGATAAAACCAAAGCACCTTCTCACGTGCCATTATTAGATCATCGTCAGTTTCAATAACATGCCCTGAACATCATTCCAAACTCATTCATGAGGTCCATTAATGCTAACAGCTAAACACGCTTGCCATTGATGGGGAAGGAAAAAGTAGCAGCTCTTGTTTGGGAAGCTAAGAAAAGTGGCTCTACTATTTTTAAGTACTTTCTACTAGTCTACTAGTCGAAACAAATCTCTTTTCGCATTCTTGAAACAAATCTCTTCTCACATTCTTATATTGTAAATCATAAAAACACTTAAAAAATTAAAACAAACCGTGATGTAATCCTAGAAAATTTGTCTAATTGTCAAATAAAGCAAATGATTACAGCGCAAGAAGGAATCCAAACAAACACACCAGTTAGTCAATCATTACTATACTTTCTACAATGGGGGAAAAATAAACCCTGTGGCAAATCACATGTTTTAGTGAGCACAATAACGTGAGGAGGGTATTTTCTCAATTACTTGCAACACTTCTTTCATGGATGGCCTCTTCTGGGGTACGCTAGACACACAACTGTATCCTAACTTAAACCAAGTCAATAACGACTCCTCTTTTCCCTCCATATCAGCACGAATCGCCATGTCAGCCATCCGGAGAGCCCGGCCCTTGTCCTCTCCCAATAACCCAGGTGGCTGACCCATATCATCCAAAACCACAATCTTCCCCGTCAATAGCTCCAAGAAAATGACGCCGAAGGAGTATACATCCCACTTGGGATTAGGCTTCAGGTTTCTGAGCGACTCAGGTGCATGGTAAGGAGACACCCCACTTATGGCACTCGGGCTTGGGCTTGGGCTGGGCCCAACTGCAACGTCTGGAAAGCTATCCCGAGAGGCCGTGGATCTCTTGCTACCAAAAATCCGGGCTGATGCACCAGCTTTATAACTGGAATCTCCAGTTACAATTCTCTCGAGCCCAAAGTCTCCAATCTTGGGCTCCATGTCGTTGCCCAACAGAATATTGCTGGGCTTCAAATTTCCATGCACGTGCTTCTTGTCGTGAAGATATGCCAAGCCACGTGCCACCCCTCTCGCAATCTTGAGTCTGACCTCCCATGGTAGGTGGCAAGGAGAAGCACCCACCTTCCCTGACATGCCAAGCACACCCCATTATTAGTTCACACCCATGATTCAATGGAAACAAGGACAGTGCCTCCAAATAAGAAAAAGAGTAAAAAAGGAGTTATTTTCGCTTCATTTAAAAACTGACAAGAGCAGATATCATCATTTTCATGTGTGCGCTTCCAATTGTGGACATCCCAATCGCTTTCACAAAACCATGGGACAAACCTCATCCCTAAGGCCTCAACATAGTTGACCATCATATTCCTCATGTCTATGTTCATAGATGTGTCTTTTTCTTAAACAAATTCACATAATTAATCTTAAGTTGCACGAAGAAGAGATTGGAGTACGTACTGTAACGGAAATTTGCTAGGCTGCCGTTTGGGACGAAGTCGTAGATGATGAGCTTCTCGTCGTTTCCCCAGTAGAAGCCACGAACACGAACCAGATTGGGGTGGACCAATTTGGCTTGGACCCGGACTTGTGTCTCCAAGTTCTTGAACCGTTCGAGCCCGTTCTCGCCGATTCTTCGAACCGCTAACGCCGAACCGTCTTCAAGCACGGCTTTGTACATTATACTGGAACCAGTTGCCCCCAGTATAAATGCCGAAGCTTTTAGCAGTGTTTCCAGTTCAAGCTCTTTTTCACCGTCCACTGTTATTAGTGTCCCTGTTTTCCCCTGTCCTGCTTCTTGTTCATGAACCTTTTGGTTTTGCCCATTTTGTGCTTCCACTTCGATGCCGGAAGTGCTCGTCGTGTCGTCGGTGGACTCTTCCTCTTCGGCCCTCTTGCGCAAGCACGACCACCTTCTGAACCCTCTTGACTCCGGTGATGACGGCGGCGACCAATTACTCCTCACTGCAGTAGCTTCCGTCTTCAATGCGCTCTCCACATTTCTCTCTCTCTTCAATCGGTAGACATACACGAAAATTAAAGCTATGATTATAATGCCAACAATATCTCCAATCACGATTCCTATAACTGTTGTTCGTCGAATCCCGTTTTGCTTAGAGTGCGAAGATACAGATGGCGAAGCAGCGAAACTTGGAGGAGAGTCAAGCGTGTTTGGAAATGCAGCCAAAGCAGGGGAAGTAGCAACAGGAATATTTGGTGGAGAAGATGGAGTAAGAACAGGACATGGATTCTTGGTTGGTTCTCCACAAAGATCAGGGTTCCCGGAAAATGACTTGGACTGTTGATTGATTAAAACTAAGGAATCGGGAATTTCGCCGGTGAGATTGTTGAAGGAAAGGTCGATGGTGGCGTTACCTGGGATTTTCTCTGCAAACTCTGGAGGGATTTTCCCCGGAATGTTGTTGTAGGAGATGTTTAAGTAACGCAAACTTGCCCCGCCAAAATCTGGAGGCAGAGATCCATTGAACAGATTGGAAGATAGATCTAAAACCTGTAACGTTTGAAACCCACCAGGAAGACCACCCGACAAGTAATTATTATTCAAAGAAGCCACCGTTAGATTTTTCATATTGGCCAGATTGGTGGGTATTTTTCCAGCCAAGGCATTGTCGGAAAGGTTGAGAACCTGAAGATTTCTAAGCTGTACTATGGAGTCAGGAACCTCCCCACCTATCAAATTACCAGACAAATTAAGAGACTCAAGTTCAGAAGCCTGAAAAATTGAAGAGGGAAGAGACCCATTGAGTGAATTGCCGGAAAGGTCGAGAATTCTGAGGTGGTCAATCAAACCCATATCATAAGGAATTGAACCCACAAGTTTAGAATTCGGAAGAGATAAGCCAATCACTCGAGCTTGAGCTTGAGCCTTTTGTTCTGCACTTGAAATATTCGAACACGTAACTCCATTCCATGAACAAGGTGTTTCGCTGCTGTAATTCCAGCTTCTAAGCACGCCAACAGGATCACTCACAACAGAGTACTTAAAGGACAACAACAAAGCACCGTCTCTGTTCAGGCCAGAGCACTGATTAACAACGAGAAACACCAAAATAATACTCCACCATAAATGGAGACCAACTCTTGAGTGCCACATGATTTTATATATAGTGGTCACGCATTACTCCTCTATGTAAGAAAAGGGAGAGAGAAGAGAGAGAGAGGAAGAAGGTTAGAGAGACTTATGATGGAACACAGACCATGGAGGTGCAATACAGAGAAGGAGAAAGAGTTGCAGGATAAACTAAGCTGCTCACCAAAACTATACCTATCTTTCTGTCAGTGAAGCTACGCAGAGCTTGCTCAAATAGTTTATTTGCTCTTCCCACTGGCTCAGCTGTCTTGCTCTTCCCAAATTGACTTCATAAAATATTGAAATAATAGCCCAAAGATTAAGCCTTTTTTTCTATAAAAAAATTAAATAAATGAATCAGCACAGTATGTCAGCAATCCAATACTGTCATTATTGAAGGGGGTCCCAAAAAAGGAAGGCCCTCTATCTATCACCACATCGTCATTATTGGATTAAATGGGGAAAAAGGATGGTGTTAATTCAATGTTTGTCCCCCGTTTTAAAAATAACTGGCGGTCACTTGAGATTGGAATATGCTAATGCCATGCAATCAAAAAAACAAAATGCACAGGACAAGTGAGGACCAGCCTACATTGAATTCCACGACCGCCACAAGGTATGGCCATATCCCATTTATTGGAAAGAGGGGATAGCGCCGATCAAAAAGAAAGAGGGGATAGTAAATGTAAATGCACAGTACAATATCAATACTAATAATTGCTCCTTCGTGCAATTCGGTTTTGCTGCTTCCCTGTTGTTATTATCATTATTATTATTATTCCCTTTTGCTAATTATCACTCGTATCAGCATGATTTTGCAGAATAGTTTGCCACTGTTGGGTGATGCTGCCCAAAACAAAGTAGCCATCTAGATGTCTTTTCAGGTTAACAAGAGGGGAAAATGGTGGCTTTGATTTTTCTTCATCCATGTTCCTTATTGTCTAGTTGTTCATTAGTTTCTTGTCTTGTTGGCAGATTTACACCCCATATATTAAAATAATCTGCTAGGTGAAAAGGAGATCAGCAGCGTTTTAAAAATGAAATAAATATCTAGCACCGTACGATTCAAGAGGTCAGGTATCTGCTTTATGTGGTGACGGATCATTCGGTTGGAAAACTTACTAGCCCTCTCAATTGTGAAAGCTGATTTAAATTGGCCATTAAGATCCATCCTTTTCTTGTTTGTCAGGGAAAAGGGAATTAAAAAGCATAAAACCCTTCCTTTATCTTGTTTTTGATTAATTCTTTCTAATTGAAAAGATGGCTATGGCTATGAGAAAAGAGAAATTAAGCTCGATTAGCAGTTCAAGGAAGATAACCAAAACAGAAGCCTATAAGAAAGGTCAAGGCATGAAGGAACCACCAAACCCAACCCCTTCCAAGAGATGAAAAATTCACCAAAACAATAATATAATTATGAACTTTTCGAAGGAATAAATAAAAAGGCAGAGTGGAGCGATATTTTTTCACACTCTTTGCAAGGTTCTTTTAGGAGCTGAAGTGCTCTCATATCAAACAAGGTGAAGAGATTCTTCCCCTTTTGCCTCTAAGTTGGTGTGCAATAATTAAAGGAGTTAATCTGTCTGGTGATGGAGCCAATAACACGGAATGGCTTGGCGCCAGTGTGCAGTACCCAAGGTTTTCTTTTTATCACCTTTTATCACCATTATTTAATTAATAGATAATATGGCTATTGGGTTGGAGAAAGAATGGAAGGTAATGTAACTTTGCTTGGCCTAATGAACGGATCGTGCTTCCTGGGGGATAAGTGAAGTGAAAGGAATGGAACAAGTCATGAATGAACAGGATTTGTGCGACGTTGGGAAGATGAGCAAATTCCAACGAAGAAGAGAGGTCAACAAATGTGGGTGATGGGCAGTTGAGGCAAGTCCACCCCGTGGATGGAAAGGAAAGGCATCTCTCTCTCTCAAAGTCCAACAATAATATAATAAGGAGTCGTATGTACCGTGCTGGATTAACTTAAGTCGTAGGATTGATGATCCTTTTCAACACAGTTTGTCGCAGTGCATGTCGTCTTTTGAGCTTGGATTTGCGTTTGACAAGTTGAGGCCACGTGCTCAATCAAGTGTAAGTGTGTGTGACTGGCGTATAATGTCTCAAGTCAAAACTGATCACACTATAATATATATGTAAGCTTGGTTATTCCGACACAAATGCTTAGATAAGAAGGAAGCACATGGGAGGAGCCTCGATGTAATGTGAAAGGCTTCCTCCTACAACTGTGCTTCAGACTTAATAATCATATTTACCTCTATTTCTGTGTGCACTGTGCACTCCCATGACTTTCTTTTTGGGGAGGCCATCGTTTCATGGCTTTCTCTTGAGCACTGTATTCATAATAAGGCGACTATTGAAAATTAATAGTTGAATCATGTCCACATTGCCCGTAAATGACTAAAATGCTTATTTGAAATAGGAATCTGTAATTTTTAAAATAAACTTTTCAATCGTGATTTACAGTATATGAGATAAGTATGTGAGGGGATATTTATTTTGATTTACGTGAATAAGGACTTTTGAGGTGTTCAAAAGTGATTACAAACAAACACTTAGCAATTTAATAATTTTTTGTCAATCCAAGTGGTTTGGATTTGGTCTCTCAATATTAAACCCAATATTAGTATTTGTTTGGGATAGCTCATTTTTTACTTATAAGTACTTATAAATCGTGATTTAGAATATACAGGATAAATATGTGAGAGGAATTTATCTCGATTTACATAATAAACACTTATTTTCTAAAAAAAAAAAAGCTATTCCAAACATAGCTTTTAGCCCAATTACTCCACCACATTACTGACCCAAAACCCTGCATATGACCATGAAAGGGGGGAAAATATCGTTTTCAATCCATAAGAAAACCCAAATCCATATATTCATTATACCTATTTTATTATTATTTACAAATACATACAATGACATAAGTTTCAACTAATGTAATTATTTTTTTCCCATTCTTTCCTTAAAATTAGTGGCATAATAAGTTTTACCTTCTAAACAGCCCAATGACTACTAGGCCCTTCCTTCTTCCCCGTAATAGTTTATATGTTTCATTACCCCTTTTTCGTAAACATATGTTTCATTATTTTGACAGAGCTGATTTGTGGTTTTTTTTTTTTAAAACAAAATTTGCCGATGGATTGAACTCATAGAACACATGATCTCCGATACTCCCATTATGGGACCAAGACAAAAGCCCAAAATCCTAAATAATCAAGGTACTAAAACCGAACCGGATATTGAACCATCCGAGGTACTGAGTTAAGGGTTAGTGATTCAGACCGAGGTCAGACCGGGGGATCAAACCGGGTTCAATTAAAAATATATATATATATAATTTAAATGTTCATACATACCATTCAAAAAATTATATGAGAGTTATTTTTCAACTAATAGTCCAATATAACCTTCTGAACCTAATACCTAAAAAAATATCATTAAGTACATAAAGATTTTTCCCCAACCAATGCCAAAAGTATTCCACAATCCTTTTAAAACTCTTTATAAATAAAAAACTGTTAGGAAAATATTTTTTTTTAAAAAAAAAGCCAAAACAATTTTATTTGGAGTGTAAAAAAGTAAAAAAAATTAAAAAAAAAACAAACCGTGACTAGTCCGAGTCAGACCAGGTTGACCAGTTCACCGGGTCACCGGTTTTTTCCCTCAGCCAGACTGGACTAGCGACTGGTTCACCGGTTTCCGGTCTGAACCGGCTGGTCCGGTTTTCCATACAATATAAATAATCCTATCCCTATTCAGATAAAAAAATAATTAAACCAAAACAGGGGGGTCACTCTTGAATCGGATGCTAATTCGGTTGTTGATTTGTTGATAAACAAAAACATTACTGATCCTGGCACAGCTTAGTTTTTTTACTCGGATACAAAGAACTTGATAGAGAACACTTGGGACCTACAGGTACAGGATATCTCAATAGATAAAAATTGTCTCACGGATACTTTGGCATGTCATTTGCAGACCTGAGTGCCCAAAAGAAAGCATGGGAATTAGTTCCCCATTAGTTAATTGTATTTTAGGCGAAAGCCTCATTTACATTAAAAAAAAAAACACAATTCAAATTCATTAAAAATATTTTTCTTTTTAACAAAGACGAAATCCAAATTTATTCAAATTCAAAAGACAACACCCGATTTTCTCATTTTAATTTTTTCTCTGCCCTAAATAAAAAGAGTTCAGAATCAAAAGTAAAAAAAAAAAAAAAAATCTTTAACAGAAGGTTCTGTTTTGGGGCAGATTTAAGCGAACGTTGGATAGATTGATCAGCACCAAAAGGATCACATAGATCAAGGGTCTAACATGCCAGTATCAGTTTTCCCCAACTCCATTTCTCCTACTCAAAATTAGACAAATTAGACGAATGACTATCTTTGTAATTAAAAACCAACCCCAATTCTTTAATGTCCTTGTTTAGATGACAAAGTAAACCATGTAATTTTGACTTAACCTAATGAGTATCTCTCTGCGTCTTAAAGATTCTTTAGCTTCCCCACTTCGATCTCAAGCTAGAGTCTTAGCTAAGGAATGAATCCGTTCTTAAGAGCCTCCGAGGACAGTAACTATCTTGTTCATTTAATGATGAAATAGATAATCACAACGCATAATGATATATATACACCATACGCCAATTTGCCAATCGAAGACCCCACCAAAAGTTAAACAACATGAAGATGTGAAGTTTCTACCGAGAAGTATGCATGCCGAAGCTGAAAAGCATTTACTCCCTCCGGTCCTAAGACATACCAGAGGTAGTATTTTAGACGAATCCTGTTTGGTTCTGGGATTTACAAGCGCGAGGCTATCGACGACCAACAAATCTGGCGGGACTGAAGTCTTTTAGATCAACAATGGAAGAGTAGCCATCAATTACAAGTTCAGCCATGGCAGCTCCGGTGGCAGGACCATTTAGAATGCCCCAGCAACTATGCCCCGTGGCTACATAACAACCCTTCATACCTGGCATTTCTCCGATCACCGGCACCCCATCATCCGTGCACGGCAAGAAGCAAGCTTGCTCTGCCTTCACCTCTGCCTCTTCCCCCAAATGGCTTGACACAGTCCGAGCCACTCTCTTCAGCATTCCAATCGATTCCGTGTTTTCCCTCACCTCCTCTGGATCATCTGGCACCTCTTCCTCCGCCGACATCCCACACAAATATACCTCCCCTGCCAATTCATGCCATTTCCCATCATCCATCTTTCCCTTCTAATTTCTCAATCGTGCTACTATAACCGTTATAAGCTTAACTAGAACTTAGCCCAAATTGATAAGCTCTTCGTTAAGCTGTTAGTTCGGCAACTGGCAACCAGTTAACTAGTGCACTACGCGTAATTCGGGGATCCAAATTAAGTGGTGTCATTTGTTAGTTTTACTCAATCAATGATATTTTATATTAGAGGGGAAAGCAAAGTACACATAAAGCTCGGTAATGGCATACCTGTGGGGCGAGGGTAAACTTCAGGGTCGATGGGCTTTCCTCCATGAGACGGGTAGTATCTGAGGAACAGAGCGTGAGGGGTTATGGCACTTGCTTCTTTAGGCTTCAAAACAATGCTATGTGCCTTTAACCCATACACTCGAAACAGTGATGACAAAATTTCCAAACTAGAAGACCAAGGACCGAGTGCCAGTACCACAGCGTCCCCGTCGATGACTCGTCCCCCTTCAAGCACCACCCCTCCAATTTTACCTTCATCTAACTTCACGCGTTCCAATTTCCCAATTACAACCTCGACCCCGTGATTTTCCACGGCCCTGCTGATTAGTGTGCGAGTAAAGAGTTGGGGATGTACTTGAGCCGTAGTTGCTGGAGTTCCAATCTTTCTGGAACTACCACCAGGTCCATCGACCCATGACGGGAGGGTGGATTCACGAGAGGATTTGGAAGTGCAAGTAGGATTATCTGATTCGGTGAAAGAAACGCTGAGAGTGGTGAGGGGTCTGTAACCGTAGGATTGGGAACCATTCAGCTCTTGAGAGAGGGAACGATGGAGATGAAAACTGGCATGAGCGAGAGAAGCCAAGGGTCCTCCGTCGCACCAGTCGAGGGCGAGAAACCCACCAGCCTTTCCAGAAGCCGCGCAGGCGACGCCACACTTCTCGACGAGAGTGACGACGGCGCCTTTTTTGGCCAGAAAGTAAGCCGCGCACACCCCTATAACTCCGCCACCACACACGATCACTCGCTTCTGAGGCTCGTGCGGCTCCATAGGGAGTGAAGACGACCGAACCGACCCTACCGGAGAAATTGAGAATCGGTTATATGGGTTGGGTCGCGAAAACGGAGCGATCAATGACCGTGGAGCTGCCACCGCCAGATTCATAGTGCCGATAAGGCTCTGCAATCGTCCTCCGTTTCGGAGCTGACACGTGGGCTGCCCGCCCTTTGCTCGAATCAACGGGCTTCCTTTTTGGATGCTTTTCTACTTTGTATGGGCTGCCCGCCATTACTGAGGTCAAAAACTCCAGGTCCAGAATGAGTCCCGCGACAGCAAGAGCCCAACTTCATTTCTTGAGCACACAGCCCTGCCCCCAACGATAGCCAGTTTTTCGCTCATTACAACTACGATTATGCAAACCCTTGCGGGCAAATTGAGGATGAGAACGCATGTTTGGATTAGTTTTTACGATTTATGAGATAAGTATGTAAAAGAAATTTTATTTCAACTTATGAAAAAAGATTTTTAAAACTATGGTTTTGTGGTTTCCAAACATTCAGTAAACACTATTATTGAGGATATGAAATAATTAATCTTATACTCGTCACACCTTGTGAATATTTTTTTTTTGTCGTGGGTAATTATATCACAGGGCATGCCTGAGGACTGAGGTTTTGTGTTCTTCTCAATCAGATTTTCTCTGGTGATATTTCTGAATGCAGCGAATGACACGTAGGATATTTCTCCACTTCTATATTCTTACCCACAACCTTAAGAAACATTAACACCATGTTGGTAGTAGAGAATTGGGATAAGAGAAGTGGAAGTGGAAGTGAATTCCACGCATTAGGCTATTTGGTTAGAGAGAAAGCACTTCCATATGGAAGTCACTTCCATAAAAAATGATGGAAGTGAATTCCAGTGGTTAACCTATGGAAGTGATCTAACTAAAGTGAAAGTGGAATATTTTGGACTCTTTTGCCCCAAGTTAAAAAATATTTGGACCAATCTTGCCCCTGCCACAATATAAAGGGAAAACCCTATTTTGCAATTTGACAACTCACTCTCTGATCGAGTAGAACGAAGGTAGCAGAAGTTGCGGTGAAGACTAGCGAATGTCACGGCAGAGACGAGCAAACATCTTGGCGAAGAGTAGCGGACGTCTCTATGAAGCACAATGGACTTCGCGATTTTTTGGGCTGCCTCATTTAAAGACATGATCAGCGGAATCACGGTGAGCAGAACGAATGTCGCAGCGGAGGTCAGGCTAACTACTTTATCCTCATCCTCCTTCGTGCTCTTTTGAGTTTCCTTTTTCCAATTTTATTTCTATTTTTGTTTGTTTGTTTGGGTTTGTGCTTTTGGCTGTTTCAAATTTCGTAGGAGGATTTTCAAGTGGATTTGATTTGAAACATTGTGCTTTTGGTTTCCCTGTTTCCATTATTCGAATTATGCCGGGTATATTTTTGTGTAGGATAAGTGCAGAGAAAGGGACAGAGACGGATTTTAACTTTCAATTCCATCTTTGTCTCTGTCTGCACTTGTTTATGATTCTGGCGGGTAGTATACTTGTGGCTTCTATTTAAGTTGGTTGGTTCCAAGGCATTATGGCAGTTCACTTGAAATTTTCAATTTGGGGTCTTGGATTCTTGTGCTTTGGCTCTCCAACTTGGATTTGTGGAGGATTTCTAATGCTTATCATTTCTCTCACGTGTTGAAGTAAATTGACTCTTGCATTTCTTTTGATATTATTTCACCTACAATTAGTAGATATGATTTAACTAATGTAGTTTATTCATGCCATGCTAATGCTTCTATGATATGTGGGTTATGCTAAGTACTAAATCTTTATAATTTTAGTTCTAGGCAGTTGTTTTTGTTTTAATTACTATCATTCATAGATGGGGCATGACTTAGGTTTTAGTTTAAACTGCAGCAGATTGTTCATATATATATATATATATCTGATGTTACATATTCTTATACAGCCATGGATCCAGAAACAAGCAAAATGATTGTGCATCTGTTATGTTGGTGGTTGCAAGTTGTATTTGCTATGCACCAATGTTTTATGAGTGTTTGTATTGCTGTTAGTATGCGTAGACGATGAATTCCTCGTCAGCCTTATAATGTGGACTTCTAGTCTAGGAGAGTTTACCTTCAAAATCTAGTGTATAATAGTGACACCACTTGTTTTAATCTAATTAGAATGAATAGGGCTACATTTGACAAGTTATGTCTTATGCTTGATATAAGAAGTGTTTTAAAACCAACTAAAAATATGTTGGTTGATGAGCAAGTTGCAATGTTTCTCCATATCCTTGCCTATCATGTAAAAAACAGAGTTGTCCAGTTTTATTTTGGGAGGTCTAGTGAGACTATAAGTCGATACTTTAATATAGTCTTGATGGCTATAATGCGATTAAGTGAGGAGCTATTTAAGAAACCAGAGCCAATTCGTGAGGATTCAATAGACGAGATGTGGAAGTGGTTTGAGGTATATTGTCATCATTATAAATAATTAACTGTATCATTTATTTGATTACACTTACATCACAATTTGAGTTATTTTAGAATTGTTTAGGTGCCCTTGATGGTACTCATGTTAAAGTGAAAGTCCCTGTTAAAGATAAAGTAAGGTATCGTAATTGAAAGGGAGAAATAACTACTAATGTGCTTGGTGTTTGCTCCTATTATGCACAATTTATATATATCCTTGCTGGTTGGGAAGGGTCAGCTGCTGATGGGAGAGTTTTGAAAGATGCAATTAACAGAAGATATGGAAGCTTAAAAGTGCCTCAAGGTAAATATTATTTCTATACAGCTAATATTTAGTCATAAAAATGGCCTGGGAAGCTTGCTAGCTATGGACTTTTACTATATATAGTGAATTGGATGCTTTTATTATGCTGCCATGTCTTAAGCTTTGATCAAAGTATTGATAACTTATATTTTACATTATACAGGACAATATTATTTAGTAGATGCTGACTATATAAATTGTGAAGGATTCCTTACACCTTACTGTAGTCAACGATACCATTTAAGTGAATGGAGAGATGGAAGACACCCTGCAAATACTTGCAAATGCTTTAATTTGGGGAATGCATCGGCAAGAAATGTTATTGAGTATTGCTTTGGGATGTTAAAATTACAATGGGCTATCCTTCGGAGTCTTGCCTTTTATTCTATTCAAACTCATAGCCGAATAGTCATAGCTTGTTGTCTCTTGCATAATTTGATTCGTCAACAAGGATCCGATCCTCTTGACATTGAATTTGAAGAAATGGACATGGACATAACTAACATAGATTCTCTACCTATTATGACAATTGAACCAACTAATGCATGGAGCAACTTTCTTGAATAATTAGCTACTGAAATGTTTGCTGATTTCATGACGCGTAGGGATAGGAGATGAGAAGGATAAATGTAGTATGCTATAAATTTGACATATAAGTGGACTAGTAGTTGTATTATGTTGTTGTTGTAGTACCAATGACATTAGTTTGTATTATGTTTTGTAAGTGGACTAGTAGTTGTATTTTATTGTTGGTGTACTAATGCCTTTATTTTTATTTTGTCTTATGTTTTATAAGTGGACTGGTAGTTTTATGACTGATTTTGTACTGTTTATGTATGTTATATCAACTCTTAATGAATATAATGATAATTTTATGCCTTGAGTTAAATGTCTACTTTACTACTTTCTTATGTAGATAATCGAAGCAGACGGAACATTAAAAGGAAAGCAACGTCAATGGACTTCTGAAGAGGATGCTATGCTAGTTGATGCTTTATTAACTTTTCATGAAGAAGGTTGTTTGGTTTCAGACAATTGTTTTAAGTCAGGAGTGCTTACTCAATTGCAAAAAATGTTGAATGAGAAGGCTCCTGGATGTGGAATTAAAGCTGATCCACATATTAAATCTCATCTGAAGACTTTGAAACAAAATTGGCAAGCTATATGAGACATGGTTACTAGGACCAACACATCTGGTTTTAGATGGGATCCCGAAAGCCACTGTGTTACAGTTGAGAAGGATGTTTGAGACGAGTATGTAAAGATAATATTATTCAGTTCATATGACTTGTTATGATTTATATAACATGATAATTAATTATAGATTGTTCTCTTTACTAATTGTAGAGCAACAAAAAAGCTACCCATCTTCGTGGAAAAACTTTCCCCAATTTTATTGCACTTTGCACAATTTATGCGAAGGATAGGGCTAGTGGGAAAGGGTCAATAGCTGGACTTAAAGATCAAGTTGATGATAGTGATGACCCCCTACCACATAATGCTAAAGATAATGATGAAAATGTTGATCTAGAAGATGTGGGCCCTTTTGTTGCTGCCACAACTGAAGAATCCAATGCTGCCAACAATGCAAGTAAGAAGAGAAAAAGAAACAGCGGTGATCGTGATGACCTTTTCTTGCAGGAGCTTGGAAAAATGATGAATACCTCTTGTCAGGGTATCCAAGAAGCTTCTGCAACTTTAGGATCTCATATGGGAAAGCTTGCAAGGGCTTCTATGTTAGATACGGAGCATGAGTCCCTTTATGATAAGCTACACAAGTTGGAGGAGCTAACTTCAAAAGAGCAACATGATGCTTTATTTAAAATTATTGCTAATGAGAACCTCCCTGCTGTCTTCTCAAGCCTTCCATACAAGGCAAAATTGGAGATGGTTCGTAAGGTTCTTGCATAGTTGGAGATGATGACAATGGTTAAAGTGTAGGTCATATTTTGGTTTATGTTATTGGCCATGTATTTTGTATCTTTTGTAAGTAAGCCCCTACTATTTGGTTTTTGGTACATGCAAGATTATATTATGGCCATATATATCATAGGATTAGTAGTAGGTCATGTTTTGATTTAATGTCGTTGGCCATATATTTTGTATTTTTTGTAAGTAAGCCCCTGCTATATGGTTTTTGGTACATGCAGGATTATATTATGGTCATGTTTAACATATTTAATAGTACAGTTGGGCTATTATAGATCAATATCATAGAATCATATTTTTAGATTTTATTCATCAGTTGATGATGAACTTTTAGTGCCTAATGCTATCAAAATCACTATACACCAGCAGTGATCACAACTTTTATATTATCTTCAAGGAAAGACTTCTAGCTTCTTTACTTCTCGTTTTCTTATGTAGAGGGAAAGTTGGCAATGTCAAGTTCACAATCATAATACAATCCCAGTAAGAGGTTATCTAGGAAGCTTGATTGGAAATTATTGCTCCAGTAGACGCATGAGATGAACGCATAAATACTTGCACCTTTGTAGTTTCGTGGATCAAAATTATTGCTCAAATAACTTTATTTATTTTGGTGGATGCTGCTAATTAATATATAATATCTTGATAGTAGTCTTATGTGTGTTTCATTCTTCATACATAGGGTTCATTTTCCCAGATTTTTTTAAAAAAAATTAGCGATGAATAAATTTAGAAATATGAACCATACTTTATTATATTTTATCCTAAATGAGGCACTTAAGCATGTCGTTCTAATATGAAAATTTTCAATTCCAGAAAAGGGAGAATTAGAAGCTAAGGCTAAAAGCAAAAGACTATTGATATTTGATAGTCAATTAAGTTAAATTAATTGTGAAATTAGAAGACATTAGAAATAATAGTATTGAAGCAAATAATCATAATTAAGGAGGAATGAGGAAAAAGTATAAATATATAACCATAGTTTTGATTACAATCATAGTTTTTTGTCCTAACACAACCACAAAGTTATATCTTCCCAATAAATTCACACATTAAATTCAACAAAAACTTATCCTCCACATAATATAACTATAATCATTGAGTACAAAAAGTTTACATCTAATGAACCTCTCTATGGAAGAAGGTTTTTCAACATATCTTTCTTTGCATCTAGTAGAAGATAAGAAAAGGCCACTTGTAACCCATTGTCCCTTGTCAACTTAATAAACGCTTGCCGGCGCTCCTTATCAGTCATTCCTTCTACCTTCAAGACCTCATCATACAGCAACTCAAGCTTGTTAACAACCCCATTGTAGATATATGGACCTTCCTCTCCAATCTTGCCCTTACCCTTGTTGAACACCATGTTAAGAGTATCAAAGTGAGAGAAAGATTTCCCATGAAGGTTTGCAACTTCCTTGTTGACCTATAAATGATAAATGACCAAAACACTTTCAACCATGACAATTCAAAACTAATCCAACAAAATTATCAACAAAATTTCTATAACGTCTTACCCGAATATAATTACCCTACACATCATCTTCTGCAAGAATACATTTTTCTTTAGCATCCCATTGAAATCCCAAGTTTTACAGATTATGTGTTATATCATAAATCATTCTCCAGTCTTATCTCATTCTTTTTACCCTAAAAACAATATCTGGACTAGCTTTTATGCTACATCCATCTTATATGTTCTCATCAATCATTTTTTCAATACTCTTGAACAAATATGGTTTGAATCCACTGGCCAAACTCCCTTCTTCTACAAGTTTTAATAAGCACCCAACTAGGAGCTCATCCTCTTTAGGAGTCCATAAATAAAGTTTTTCTACCATAATCTTACATAATCAACAATATAAAGAACAACAGCCACATTAGAGACATATAAAAAACACCCCATAGTTAAATTAAAACTAAAAAAGTCTGGTTCTGATATATATGTGTTTGCCATCAAATTCTTGAACAAACCATGATAAGTAACTTCCTTTTTTTTTACACTTACAGTTTATACATAACCTCGCAAGATTTTTATTTCAAGAATATGACATATTAAACAAGTGCAAAATTATATATGAAGCTTCCAAAATACAATTTCATATAATCTCATCTCTTGAAACAGTTGAGATAAAAAATTGATTATAGAGCAAGTCGCCAAGGATGAAATGGAATAATTAGAACAAGGTTTACAATGAAAATCAAGCATACAACACTAGGGAAAACCCTCCATGCATGGATATGTGACAATCAATTCGATGTATAACAGTGCTACAAGAGGCTGTCCAATTAATCCTCCAAGCATGCATAAGGCTGATTCAATCACGTCCATGAAAGGCAATGCACGTAATACACACACATCAATATTGAATTCCTTATAGATAAAATAGGTTGTCCAATTATATTTGATGAAAGGTAGTGCGGATTAGGATCATTATCCCTTGACATTGTATCCAATGAGCCGCCGTCGCAACTCGTTGCATCCTCTCTATTCTTGTTAAATTATTTTTTTTAACAAAAATAGCAACGGATCTCCTTCCTTAAAAACATCTTTGACCCTCCATATAAGTGCAAGCTAGTGTTGGCTTATGCATCTGGTCAAGAAAAATCAGATTTCAAATAGAAGAATGAAAAATAAAGGGATGACAATGCAGACATAAAAATGGATTATCAAACGTTTAATTACTACTCGCCATTCCTGTGCAGAGTAAGAAGATGACAAATGAAGGAGGGAGGAGGCCACGCACGACGGCAATTGAGGAGGGTGGGGAGGAGGTGATCAACAATGCTGCTCAAGTCAAAAACAAATTAAAATCGCTATTGCGACTTACAGATAGGGAGGAGGCGCATACAGTGACAATTGAGGAGGATGACAAGCAGAATCAACGGAGTGAATCAAGTACAGCTAGAAGAGGGAGAGAAGAGTACGAAGAAGACGAACCCAATGTTCGAAAAAGACGATCTATGCCAAAAATCCCAAGGCAACAATTTTTTTATTTCTTTTTATATTTTTCTACTAGTTTTTAGTTGAGCACAAAAAGGTCTTTTTATCTCAATTTCATCTCCTTTATCTATTTTTTAAAATAAAAATATATATGAATTCCCTCCTCGTTTCTAACCTATCAAACAGGTTTTTTAAAGCCCAATTCCACTTTTATTTCTACTTCAACTTCCACTTCTATTTTCACTTCTATTAAAAACTCTTCCATGATACCAAATAAGGCATAAGAGTTGTATCCACCAGTGCCCTTCCAAGGCTTAATTTTAACATTTATTGTTGTCGTCGTTTTATTTGGCGGGCATTAGAACCTTGTGTATGCTATGTAACCTCAATCATAATAACATTCACACTCCCACTTTTCTTTTATCCCCCCACCCCTTCCCCAACAGACAAACAAACAAATTCTGCTTCTGAATTGGATTTCTCTTAGGCACATAGATAAGAATTAATATAGAAATAAAATGATTTTCAGTAATCAGGTAAAAATACTCTCTTCAGTCCTATTTATAAGCAACTTTCTCTCTTATAGGGTTTGTCCATTTTATAAGTAACTTTCACTTTTTGTCTGAAAATGTAAGCTTCTTTTCCTATTTTACCCTTATTAAATGCTCATTCTTTCTCATATCTTATACTCATTATCTCTCATACTTTTTATCTATTATCTCTCATATAATCTTTTCATAAATAGGGGCCTATATGGAAAAACATGACATTTTTGACACATTTATTGTTTTTAATTACCAATTCATTTTACGCAATTAAAAAAAAAGTTGCTTATAAATAAGATTTGAGGGAGTACTTAATTGAATGAATGGATCAACGGCCCTCGTCAAATATGTGCGTCTCGATATTTAAGTGATGAACTCTTAATACTCCCTCATTCTGATCCTAAATATAAGATAAAATTGACTTTTTAGAAAAATATTAAGAAAGCTAAATAAGTTCCTTAATCATATCTTATATTGTGTATCCTCAAATTATATATCAGATTATAAGTTAGGCAAAATAATTTCGAGAAAAAATGACAAATATAAATATTTTAAAATAATTTCATTAGTTTTCTTAATATTTTCAAAAAAAATCAATTTTATCTTATATTTAGAGTCAGAGGAATATTAATCAACATCAATGCGTGAAAAAATATATAAGAAGTTATTTACAAATGGTGAGAGGGGCACGAAATTCATACGCGTATAAACCCACTCTAGTCGTTGGAATATGCCTCCAATTGAATTTTTTTCACCAACTTCCTTTTCTTATTGCTCTTTCTCCCCAACGTCCTCGAGTCATATTGGTCCCCAAACAAGTTAAATCACAAAATAATAAATATCTTCCTTTATGGTTGTTTGGTCCAGAAAAATAAATCCTGTTGTGGTTGTTACTTGTCAGTTAGAAAAATATAACAGGTCAGGTTCTAATCTGAAATTAAAAAAACGATGTTGACAAATTTTAAATCTATAAAGCATTTGAAAAATCAGCATTGCGATTCAGCTCATCGTTAGCTTCGCTTGCACCAAGTTGTTGTCGATTTCTTTAAATATTATTGTTCCCATCTTACTTTTTCAATTTTTTAATATTTAGAAGCTGGAAAACAAGAATAAGAAGGAAGAGAGAAGTAAGCAAAGTTAATTGCCAATGATGGGAACTGCATTATTACATTAATAATAACAATAATATTTGTTCTTATTCTTTTTATAAGCAATTTTCTCTCTCTTAAGATCAATTCTTAATATAAACAAATTTATTCTTGTATCTCAAAATTTAAACTTATTTTTTTTTCTTTTTTTATCCCTATTAAATACATGTCTTTATATTAATTATTCCCCATTCACCACTGATTCTCTTTCATTTAATCATTTATTATTCATTCTCTCTTCTATACCATTTTCATAAATAGGGATATATTTAAAAGAAAAATGATATTTTTGACACATTTATTATTATTCACTAATATTAACTATAAGTTTTTCTTACATAATTAAAGAAAAAGTTGTTTATAGAAAAAGATAGGAGGAGTAGGATTGAGCCGGGGAAGCTCTTTGTGTTCCACAGAGAAGGCGTTATCTAAAATATATATATATATATATATATATCTACCTCATGCTTCCACCAAGTTTGATGTTGAAAGTCCCTTTCTTTTTTTATATATATTAAAAAAATTAAAGAAGCAAAACAAACGCCCCACTTTCATTCAACTTGCATTTTTTCTCGTTCAACTTTCACACTCCTGTTTGTCTGTTTTTTTGGAATATGACTCCACATTTGTAAACCACCAGGATTTTATAGCTAGCAGCCCATGGTTTTCTCTCCATCCACCTTTCCCTATCAAAATATCTTACCCTCTTTTTTTTCTATTAATTTATTATTTAAGTCATTTTTGTGGGAATTAATTGGGTTCTGTATAATATGACCGAAACCCATCCCTTTTACGCAAAAGGAATAAAAGGGCGGTTCTCTTGTGCGTGGAAAAAGTCTCCTCGCACAGATCAGCTTGTGTGACAAATTGAGATGTAAAGCCTTTAATTTTCAAAGTCTGCCCAAAATAATAGTTACGTTACAGTTAGGAGTCAACTTGTTTGAATATTTATTTGCTGAGTTCATTCACAGGGCAAACATCATCCTTTGAATTGGACGAGATGTCCCAGCTGTTTTTCTTCTCAACCATTCATTTTTTCAAAGGTCAATGCCTTAAATGGAGACACTATTTATGTCTGGGGACCAATTTGTCAAATCTCCCATTTAGCCTGTCCCAACATCATATATATCTTCTTATTTTGTGTTTCACCTAATTCTTGATTATCTAAAATAACTGTGCCAAATATAACCACCACGCACAATTCTCATAATTGGTGCACTTCAGCTGATCTTTGGAATTATATATATGCGCCCATTATTACAGGTTTGAAAGTAATATGGTAGTATACGTTCAATGTTTAAAATATAGTACTGCCAATGAGGAATATAATTTTTATATTGTAACGGGTATTTTCGGTGGGAATAAAATAGCAATCATGTCTGAAAACGAAAAATGGATAACGAAATTAGGAGAGAGAAGCAGGGATTAGGTAGCCAACATTAATGATGAAGAGTGACGACCAAGTCTTGTACTTGGTATAAAATCAACAAAAGAAAGAGGCTTTTAATTTTTTTTGATGAAAGTGGAAAATAGAGATGACTTCGTCAACCTCAGTAGTGGCAAGCAAGTAACAAGAACAGCTGGGTGGGTAATCATAGCCTTAGAAGCAAACGGATCAATAAGCCCCTTAACAGTTAGATGTCACGATCACAAGCACAAGAAGAAGAAGAAGAAGAACAGAACCACCACAAATTATACGATTAATTAATATTAGTAAACTTATATATGGATGGATTATCAAATGAGAAGATTGAATAATTGGTGGGCGAAGGAGAGGGTCCCAGTAGGCACAAACGGCTAAAAAAGAAGCAGCCTAACTAATTAATAAATGAGCGTTCAGAAAATGACCCTACATTCCAAACAGAACAAAGCAGCGACACTCGTATGTATATATGTATATAAACGTCCTTAAACTTTTTATCCCTTTTCCTGTTCACACACCGGTCCCTGCCCTTGGCTTGTCCCACACGAACAAAAACCTACCGTCCACTTAGTGCACCGTTGAATTTCTTATTTGTATCATTTTTGCTCGTTTTAATTTCCTCCTTCTGGCCGGCTCCTCTACCCTATCCCTAACTGCTACCATAATATGAAACTATTTTCCTTTTTTGTTTTTGGTGTGTGTGTGTGTCTGTGTAGCGTATATATATATCCTTCCTACCCCACTATTCACACCACTAAATGAATTAGCTCATTATTCTTGCACGTCTGTTTTTTTTTTTTATTAAAAGACAAGAACGTCCAAAAGAAAAAAAAAAAAAAATAAAGGGCAGAGGTAGCTGGATTAGGTCCCAAATGGCTTCCATAAATTCAGAAATTGAAATCTGTATCATCAGAAGCCATCAAAGTGGAGCTTTGGATGGGCTTCTTTCCAACTGTAGTAATCATGATATTCAAAGCTGAATCTTATCTGCAACTCTATCATCACGTACTGCTTTTAGTGAATAATTAAATTAAATTAGTTAGTGTGTGTGGGGATCGTGTTTACAGCTTGAGATTAAACATAAACAAAATGAATAAATCATATGGGCTACAAACTTACTAATCAAGCTCCTAGAATTGAAAGGACAACGACCTTTCACCTAACCAAACCACATAACAAGGGAAACACTGGGTTCCACGCCTTGACAAAAAGCCCATATTATTGGAAGACCCTATATATATGTATAAAAATTCAAGATTAGGGTACTGATGGGGGATCTATCATAGAGTCTCTCTCTCATTTTATTTCTGACTCCATTTCTGAAGAGATTTTTGTTTGTTTCTGTATTCCTAACGGCCTTTTTGCGAGATGCCATTCAATGAAAACACAAAATTTTGGACTATTCCTTGTGGTTTTGTTTTGTTTTTTTTCCTCCTCACAAATTAGCACCACAACCACTACCGCGTATCTGACGTATTCAAAACAATATCTTCTTCTTAATATCACCTTCTCCAATAATGGCCCCTTTTTCTTTCACCAATGATTACATGTTTGTGGGTTTGCACTTTTCATCATCTTCGTTAGGTTTAAAAAAAATAAAAACAACTCATAAGGTGGCTAGAGTAGTAGATTTGTTCATGGGTTTGTGTCACAGTACAGGCCTTGTTGGTTTAATTATATTCATGTGCTTTGGTTTCAACTTTTAGAGACCAACAGCCGCTTGGTTTTAAGTGGAAATGAATGGAGGAGGAAAATATGGAAGCTTAGGGTTAATAACTCAATATAGGCAAGTTAAACAATGAATTCCATTTATTTCTTGGGTAGGTGACGTTTGCTCTGTGAAGTGTACACTGTCAATCATAGGCTTAAAAAAAACCGAAATGGATCGTGAATATTGAAGCAGCGCTGTGTTATATTTAATAGAAAATTAAAGAGGTTAAAGGGAAAACCGGTTTCCCAACGTTACGCACAATTAATGCCATAGAGATTAGTTGTCATTACGTGACAACAATCTCAAATGAGAGATGAATCATCATAAAATCAATTAGTGATAAAATTCGGTAAATTTTCAGAGAAGAACCCCGGTATCACAGAAGCGCGTAAGCAAAGTCAAAGAGGGTGCTCTTTGTATTTAGTTTGAGGAAAATAAACAAACAATTACCCACAGGGAAAATACTAATAATAATGAAGAGGAAGGAGAAAGCGTGAAGAAAGGGAATGTATAGAGACATGAAAAACAAAAGAAAGGTCCAATAAAAGTGATATGCATAGATTGATCGAGCAGAGGTTGGGTAGACCATATCAGAATCTCCTTTTTCCTGTCTGATATATTAATATGAGGGAATCACACGACCTCAATTTTCGTGCTTTTCACTTGCAATTTATGGCATTGGCGTGGCAGTTTCAAAATCGAACACGTCTTCGTCCACTAATATCCTTTAACTTTTCACATTTTCATCTTCAACGTAACAAAACTAACTATGTTCTTTTCATCACTTCCATTTGCCTCATATTTTAATTCAACTAACTAAAGCACCGTCACATCTTTCACCTACCTGATTTTTTTCCACAAAAATCTCCCCATCAACTTTGTCCAACAAGTAGTTCAGGGTCAATTATCTCTTTATTAAAAATAGTTTTGATTCTCTTTCTCCTGAGTTCTTTTCTAGTGATTTCTATTATTGAGTTTTAAGACGAGTTTGCATGCAGTGAAAGATTGATGGTCCTAATTAAAGAATAAAAATCATTAAACCCATCGCTTTTCTAGTAATAAAAGAATCCATTTTTCACGCGGTAATTACCTTGTGAACGAAACCCAGGCGCAAGCTTTTGACTGACAGATCAAATAGTCCAAATTAGTGCAATTTCTTTACGGACCAGCTTGAAAGAGAAATGCAATGAAAAGGCAAGCATGACCTGAACCAAGCAAAGGGATAATATCGATCACAAGTGTATTTTTAGTTCCATAACAAAACGACGCCGCGCATAAGTTGGTGATAAATGAATGACATTCACGTGATGGATATATCATCTACCAGTCACCGGAGGAATAAGTCAGCCGTAAAGGTTAAACTGTGAAAAGACGGAAGCATTGAAAGAAAGCAGCCAAAAGTTAATTCCATCGAGATATTTTCAAATTTGTGCCTGACGGTTTTTTTCACCGATAAAGAGGGCAGAATTGGGATTGGAACATACTCCATAAATATATGTTTGTTTGTTAGGAAAAATTTAAAAACAAAGAAAAAGAAAAGCAGGAGGAAACAAAAAAAGGCAATATGCGAGATAGCTGGCAAAGACGCTTCAGGCGGATTCTCGCCATAAAAAATTATTTAAAAAAGAAAAGAAAAGAGGAAAGAAAAAGAGAGGGAGGGCGCAAACAAAATGATAGGAAAAGAAAAGGAGTGAAAGGAGGAGGATGAAGCAGGCGTGGTGTGCAAAGGATGGGAGAAAACGACAGGATGGATAGTGGGGCCCAGCTCAACTACCCATAAAAAATAAAAAAAAAAAGAAGACGACGACGTGGATCAAAACCAGGGGAGGACATGGGGACAAGCTGCTGTCTGAGGTTGAACCATCAATTTCCGGTACCTACGTGGCAGGGTGAGAGCCATCGTTACAACTGTTTTGGCTTAGCAACCCTCTTCTGCCTCGCTCCTTCGTTTTCCACGTGCCCTAAAACATCTCAATTTACGCCTTTGGACCAACTTTCACTTCCCGCTCATGCCCTTCTTTCTTTTGTTTGTTTTACGGCCCCAATCCTCAGTTCACTAATTGAGTGTACAGAAAAAAGCATATAAAAATTAATAAATAGATAAAAAATATTTATAGATTTAATTAAATGCTGCTACATGTTAATCTGAAATGTTTGCATATTTAACTATAAAAATATGCACTCGACGCCCACGTACTTTTCCTAATTTCTACGCTTTACTCGTTTTCTCGCACTTAACACCCATCCTTCCTTATTTGTGTCGCGGACATATATAATCATGTGTTACGATGTGTATCCAAAAAAATAATCATGTGTTACGATGGAGACAGACATGAAACTGGCTATCATAACCTGATGGATGAATAATTTATATATATAACGTGCATGAATATAATTATACATGATGCAGGCACTATGATTTAAAATATGCTAGTGGCGAGAAAATCAATATTCGAATCTAGCTAATACTTGGGTGTCATGATAGTTTGTCTTGAAATATCTTTGAAAAATGCTGATGAATGAGCGTTCAAACGTGATACTCAGTTTTGGATATTGATGGCAAACCGATAAAAACTTTGAACTCATCAAGGAATTCATGTCTAAGTCATGTTTCTCATTGTCATTGAACAGGACCTAAGTTAGGTCACCTAACTACACAAAGTGACAAACACAGCCTTATAAAAGGCTCCCTCGCTCGCATTAAAAGTTCGCTCCAACTTCCAAGTGCTTCTGACGTCAAGTATTCATATTATTTAGTATAAAATATGAATAATGCAGCTCACTTTAGACTGTTGTGCAAAGCATATGCCCATGTTGTAATAATACGGTACATATTTAATTAGCAAGTCGAACTATCCTTGGGGGGCAAATTGTTTTATGCTCGATGCGAGGAATAACATTTTTTTTCCCAAAATGGGGAAAAGGTATAGGAAAATATGGAGACAAAAAGCTGTCAAGAATTGAACAAGGGGAAATTAAAAGTCGGAATGGTAGGCCATGCATGCATGGCAGAACGCGGAGGATATATGGAAAATAAATACATCGAATTAAAAAAAGGGCAACATACCACTCATAAAAGGAAATCATATTGGAATTATAGTCAAATATGGGTATCAACTAAGAAGATCAAACTCAGTCGCAGAGGTCGACGCGAAACAGTCATTGACCCCCAGTGGGTCAACGAGTAACATAGAAGAAAGGAGACGATATTTATTTATTTTTATTTAAAATTAAAAGTAGATATACTTAAATGGAGAGACAGATTCCCTCAGTTTCTTTTACTTTTTGTTATCAGCCCACCGTTGATTAGCTCGCCATCTCAATACAATTTCATTTTTGTCCATTGGCTCGTTACCTTTTGTATTTCTATACTTCTTTCTATTTGTATGCTAACTCGCATCAACGCAACGAGGGGAACTACGATAATTGACCTAAGCGGATCGCTCTTCTTTTTGATTGTTTAATGTTTATGCTTTATTATCATCGTAATTTGGTTTAATTTATTCCATCACGCACATCCCATAAAGTTTTGATGAATTGTCTATAACCAAACAAGCTTAATAGTAAATGATTTTTACAATAGTCTCTCTTGTATGTTATGTTATATGGACATCTCACAAGGCCTGTATATAGGAATATGCTGTAGCTGTGCTGCTCAACTAATCAATACGCCAGCTTTTGCATGCGAATGATTGTCTTATCGTTCGTGCTTACCGTATATATGGGACACCGACTCAGAATTGGTTTAGTCGATAAAAAGATGATTTTTTGTTCGCAAAAACATGAATTCCAACTCCATAATCAATATTCTTTTAACCACCAGTTTAGTTACTAATATCCATGACTAACTCACCAAAACGTATCGAAATTTTCTATTTAACCTGAATAGATAACATTGAGGTTGAGCTGTCAATATCTCAACTCGGCTGTTTCATTAATAAAAAGTGGTTCAAACTTGAAAACTCCTGTACGAGGGATGGCATCCTGGCCCACAGATCAAAGCGGTCAACGAAATTTTAGATCATCAGTATTGGATATTAAATTATATTGCTTAAGAAAACTGAACTCAATATATACTTTATTTTATGTGTTTATGATTAAGCAGTTGGAGAAATTCATAAAAAAACGGGTGCTGGAATTGCGTGTCGAAACTGGTATCGGTCGGGATTTATGGAATAATGAAAGGATCTTCCCAGTGTTTCCTAAAGTTCTAGAAAAATGAGCTCATGAAAAGGATAAAATTTTAAGAATTGGTGAATTTAAGAAGGGATAAGAGAGGGCCAAATAGGGTAATGTGGGAATATTGTGATGTGCATGTGAGTGGCACCCCATGTTGAAAAGAATATTCAAAATGAGGGCACAGGAGCCAATAGAGTTAGCTGGACCCTGGGGGTGTGTAAACTTTTTCATAAGTAAAACATCGTAGATTTTAAGAAAAAACGCAGTAGAAAACATAAAAGGAGGGAAATAAGATTAACAAAAGAAGGGTGAGAAATGGGAGGAAGTAGGGCCGTACGTGTAACAAAAATGGGTAGGCATCCATCTGTTTTGATCATATCTTTCCCTCCCGACAACCTTCTCTCTCGCTCTTTCCCCATACCTTTTATAATCAATCAACCCTCTCCCATGTCCCCCCTCCATTATTCGCGATTCTTTCTTATTAGTAATTTATTCAATTTATAAGTTAATATTAAAAACTCAGAATTTAGGTGCTAATAGTATTTTTCATGAATCAGTGGTGATATGTATAGATATATAGGCCGATGCAGACATGTATTCATTTGACCGGTTTTAATAAAAGAGATAATTTGGGGGGGAGGGGGGGATACAGATTTGGAAGGAGGGAGGAAGCTACGGAGCTCAAGTCTGGAGGAACCGTACAGGCAGTGCCATACAGCCTGGCCTGACAGCAATGCACCAATGATTCGCCCTCCGATTCGGCGACCGATCTTGTCGTTTTCTGCCACCTCCCCCATCACTGGGCCCCCCACCCTTCCTGAAAAATCAAAATGCCCTACAGCCTGGATTCCTCAGTCAAACTCAGCCTCCGCCTCCCAACTTGAACAACAAACCTCACCCCTTGCTTTTCCCTCTCATCGTTATCCCTTTCTTTTTTATTTATTTATTTCTACTACTTCTAACTATATCAACGTGATTTTTGAATTTTCTGGTTCTCTCTCTCTCTCTCCCCCTCCTCATTAACTTCCAGAACTGTTCTAGTCACAACAGATTTGACGGCCTCCTTGCTTCTCTCTTCCCCCGCGTGCGCTCCACACCCCACTCCCCAACGCAGCTGCCAGCGTGAGGAGCGTCCAACATGGAAGAGGAGCGTGGGAGTGAAAGGGGCGCCGTGTGGTTGAGCTGAGGAAGAAAGGACAAGAGCGGATGAGGATGACTTGGGTGAATGAGAGCTCCTCAGAGGTGACGCGTGTCCATTTACAGCTGTATCCCAAATCCCCAAACTAACAGCCTTCCCTGGAAGAAGCGGTTCCCATTGCTCATAACGCTTCTCCCCAACTCCCAAAACTGAACCTGCCCAACCGGTCTCCTCTCTCCCTCTCCCTCTCACATATAAGCCACCCCACACCTCCCCCTCTTTCAATTCATTCTAACACAACAGCATCACGCGACCCTAAACCCTCTCTTCCTCGCAACAAGTGATCCTCTTCCTCGCTTCTTCGTTGTAATCTTACTCTCAATCTGCATTCCCGCTCTTCTTCATTTTCTCATGATAGCCGGATTTTGAAAAGGACATGATTAATACGGTGGCCGCGAGGAAGGATATGGACCGGATTAAGGGTCCCTGGAGCCCCGAGGAGGACGAGGCCTTGCAGAAGCTCGTAGAGAAGCATGGCCCCAGGAATTGGTCCTTGATCAGCAAGTCCATCCCCGGTCGATCTGGCAAATCTTGCAGGCTTCGCTGGTGCAATCAGCTCTCCCCTCAGGTCGAGCACAGGGCATTCACGCCCGAAGAGGATGAGACCATAGTCAGGGCTCATGCCCGTTTCGGCAATAAATGGGCCACCATCGCTCGCCTGCTCTCTGGTCGAACCGATAACGCCATCAAGAACCACTGGAACTCTACCTTGAAGCGCAAGTGTTCATCCATGATGATCGATGACGCCGGTGCTGTCGGTGGATTCGATGGCAGTTTCAGCCCGCAGCCGCTCAAGAGGTCGGTCAGTGCCGGCGCCGCTTTACCAGTCTCCACTGGCCTGTGCATGAACCCACCCACGCCGGGCAGCCCGTCCAGATCGGATGTGAGCGAGTCCAGTTTTCCCGTTGCGTCGTCTTCTCAAGTCTATCGACCTGTCCCGAGAACCGGCGGGGTTCTGCCTCCCGTAGAAACGACGTCATCTTCCAATGACCCTCCCACGTCATTATCTCTGTCTCTTCCCGGCGTAGACTCTTCTGAAGTCTCTAATCGGCCTGGAGACCCAACACATACTGCACCGCCGGCCAACAGTACGCGGTTGTTATCCATAATGGCGCCGACGCTCACTCCGGCTCTCCCATCCGCCCCACCTCCGGCTCCGACATCAGCTCCGATGTCGGTGCCGCAGCAGGTTCATTTGGTTAGGGATGATCGAAGTGGCGAGAGGGGTCCGAATCAGGACGGATTCTTAGGTTTCAATTTCAGTGCAGAGTTGCTAGCTGTGATGCAAGACATGATAAGGAGGGAGGTGAGGAGTTATATGGCCGGGATGGAGCAGCAGAATGGGGTGTGTTTTCAGGCATCTGATGGATTTCGAAACGCTTCAGTGAAGCGTATTGGAATTAGCAGGATCGATTCATGAGTGTCAGAGGAATCGAACAGAGCAGGGTTGCGAAAAATGTGGGGGTGGGACTGAAAGTGAAGCTTCCGGGTTTTGTTTATGAAGGTTTTAGGCAATAATTTTGGGGTATTGTAAATAGAGAGACAACGCGTGGGTGAGGGGTTAGGACCAGAAAATGGGAAAGGAACTTAATTTCCAGGAGCAGAGGAATGAATGAACATTCTATGGGTAAACAAGTCTCAAATTTCGCCAATGTTTTACCGTCTGTGAATCCTGTTCTCCAAGTCTGGTGGGAAAAAAATACAAGAAAAGAACACAAATGAACTGAGGACAGATGTAGGATGAATCAAATCCGTAAAAATCTCAATTTTAGTTAATTTATTTTCCTTATCTGCACTTCTAATTCCGGGCACTGAAGAGTGAACTTTTTTCCGTTGCTGGTTTGGTTTCAATACACTGAAACATTTGCAAAATAAAATGCTTCAAACACGAAACACTGAAAATAGGACGATATAAAACCTCAGTCTTTTCTCTTTTGTCTGATTTTTTTGCGTCGCTTCTGTATCTAGTAACTACATAAATATTTTTGAAATTTTGAAGTTGATTCAGAATCCAAAATTGTTGTGGACAATGAACAAAAAACATGTCTGTATGGGCCAGTAAATGGATTCTCAACTGGATCAGGTGCATCAGATGTTGGACTGTTGGCGAATTTGGACTCAGTCAGTTTCAAGTCTTTTATCTAATTTTAATCTGTAAAAACAAAAGTTTAAAATTTTTGGTATTTACATTGAGAATGATGATTGTATTCACACAATATTTTTGCCTTCAATTGTTCAGACAAATCAACTAAATTTTCTTTTGCAATTAAAAATATAATTTATATATATTCAAAAGTAGGGAAATAGTTTATTTGTCCAAAAAAAAAAGTAGGGAAATAGTTTGGGTGTTTGGGCCCTTGCAAACTGATAGTAATGGAATTCTCAAAAATAAAATGGAAGCAGGATTATTACAAGGCACAGTTGTGCATTGATGTGATTCCTGGATATGTTAGGGACGCTATGGTTACGTGAAATGACATTTTGGGATATTTGAGTAATACTCGTGTATGTAATTTGTTTTGGGGTTTATATCCATACTGAATACAATGAATGAGTTGTTAAGCAGGGGAGGAGCCACATGATGGAACCCCTAACTGTGTGAAAAGTGATGTAAGGATATTGCCTCCAAATACAATCAAGCTCTGCGCATTATTCTAACTCAACTGCATTGTTTGTTGCTTCATTGTAAACCACGCCTTTTCAAGGCTGCGCTTTCATGCAGGGTTTTAAAACCTAGATGGGTCATTTAACCGGTTGGGATATTGGATTAAGGGTCAGTGAGTCATATCGGAGTCAAACTAGAACTAGCTCGGACTAAACCAATGAGAAATTAAAGATTTTAGAGTTATTAATACGAACTTGAAAAAAAGAAATAAAGAATAATTCATTTGTTTTAATTGACAAGAAGATGTGGTTATTTGATCTTAAATTTAATATATACATAGATATATATATATATATATAGTTGTCACTGAACACATTTGTGCATGCATACTATTTATTGCGTTACTCTCTTTCCCATTACATTTAGCCTATTAGTAACATCACATTCACACATGGCATTTTGAGCTGTACATGGTGTTCTGGTTAATATATATCTCTGCACGTCAATTCTAAAGAGCAGCCATGGATGTAACAGCCACCAGTCGCCTAGGCAAGTTGACACCTAACGGACTAATGAATAAAATAATAAATAGGATTTTATAGGACAACTATCTTACTTATTTTGATAAAAAAAGAAAAAGAAAAAAGGATGTCTGACTTTCATCGTCATCTTAAGGAACAGTAACGTAACTCTTGATTTTGTTTTTTTGGTTTATCATAATCATTCTCGTTACTTCCTCTGTCGAACACTGTAACTTTCAATTTTAAACTTCCAAAAACAGGAAAATGCTTAAAAAATGCACTTTGACAGATTAAATTAAAAAGTCAATAATCTTTTTAGGAACATTAATAATAATTTACACCGTCGTGAATATGTCTTCTGTTCCATTGTTATTTTCTAATGAAACAAATGTTAGATTGCCCCGTGCATTCAAGTTATTGAGCGGTCCATCGCTTTCAATAGATTTGATTTTCTATGGCAGAATAGATCATTTCAGGAATTATTTTCCATTCCAAGTACCTTCGTGCTCTTCTATTTTAGATTCAAAATTCTGTATTGCAACAACCACAGACTGGTTATTTATTGAGTGAACAAGTGTTTCATAGGGTCCGGCTCCCATCCGCTGCCTCCCATCTGCTGCCCATCCTTTTCTCAATCTGGGCCGTTGACATAAGATCTCAATGGTCCAGATTTAATATATTATAAAAATAATATTATTTTTATAATAAAGGAAAAATCTGGACCGTTGAGATCTTCTTTCAACGGCTCAGATTGAGAAAAGGATGGGAGGGTAGCGGATGGGAGCCGGATCCGTGTTTCATATGCTTGTTTGAAATATCTATTAGAATCTTCAAAAGTATTTTTCAATCATGATTTACGGTATACATATGTAAAAAAAGTGCTCCCTCAACCTATATGCATAAACACTTTTAGGACCTCAAATCGTACTCCCAAGCATGCTCCATTCACCTTCCTATAGATTCCTACCTAGGACTTGCTATCACTTGGTAGGATCTTGGCATTGCTCTTTGCTTTTTTGAATGTTACTATTAGAACCATTTCTTAGTCCTTTTATTGCAATTTCATAGGTAGCAAGTTTTGTTCTATATCTATTTGTAACTTGTAGACCTTGTTATTTCTTTTGATATCATTTTGTCCTTTATAAAAAAAATATAGACTTGATTTTCTTATGAAAATCCAATATTAACCAACAGTCCTATTTTGCGGAAAATAGATACAAGAGAGAGAAGGCCGTTTCAAAATGATCGAGAATGCTCATATCTGTGAGATAATAAAAAATGGCTATTAATAAAAAAGTTGGCATTTTTTCCTAAATATACACGCTATCTAACAATAAGCAGCATACTACTTACAGTGAAAACCTGAGAACGCCTGGTCACAAATTAGCGGTGTCCAAGGCGCTCGAGTTAGTATTGTTTGTGGTGAGTGACAGAAGTCTAGATTTTACTCTGTTTATCGAAAGGAGCACATCCTGCTTCCATGACCAAGCTGGTTCATGTAGACCACGTATGGAATTCAGACAAACAAGCAGGGTCCCACCTTCATGTAACAGAACCTACATTCACGTGAAAGTTAAATTGGAGACTTGAAAAAAGACCGATAATGCAAAGATAATCGACAGAGAAGCATACAATAATTGAAGATGAAGTCAGTGTGCTCTATACTATACGCACACCCTGAATAATTATTATCCACAATTCCAGCCTTCAATAAACTGGTATTTTAAGTACAGCGTGATGCACAAATTGGGATTTGACCACAACTTTTTCCTTTATATTGGCAGGTGCCACGGCTAAAGAAGCTACCTTTTCAACTGAAAGGTGGTGAGAATTGTGATTTCAAAACGATAAAAAGGACTTTAAGCTCCATTCCTACTTCATCATCATAAAGTGATTTCTTCAGTTCATGAAGCAAAATTACATTGATTTCCATGCAAAGACTAATGGGAGATTTTTTTTTTTTTTTTTTTTTCCAGCTCCATTCATCGTTCTCTAGGATAGATTACTTAAAGAGAACAAATTTCATGAAGCACAACCACACTTGTTTTCCTTGCATAGACTCATGGAAGGCTATCAGGCAAACAGAAAAGAGATCAGCATCAAATTATGAGATTGAGCTTCATACCGTTAACCACAAGGGCAAAAATCCCAAGACTGACGGAAGAGATGCCATTAAAACGCTGGACAATGCCAGGGCCACATTTTGTTTAATCTGCAGATGCACTAATGTGTAAAGGGGGGAAAAAACTATGCAACGAAAGAAGAAAGTAACTCGTAAAAACATAAGAGATATAAATACCAGTGAAGTTGTTTGGCGAGACTTGGCAATACAAAAAGGTACTGCAGAAATATTATCCCGAAGCAACAGCACATCTGCAACTGCTATGGCAGTTGCACTAGCACGATGAGCAAGCACAATCCCTATTGTTGCAGCAGCAAGTGCTGGGGCATCATTAATCCCCTCACCAACCATGATTAGGCCTCCCCCTGCCACAATAAAAATATCCGTTCTATTAAATTTGAAAATCCCGAGTTGAAAATGAAAGAAAATAGAAGAATTGCGTAAACTGGGGGCTTGCAGAGCATAAAAGTAAAACCAAACTCAAAAAAAGGTGAACAACAAATTTCAAATTAGACAACAATGAACCTCAAAAGGGAAAGAACTTCAACCATATACAAATATATGACAAAATAATATTACAATAGAAAGAAAAAATCATAGAGATGTAAAATGATTAAATTATTATAGCTTAAGGAACCTACCCATATCCCTTGAGATGTCCTTCACATGACTCAGCTTATCTTCAGGCTTAAGGTTGCAATAAACCTCTTTGATGCCCACAGCACTTGCAACTCTCCTTGCACTGGACTCGTGGTCACCAGTTAACATCATCACGCGAAAGTTTGCTTCATCTTGCAATTCTTGTATGACATTACAAACCCCAGGCCGAGGTCTATCCTCTAAGTGAATCAGTGTTACCTGCAGCAAGTGGATATTTATTTAGGTTCACATGAAAAATGAATGAAACTCAGAAAATATGACATATTATCATAATATAAAGAGCTGTACAATGGCTCAATTCAAAATATGACCACAAAAGGACAAAATATTAACATATATATATGGGGAAAGACTTTGTATATGCAGGTAAGCTCCAATGCAATATTGCATGAAACTATCAGCAACTCTGAGTAGTAGATCACTTCACATTTCTTTAAAGTTCAAAACTGCGCCCTCCCCCAGGAAAGAGAAACACAGTAAACTGACGACACACCACCTTTTTGTCAACTGAGAGGGCAGCATGAACAAATTCACTTCCATATGAAGATGCATTAACTGCTTCTTTGATCCTTTTAGACTCGTCTTCAGATTGACATAATGAGGTGATGAAATCCACAGATCCAAGTGATGCTTTTAAAAGCTTGGCGCCTCCAGTTTCTGACTATACCAAGACAAACATCAATTTAAGTCAATGCACATGCCATTCACAAATAAAATTTTGAGAAAGATGATGCAATATATGGAATTCACTTGTCACTTCAATGAGTCTTGTTATTATATATAGTAGGCCAAAGCATTTATGAGAATGGCGAAGATAATGAATGCGAAACATTAAAAAGGTGTAGACAGAAACTGTTCAATACTAAAATTATTAGACAATTCATGTAAACTGAATAGCAGATAAGCTCGCAGCACAAATGATGGTTCATCATCAACAACAAAGTCTTAGCTTTATCAACAACAAAATTTTTTTAGAGAGATCATTAACTAAAAGATCTAACTCAATAACTTCATCAAGAACACGCGACAGTTCATTCTTGCAATTAAATAAGATACCTAAGTAATCATTGATAATGAAAATACCTCAATGCTGTTGAGAGTGGCAACAAGTCCTCTACCAGGAAAATACTCAAAACTTTCAACAGAAACAGATGGGAGGTCTTTCCCCTCACTGTGGTCAACAACTGCCCTGCAATATTTTTTTCCCTCTCAAAAAATATACGGCATAGAGATGAAAGAAAAAATAGTAGTATTTAGAAATTTTGATCACACTTCACAAATTTTAAGATGACATAACTGAATTCATTAATTTAATATACAAATATGTTTACAAACAACTTGTAAATACAATTAATGGAAAGCCAAAATTTCAAAGAAAATGAATGATAAAATGTGTCAATGCCGCTTTGAGCCCAAAAGTCAAAGCTGTAAAGTGAAGATCCATGTAGTTTCATTATGGTATCTAACACGTTCTATCAGATGAAAGCATCCAGGAATTCAAGTTGAACTGAGGATGAGGGGCAGCTTGGATTGAACTCTAGCCATTTGAACACACTGTTTCAAAACTAAACTATTTTGGTCAAAGTGGTTTAGTAAAAGGACTTTTGAGTGGCTAAATGAGGAAACCAAACGCCCACTAAGTTGCATGAATAGTTTTCAGGAGTTTCAATTTGGCTCTTCTAGTTCAAAATCAGTCAACATTGCCCTCCCATCCAGTAAAATAATCCGTGTCCCTTTTGTCAAATCCTGCATCATTTATATTCTGGGTAAAGAAGTGACCCCCCCCGGGGGTTTTGAATCATTTTATTAAATGTAATAGGAGGGAAATATTCTGCTTTTAAACTAGAGAGACCGAATCAAAACTTCCAAGAAAACTACAGGAACCAAAGTTGTATTTAAGCCATAATTTTCTTTCTTTGACGGAAAGGAAGAAAGCTTACAGGGAAGATAAGGGTTCAGAAAAAAAATTCACTATGTTCAGTTCAGCAGAGATACCTGCCAATGGGGTGAGTGGTACCCTTTTCCATGGCAGCAGCAACAGCAAGAGCTTCTTTTTCACAGCTAGGAATACAGCAGGAAGAAATTTTTGTCATGTTATTTGTAACAATATGACCATAAATTGGTTCAATTGCCTTGAATGCAAGTCCACCAGTTGTCAGTGTTCCTGTTTTGTCAAATGCGATTGTATGGCAAGAAGATAGAGCATCCAGAACATGTCCACCTTTCAGTAATATCCCCTGCAAATTAATATAAATGATAAACCCATAATAAAGGAGCATGCCACGCCCTGTAATTTAAACCAAAAACAACTTGAATAACTTTATACTTGACTCAAACTAAAGAACACACAAGGGTGAGATACTGTAATCAAAATTAACCAATTACAGCATTCACCTTGATATGAAATCAGTATGTTAGATCTGTTAGTGGGCCTAATCCTAGTTAGTTGGGCCATTAGTAAGGGTTAGTCATTTAGGGGCCGACCTATGTACTTATAAAAGGGGGTCCCTCTCTCTCATTTGGGTTTGACTAGATTGTGTACGATTCTCTGATTTTGAGTAATAAACCCAGAAATATTCAGTTTCTCTCTAATCTTCTTCTTCTTCTTTTATTCTTTAACACTACCCTAACAAGTGGCATCAGAGCCATCGGTTCTTGGCCAATTACCCTTCATTCCACTGCAACTCTTCTACTCTCTTCATGGCGCATACCAGAAAACAAGAAATAGAAGAAAGGTTGCAGAATCTTGAAGGGCATCTCAGCTCCATGATGCAGATACCACAAGCTGTTACTAGCCTTCAAGATCAGAATATAACGCTTCAAGAACTGAACAGGGGCCTTCAAGACAGGGTCGAAGGCGTCTTTACACAATTTCAGAATCTGGCAACAGCAGTAGATGAAATAAGAACTGCCCTTGCCAATCTTGGTGCCAACCAAAATCCTCACAGGAATGGTCCTAACTGGAATCATCCAAGACATGGTAATCCTAATCACCATGAGAGACCGAATCACCATGATAATGGATGGCCAAGGCAATTTCAGTACACTAAGATGGAATTTCCCAAATTTTATTCTATGTCAACAATCGATATTTCAGCATGGATCTTGAGGTGTGAATGATTCTTTGAGCTAGATGGCACTCCAGATGATCAGAAGGTAAAGATTTCAAGTTTACACTTGGAAGATGGCGCCTTCTATTGGCACATGTTGCGTGAACAGCAATGGGGCAATAACCCTCCATATTGGGTAGAGTATGTTGAGGAATTGAAAGACTTCTTTGGGCCAACGTATGAATCGCCAACAGGGGATCTTTTGTTGCTGCGACTATCAGATTCTTTAACTGAATTCAATGAAAGATTCGATCTTTGTTCAGCTAAATTGCGTCTTCTTGAGGAATTAAAAGTGGATGCCTACTTGACATTGATGAATGAGGAGATTTTGGGCCTAGTGAGAATGTTCAGACCACAGACACTCTGAGACACGAAGTCTCTTGCAAGAATGCAAGAAATATCTAATGAACGTCTTATAGGGAAGAAGGCGCCAGAAAACAGAGTTAAAACAGCAGGGTCATCATTTTCGGCATTTTCCTCTAATTCCTGAGCCACATCAACTCCATCGGTGGCTCAACCTTAATCAGACGCCTCAGCGACCTACAAAAATGCCTTGGTTGTGGGTGGGTCCCAGAGAATCAATAATTCCACTACTCCAGCGGCAAAGAATACATCTCTTTCCAATAACAACAGTTCCAGAGTCTCAAAGGTACTTTCAGCCGAGGAAGAGGTCGAACACAGAGCTAAGAATTTATGCTTCTTTTGCCATTAGAAGTTCTCAAGAGACCATCAATGCCCACAAAGGCAGCTCATGCAGCTGCATCTCATTGAGGCACATTCTGTCCAGGAAGAGATTCCCAACCCAGAAACAGAGTTGAAGGCTGAAAGGGAGGAACTCTCCACCTTTGTTATCTCTTCACGCAATACATGGTGTAAAATCTGATGTAGCCATGAAAATCCCAGGTTCAATGGATCATAGGAATATCCAATTCCTCATTGAGAACGGGAGTACCCAGGATTTTCTTGATTTACACTTAGCTAAAAGACTTGGTTGGCATAATGATGGCACTGAACCTTCTTTTGTTCAGGTTGCAGAGGGTACAAAACTGAAGATACATGGCTGGTGGAAGGGTTTTAGGTGGCAAATGCAAGGATTGGATTTCATTTGTGATTTAAGAGTCATGGAATTAAATACCTACGACATTGTTTTGGGTCTTTCTTGGCTCAAAACCATAAAAAATGCTTTCTAGACCTATGATCCTCTTGCTATGCATTTTTGGTATCATAATAAATTGTGCACCTTACAACCTTCCTCTCACGACTCATTACAGGTTGTGACACAGGGTAAAATGGGGTCTAACGACCTTGATGTTAAGCACATGTACCTGGTACAGCTACTGCAGCCTCAAGAAATGTTGCCTCTTCAGTGCTTCTCTATAGAAGAAACCCTTGAGTCAATCACGAGTGAGGTGTCACACATACTTAGCAACTTTAAGGACGTGTTTAAAGGGGCCAAAGGGCTGCCTCCATTGAGGGAGGGGCACAACCACCCAATTATTCTAAAGGAAGGGACTGACCCTATTAGCCTCAAGCATTATCGTTACTCAACCGCACAAAAGGATGTCATTGAGACACAAGTGGGGGAATTACTTGAAACTGGGGTTATACAAGAAAGCTCTTCTCCTTTTTCAGCCCCTATTGTTCTAGTTAAGAAAAAGGATGGCACATGGCGCATGTGTATTAACTTTAGGGAATTGAACAAGAAAACGGTAAAGAATTAATACCCAATTCCTTTGGTTGAAGACTTATTGGACGAGCTACACCATGCTAAGTGGTTCACCAAGCTTGATTTAAGGGCCGGGTACTACCATATCAGAATGGAGCCTCAAGATGTTCACAAGACCGCGTTTAAAACTCACTCTGGTCATTATGAGTGGCTAGTCATGCCATTTGGTATGACTAATGCGGTAGCCACTTTTCAGGGAGCCATGAATGATATTTTTAAAGCTTCCGTGAGGAAATTTGTATTGGTATTTTTTGATGACATACTAATATACAGTTCCTCTATTGTAGAGCATGCGCTACATCTAGAGGAGGTGTTGAATATGAAATCAGTATGTTAGATCTGTTACTAGGCCTAAGTCAGTATTAGTGGGCCTAATCCTAGTTAGTTGGGCCACTAGTAAGGGTTAGTCATTTAGGGACCGACCTATGTACTTATAAAGGGGGTCCCTCTCTCTCATTTGGGTTTGACCAGATTGTGTATGATTCTCTGATTTTGAGGAATAAACCCAGAAATATTCAGTTTCTCTCTAATCTCTCTTCTTCTACTTCTATTCTTTTAACACTACCCTAACACACCTCATCTTATAAACAGAACTACTCAGCAATCTCTTAAGCTCCAACAAAAATTAGTTCCAACATTAAGAGGATGATACATGTTTCCCGGTTGGAAGCATGCTTATGCTTTAGTTATTCTTGAGTACATCTGACCAAAGCTTCCAGGTTACAGTTGGTACTTGAGCTTGGTACTTATAGACGCCATGGGATGGGCAAAAGGTCTCGGGGGAGAATTCCCATACTTCTTAACAAGCTTAGAACAGATAAAGAAACAGCCTTCCTCTTTATTCAAGTGGTTTAATGGTAAACTGCAGCTTCAAATTTCAAATACTAAGCTCAGATTTGAATGCTTGGACTTTCACAACATTATTTTTAAGGGTATACATCAATTGGACATAAATATTTGAATCTGTACCTAAGCAGCTGACCTAGTGGTATAATTTGATATATACAAGCATTTTAATTATAGACACTGCTAAAGTTAACTAGCAAAAATGCATATGGAAGCCCATACTTGATCCAAGTCCTAGGGTTTAACAATCTGCTTGAGGGATTATTATCCCACCCAAAACTAATAGATTCAGAAGCTGCAGTATCATTATAGTCACAAACATTATATTATATTAAATAGAAAGTTAAAAGAGACAACGATATCGGCTGGGCACAAAGAATTAGTAACTGAAACAGCACCATGATTAACTTGAGTCTCACACGAGAGAAGGTAAAATTTGAAAAGATTAAAACAATTTAGAATATAAAATTAATTTTTCAGTAATAAGGAAGATAAATATGACCTATTTTATGACATTTCACTATTCAAAATGATGAACTGATTAAACGCCAATGGACCCAACCATACCTTTTTTGCACAGGAGCTAATTGCTGTAGCATATACCAATGGAGCTACAGCCAAGGCACATGGAGACGCAGCCACCATAAGACCCAGGGCTCTATAGATTGAACCTCTGCAAGCTGCATAACCAGGTAATAAATAAGCTGAAAGGTCGGTGTTAAAATTATATATAGATGTCAAACAAACAATTTTTTTGGGATACTAGCACACTTAGATGAGATTGGACAAGACAGGAAACCCCAAAAAAAACTTCTCAACTTGTAAACATTGAGGCACCAAATAGAGAAAATTTACATACTATCACATAAAATATCAATTCCTAGCTACAGCTAAGTTACCCTAACCAACTAAATATTGGAACAAATGAGTCTATTCATTTCAATAAATTAACTGCAAGTCCCTTGTATCCTAACAATACTTTAAATTAATTAAATCCCAGACCAGGCACCAGTTCTTGGTCAAACTGGCTGGTTCAGTTCGGTTCTGATAACCTTGGTCAACAATAAATCAATATTTATAAGAATTCAGCAAGCTAAAGTGCTTGTTCTACTTGAAAGAATGAGTAACAACTAAAGGAAAGAAGCAATTGACATATTTGACCTCAGCTATGCAATTTGTAAGAAAAATAAAATTGTTACAATAACAAGCACTACCAAAGCGACAAAGCACATTCATACTTACCTGGTGTACTAACAAATGGCCACTTAAATATAAGTGGCCCGATGACAGCAACAGCAACTGATAACACCACAACAACTTTGCTGTATTGCTCACCAAATTCATCCAGCCACCTTTGAAGCTTTGGTCTATTCAACTGCGCTTCTTCAGTCAACTGCACAATTCTGTTAAGAGTCGATTCCTTCCAATTCTTTGTTGCCTATGACTCCAAAAAGAAGCACCTTTCAGTGATAAGTGCCTAAAGGAAGAACAATTTTACATGGACAAGACAAGTATCTATCCACAAACAAGCGGAACAAAGAATCAACTGACAAGCTAGCACTACCAATTGGGGCGCAACTCAGGCCAGGATATTTCCTGGCTCAGTGCATGGCGTGGCTGGCACTGAGCAAATGTTTTTAAGCATGGTGTTTGGCTACACTTGCAATGTCACCAGGTCAAGCCAGATAGTCTCAGGCAGACCTGTTTTCGATAAGAACTTGAATTTGGACCCATAAAGTCCTTTTAAAATTGCAGATTGCTCCAAAAAAGTTTCACACATGCTACTGAAAACTTTAAAATTACAATTTCAGCCCAAAGAAAAACATAAAAGTCCCAATATATGACTGACTTGGCCTGGGCCAAATTGATTAATATGGTTGACTAGCTTGATATGAATGGGGACCAGGTTGGCCAGGCAGCCAAGTGCATGCCCCTACTAGCAATCTAGCAATTATGTCTCGAAGGTGAAAAGAATTTTAGAATTATCCATACATTGGATAAGACTAGCTTCTTCACTGTTATTTTTGACACTTGATTCTTTGAAGTTTCAAGAGTATTCATTTTGAAAGATACTTTTCCTGCAGATCTAATGCTTTCAGTATAGTCAATGTCACATGAAACTTGGCACTGGATAGAACAACAAAAGGATATATTTATTATGAGCTGAAACCATGCAGCAACTCTTGCTAACTACCAAATAACATCTCCATCAGTGAAACTTACCCGCACAACCCTTGAAACACAATCACCAGTCAACCCAAAATTTTAACTATACTATCCCTGCCACCAAGAACAAACTCCTTACTACATTGTAGCTATTTAAGATTTTGTATTATCAGTTTGAACACCTAGTCCCAATCAAGCAACTAGTCTCTATCTCCCATAACCACATCCTTCAAAGCGTCCCCACAAACTTTGCTTGTCATTTATGTTGCTCTCACTACCACTACAAAATCTTGAATCTAAGAATCAAAGTGCAAAAGATGAAGAAAGTTTATCACACGCCCTAGTATTTCTCTTACCAAATAATTCAAACATGAATATACAAATAGGCATACCTTTATAATTATTCTCCCATCTAAATTCCTTGCACCTCCAGGAACTCTATCTCCAACTCTAGCCTCCAAAGGTTTGACTTCTCCAGTCAGATGCTCAATGGTGATTGTAGCACTGCCTTTGAAAACTTCACAATCTACAGGCACAGACTAATCACAATACCATTACCATTATTCTTTTGATGTATAAGACTCAAACCCCAAATTAGATGTAATGATATGTGCTCAGTTGTGTGGGAGCATACATATGTATGTGTATGTTAAAGTCTGATCATTAAGCTTTTTAATTGATAATACTTTAATGATGGGACGTTTCAATAGTTTAGATATGAAACGGTGGGAATCTGTAAACAACAAAAAGGAAAAGAAAGCACATTATGAAAAGGACAAAAATGTTCCTGTGAAGGGACTGCAAAGAACTGGTTAGCTATGTGATAACATTGAAAATGGGTCATATAAAGAATTAAGTTTCCCATTTTTTACCTGTGATGCTTATCATTGCAATATACAAATGCCTCTAGGCTTTGTTTGGTTGGGGGTTTTATTAAGTTAGGTTAGGTTGGAGGAGGGTTGGAGATTAAAAATAGGTGTTTGGTTGGAAGGAGGTTAGATGAGGGGTGGGAGGAGTTTTTGTCTTTTAGTGGAAACCTCGGCTCTTTTATAAAACCTCCAAATTTGGGGGTTTTTCTAGGTTAAAGAATATTTATGTCCAACCTTGACTAAATTACCCATGGCTTTTTTTCATATTTCCACCACTGCCCTTTCTTTGTATTATGGAAGTGTGCATGTTTTGAGAATAGAATGGAGGTATATAGTTTTAGCAATACTCATGAAAGGTTAGTGTTAAATTTATAAATAATAATTTTACAAATAACTATTATTAATAAATACATTATAAAAAAAGAAGGAAAATATGTAGAAGGGCATTTTTGTCCACTTATAATTAACTCCCCTAATCTAATCTCCTGAATCAAACAAGATACCAAACCTCACCAACCCTCTTCTTGAACCAAACAATATTATAACCTCCTCTAATCTAATTTAAATAAACCTCACTTCACCTAACCTCCGTTGAACCAAACACACCCTAAGATATGGCACAATAAGCATTTAAACTAGCAAATTGATTTAGCAGCTTGATGTGAGTCTGATAAAAACAGTTGAACGCCCCCCCCCCCAAAGTTTATTTGCCGAAGCATGCCAACCCTCTCTATTAAGAAATATTATTAGATTTCTGGGCTCATAGTCAATATTTCCTCCCTTCTCTTTATTATCTGCACCCTTAGGAATCAGGTGCACAGAGCCTGTTTGTTTCCCTAATTATCAAGGGGATTTTTTCTTTTGTACCTCTAAACATAAAAGGGCGGATCACACTTCAGAAAATGAATAAACTTAATCTTATATTTGTCTTTTTTTTCACACCTTTTATTCATTCATACTTTCTTACTTTGTTTGGATACCAACAATGTTTTGCTGTAAACTTTAATTACAATGCAGTAAATCATATGCCAAGAGTTCACTAGATCTGAGCAACCAAAATTGAAATCAATGCTAGCTAATTTGGAGGTATCAGAAGCAGGCACAAGACAATATACACGAGTTTATCATCCGCTACAATTTCAAATGCCACGTCAGAATGAGTGCTGAACAACTAACGTACTAAACTTACCTCCCCAGCTCCAACCAAGATATATGACCCCACTGTCACGTCATGCACAGGAACTCTCTCGTACGCTAAGTCAAAGGTATTAGGAGGTTTATCATCACTGTCAGTTTCCAGCACAAGGGCAAAATCTGGATTATTGTCCTTCAACTCTTTAACATCAATCATTGAACGGCTGGTGAAGTACTCCTCAGCTGTAGAAATCATTCGTTTTAGACAATCAAACCTAATGAGGATCTTGCTTTGTTAAACAAAATTCAACAGACGTATTAGTCTATATAGATCACCTATATGAGCCAGATTAAACATAGCAAGAAGCAGTCCTCCCTCCAAAGCATTTCCCATAAATACGGACGCAAAGGCTGCCAGAGCCATCAACACATGGATATTTACTTTTCCACTGCCAATTTCAACTAGAGCATCAAGTGATGCAGGAACCTGTAATACACAGAAGTGTTTGATTATTTTGGCATAAAACAAATCCTCTAATTGTAGATGTGGCCGCAACCCACACTGTTATATGAGTTCTTAAAGCCATTTGTTTTTCAATTTACGGAACTCACTATGAAATACTATTTTGCAGAAAAAAAAACTGTCATGTCAAGCAGGACGGAGGACAATAGATTGAAGTGAAAAAATTATATACCCCAACTAAAGGAAAAGCAACGAAAATGAGAGCATTTTGAACAGGCTTGATGACGGGCTTAGGCAAGGTATGGGGGCAAATGGCAGCAGCCACAAATAGAGCCGTTGAAAAGCAGCATAAATGCAAGTGCTCCCTTAAGAAATCTGCCAAGTCTATCCATCTGGTGGCTTTGGCGAACCCAATAATAGCTTTTTGAGGTCCGGTGAGATTCGCATGATCGTTGCCGTGTAAGTGGTGGTGGTTGTGGCAGCCGTGATGGTCATGGTGAGTTTGATCGCTGTGATGGTGGTGGTGACCGTGATGATCGTGCTGGGTTCGAGCGCTGTGGTGGTGGTGGTGATCAGTGCCGGATTCAGCAAAACAAAGCAAAGGACGGCGGTGAAGCCTGAGAAGTTTGCGAGAAGCAAAGCGGCTGCCTAAAGTCGAATAGTAAGGAAGGGAGGGTAGGTGGAGAAAGGATTTGGCGAATCCAATCCTCTTGGCTCCATGGTAGAATACAAGCGACTGAAATTGGCTCGACGGCAGTAAATTGGGGACCGTTTCCATTTGCAGATTTGAAGGGGATTCAGCTTTCAGTTTTCAGGCCATTATCAATGAAGCGGGAGAGAGAATAGAATAACGAAGTTCAGCCGAGCCGTTCCTCGTTAATAATTCTGCTACAATGTCTACTCTTTAACTCTGCGGATGAAGTGAACCCAATTCAGTACATCGTTATGTCATCCACACCACATCATGTGCTAATCCAAGTTGAACGGGTCCCTTTGTGGGTCTTGGTCTCTGGGAAACAGTGTACCAGAGGATTGCCCCTGAGGCTTAAATATGGTGAAAATAATAATTACACTTGAGCTAAGCTTATATTAATCAAATTATGAAAGAGTAAGGTGTTAGTAGAAAGAACCATACTTACATCATCAAGTTCTTTATATAGTTCCAGAATCACTTATAACCATGTCTCCTATTTTTTTATATAAGTTTATAGTTAAGTAATAATAATTTGATTTAAGTGATGATAATTCAAAAATGGGATATATAGTCACATGTAATTGGAGAAATTGATGAAATAGATATAAGGGATTTGACCTAAGTATTTTTCTAATTAAAAAAGGAAAAGAAAATTGTACGCAATAGTCTATAATTCTTTCTTCCAAGTCTATTTCAATCAATTTTTAAATTTCTTTTTCCTTACACGGATTTATTAACATTTTATTCAGTAAATTCTTCAACCTTAGAATTGGTGGTAAGATTTTTCTTTCAATTAATATAGAATATGTAAAAAAAAAAACGTAAGGATGGATTACTAAATCTTCAACGGCCTAACTTCAGTTTTTAGTTTTTACTAAAAAAATCTTGGACAGATTGCCCGGAACACCGTCTCAAGGTAGAAGTCAATTTATTCACTAATACCACTCTAGTTTTATTTATCAGTCTATTTTGAACAAAAATTTTAGTCTTTATTTTAACTCTAATTTCAGAATAATAAATTCATTTTATTTTATTTTTTTACCGCTATTAATTACAATAAACAAAAAGAATTTATTCTGTTGACTTTTAAAACTAATCATAGATATAAGCATAATTGAAAATTTATCTTATAATTAATGAATTAATTAACTCCCCTTAATATATAAGAGTTAGTTAATTTATACCTGTAAATAGAACCAGAGTGTTAAGTATGTTTTCTTACTCATCAAGATAAGGACATGAGACTGAATTTTGTTTATCTTTAATCCCTCGCTGTTATTATATTAATGAAATCACGACAACAACAATAACAATTTATCTAGGAGATTAGATTGGTTACAAGAATTGCACCATAAACAAAAGATTATGTTCAATATCTCCAACAAATATTTTCCCTCTTCTTCCAATCTTCACATCGCGACTTGGAATTATCTGCTCTGCCTCCTCCAACGCTGCGGTCAAGGATCATTTTATATATAGCCCTAGTCATAACACTACAGAGTCCAAATAATCCGCCTCTTCAAAACACCTCCATACGAGTTTCTAATTCGCGTGGCCTGTTCCTTTAATTAAAAGACTATTTTTTATTTCGTCCCTTTAATAAAATAGAAGATTAGGAAGATTAGTTAAATGATAACGGCAAAGATAGAATATATATGCCTCATCACTAAGGAGTAATAAATCAATAAAATAACAAACACGATGGTTCGTGCCAGAAAATTGAGTTTTTGGATCCTAGAAAATCGTATGGGGAACTCTCACCATCTTTTTTTTTTGAGTTTTTTTTTTGACCAAAAAAAAAAAACTCTCACCATCTTTTGGGCCAGACCCCATACATCGAAACCAACGAAAATCAAGCAGAATTATAGCGAAATCTCTTGTTCTTGTTTTTGGTGTTTTTTTTGTTGTCGTGTGTGTTGTGGGGGAAGAAGTCGTGAGTCGTGACACGCCAGCTTGCTGACATTTTGTTGATTTGCACCCGTTTCGAGTGCAATGTGTCTTCCCAAGCATTTCTTCGTAGAAGAAGACAAAAATGCCTTGGCTGGAACTCGAATTCACAAATGAAATCAAACTTGATTCCTGCAATGTGAAAGAGGCGCTCCCATATCGCAGTCCATCTGCCGTCACTATCAATGCACATATAGGAACACATCTAATGAGCCACAAGCACCTGAACTATCAAATGAGTTTCAGTCGTATGATAGCATTTTTGCCATAATACTGTGTAAATTCTGAAAGATTAAAGAATGAATTAGCTACCACTGTTACAGCAACCATTGAGTAGCGTATCCTGGGAATCGCAGCAAATATACAATATTACCAAATTGCCTTGATCAGGAAAAATACAGCAAATGTGATCCAAAAAGATACATCACTACCTCTCATTCTTCTCTCCCCTTTCCTTTTCCTTCAGAAACCTTTGTGCCATCATACGCTGACAGAAAGAAAGTACTTTGATTTTTCTGCAAAAATCTGCAACCAACTTATTTATCAAAACTGACAGCAATAAAATTATGAAATCATGAAAAGAAGCATACTGGTGAAATAAAACGTTCCCTTTCAAAGTTTGATAGAAAAATGTCTCTTCCCCCCCCACAGAGTAAAGAAAATGAAGTTAAATTAAACTATGGCCCCGAGGGCATATTACTTCGACATTGAAATAAAGGTCCCATGATTACCTAGTAAATGCATTTTAGTAATCAAAACAACACATACAATTCATTAGAGGTAAATCATTTTTTCTTTTTATATATGCGTGTGTCTACAAACATAGTGATCCACAACCTATCCTAATAGTATAATAACCTCACAAACTACTGGTCATAAAGAGAGATCTGGATCAGTTTTAGAAACTGTTTATGTCAACGGCATTTTTTCCCTTGCATACAATTCTTCAATCCTTAAGTAAATAGGCACCTGACACAGATTTGCTCCCCTAGGAAAGTGAGTCAAAAGGAAAGGAAAATACTATAGCTTACAGGCAGATTTTTAAAAACAATGAAAAATTTTCATATCCGCAGTTAACAAGTAGTGGAATCTTGCGCTTGAAAGTCAAAAGCAGCGCAAGGGATATTATAGCGACGATAAATGATATATATTAGTCTTTAAATCATTATTTAAGCTCAGCACAGCAATGGAGTATGCATCTTTCATCAAGGATTCAGAACAACAGTATTAATGAGTTAGGTTTAGTTTTTACTTGAGAAAGTCGAGTAACTTCTGCTGCAGATGATTCAATGTTTCCTCCTCAATATTCACATATGCCAATAGCTCAGGTAACTTAACTGAAAGCACCAGAATATATAAATGAAAAGTTTTGAGGAAATAGATAAAAAGGGAAAAAATTGTCAAGCACACAGATCACAAGTCAAGATTGTTTAAATGCTATAATAAATGAGCTGTGATGATAATATACAAATGTTCTCACTAAAAATGATGCCACCACCAGACTAGAATATATGACATTTTATGGACTTGGAACTTGAAATATATATTCTTGCAACAGACCAGCAACGATTCAATGTTTAGAAGTGTCAAAATTGCCAAATTGGACACTTCCACCAAATTAAGAGCAGAAAATAATTAATGTGACACTAAATAAAAAAGATCCCCTAATAAAGAAGAGGAAAAGGTAAAACATATTCTAAAAGAAGAATCAAAAATACAATCTTGCACGTGTGGATACATGAACAGAGAGAGCATTCCACTGTCCTCCACAAATTTTAATGCAGCAGAAAGTTATGAATGTACCAAAGAGACGCAATAAATGTTCAGCTCCATAAATTGTTGAAGGTGAAACATTATCAACAACTGCTTCATTATATTGCTTCTGTTCTTTCTTGTATAAGAGCATCATAGGCAACGCCTTATCAAAATAACACCTAATTCCTTTCAGAATTTCCCCAATTGAATCAGCCACCCTGCATCAGAGAGGTAAATTGAGCATCCTCAATAATTAGTGTGGTTGAGGTGTCCAGAACTTAAGTTACAACCAATTGTAAGAGACAGTGAAATAACAGAATCAATAGCCGGACAAGAAGAAAAGGGAGGTCTAGATGTATCAATAATATAAAAGAAAATCTTACATGCCATCCTTCTTTGACCTGTATTCAAGATACTTAGTCAAAATATCATCAACTGTTGGTGAACGAGGAAGCTTCACGAGCTGTAGGACAAATATCACCATAAGACAGGAATCATTTATACCTTAAGAAAGAGTAATAATCAAAATTGAACAGTAAAACATCAGCTGTCACATCAGAATTTGAACAACATTATCCACAAATCTTTAAGCCACAATGAGAAGCTCAGGAATGCACAGTAACTAGTAACTTATAGATTGATGAGCTTTGACCTAGCAATTCAAGCTGAGTAAGTGGTCCCTCACAAGGTATATTTCTCCTACTCGAATTAATTTTCAGCACAAATGGTTCTCCACGGTTTTTTTATACTCCAAGATTAAAAGACTTCCAGATAAAGGAGCGTGTTAGATATAATGACATTATTTGTGGCCATTCATCCATTAGCTTGAGCTTTTGGGTTGAAGTGACCTTTGATGGTTTTCAATGTAAAATAGGCAGCTATGACATAAGTATAACCTTAGACTTCCGTGTGAAGCATCTATTTAATTTGTACGGAAACAAATAAATCACAATTATACTGCTATTCTGAGCACTAATCCCATTTGGAGCCTCTATTTAGCATTTAGGACAATGTGCCTGAAATGCAAAATTTAGCATTTAGGACAATGTGCCTGAAATGCAAAATTTAGCATTTAAGTTGCACGGCTGAAATTTGTTGAAGTGTGAGCTTCTGATACATTGTTCTCACTAGCACAAAAACTTGTTGGTACTGCTGTAACAAGAAGGGAATTTTAATCTGTTCTAGTGCACTATCTTTCCTCATTTTGTTTGAAGAATCATCAATATCAATATAAAATATAAAACCTAAGGTAGCACTCACTATTCGCAAGCCATAAACAATGGAGCTCATTTCTCAAACTTTACATAATGCATGGGGCCCGCATCAAGTTTGATTAAAATTACTTCAAAAATCTTTGTTTTATCCTGCCTATACCAAAGAGTACAACATTACAACACTTTCATATGCCAATATAATTAAAAGAAAATTTATCTAACCACTTATCATATAATCAATTAAATTTAATCCATTCCAGTTTTCACCGAACTCAGATATTATCGGCAAATTACGCTCGTTATATTTATAGATAGCACTTAAAAACTTATTCTTATCATAAAATCAAATCAAAGTCTGTCAATCTTTATTTTTTCTCCATGAGTTAAATGTCAAATCTCAACAGGATTAACAATGACCATTGCTTGAATTAACGAATGGATGCAAAATTTTGTGAAGGTGTTAACCGGCTACTCACTAGAAAATGTACCAGACAAGCCAGGAATTCATAAGCTCACTGCCCAGCCATTAGTGCAAGGATTACTTGAAAGGTGGTCAACAAAGCTTTCTTAACATTCTCATAACATATTTCTTTCAGATTGTTGACATTGTAGAAATGCATGTTAAAAATGTGTGGGCAAAATGTTATCTGTAAATTCAAGGGTAAAAGAAATGGCTCAAAATAAAAATGAGTATCTCTTTGTTAATGAGTATAAATTTTGCATGAAATAGATCTCAAATACTTTCCATGTACCTTGTCCTGCTGAGAAACAAAGTCCCAATCATCAACAAGTTGTTTTTTTAAGGTTGCCGGAATTTGAATCTTGACTAGCTTTTCAACAGAGACACTGCCCTTCTGACAATTAGAAAACTACAATTAGCTGAATATTTAGAAATAGAGTGATGGTATTGAACAAACAGACAAATATCTGGTATCATGGAGAAAATGAAAAATAATTTTGGTCCTAATTCATCCGGTTATGACTGACTGCTGGTAAATTTATCAAAGCTCCTTCAAAACTCATCCGAATTATTATATTATTTTTATCATTATTATAAAATACATAAAAGAGGAAAGTACATTTTACCTTAAAATCTGAATTACAAAATTAGCATATGATTTTTTTTTCCCGTAAGGACAGCAAATGTATGTGAAAGGTAAAATGAAATTTCAGAATTTCTCCAAGGAAAAAAACACAAGAAAATTTCACACCGCAGAGAAATCCAAACAACTAATAAACCTACCAAGATATCATAGTAACGGAATCTGGAAGCGTAATTAAAAAGATAATGCAAACCAGACCTCAACTCCCGAATCATTCTTTCGCTTCTTCCCTTTAGACACTGCACAAAATTAGACAAATTAGACTTGTACAACCATGCTGTAGTGGCACGAATATATTACATCCTTGTCTAAAATTTAATGAATCAAGAACAATATTGCAATCAAACAACCCAATTGTGAGTGGTCTAACTAGTTAACTCCTGCATTTGAACAGAAGAAAGCCATAGTAATTTTATTGAATATAGTATTACTATAATGCATAAAAGATGAGTAAAGGAAAAGGAAAATGAAGCAAAATTTACTACGTACCATTGATCTTGACGTCCTCTTTATCCACTTTTGCATCTACAGAATCCAAAGGCAAAGATAGAGTTATCAAGGGGGGAAAAAAGAAGAATTCAGAGTATAATCTAGCCAGCAGTTCAGAAAACAGATATTTCTTCCTGTATGCTTCTGCATAATAAAAAGGGTAATCCTCAAGGAAATGCCGGCCTTTTTTACCTGTAGAATTTTTGGCCTTTGCTTGAGCTGAACGCCCTGACTTGACATTCTTGTCTACACCTTGTTTTTTGTCAAGAGCCTGCTGTTTCAGGACATTCTCTTCAGTATGTTTCATTAAACGGTCCTCACCCACCCATTCGTCCCAACTGTTAGAAAGATGTTTAATCCGTGATAATGATTCGGTGTTCCCTTTTAAAAAGTCATAATTATCAACGATAGCAAATATCTATGGTGAAGCAAGTATCAACCATAATGATTCCCTCTTGTCAACGTCTATGAATGAATACAGGCTGGTCAAAATACAATGTTAGAAAAGTTACGCGTCACCTTATGGACTGTTTTGGTTGCCATTCAACATGACAGGTACAACAATAACAACATGAAACTAACAAGTTGATAGTTTCAGGCCTTAGCACTAACACAGTGCGATTTGCACCTCCAAAATTTGAAAAATGAACTTGAAATAAAATCAAGGCAAGTTAAGGCACTCACTTTTTGTTCCATCCCTGCAAAATAGAAACCAACCAAGCAAACAAAAGTTAATAGCACATTAGGAAATCCATTCAAAATTCTGCTATTAATTGATTCAAGCTTTCAACTCTAAGGCTAAAACATTACATAAAACCCTAAAACTAAAGAAGACTCCAAATAGGATATTATATATATAAATGAGTTGAGTTCTGGAAACCAGATCTATCGGGGGAGCATTGTGGTTGAACTTACAAGGTAGTGAACAAAATATTTCCATTCATTCTTTCGAATCTCTGCTTTTTGTACCTAATGATCATAAAAACAAAATAAATTGGGTCAATACTACCAGAAGGTAAAGGAGAAGAATATAACAAACCACTTCGTCTGTTGAGGCTTCACATTTCATGCATATAAGAGAGGATTAGAAGACACAAAACGAAATAACCCTGGATATATCTTCATTTATTCATGTCACAGCAACCCTAACTTTCGTATTGGTCAAAACTAGAACATTGATTTAACAATCTCAGGGCTAAGCAAATAATAATTAATCACAAACATATCATGTTATGCATCATAATTTGCTTCATACCTATACATGGAAATCATTATTTTAATAGAATAGAAACATAAGTACCATGTCTTAGAAATTAGAAAGGTATTAGAGTTACTGCAATGGAACTGGATGAAGCATAAACACAAACGCCGTGTCTGTCAGACACATGTCAAACGTCTTTTATTAGATACGATGTAGCAAATAAAACTACATATGGATAGATATTGTCATCTCCATGTCCATGCTTGTTTAAGAATCCGAAATGATAACAATCTATTAAAATCACTCGAAGCCGATCTTTTCCAGGGAAACTGTTCATTAAAACTCAATGTGAGAAGCAATAATTGGTCATTTTGAGGCCATGCAAAACAAGCCCAACCTCGTGAAATTCATACAGCCAGCATTCTCATCAAAACCTGTCTGTCAATATCGCCAGTGCCAATAATTGAAGAAGTTATGGCGCCTCTAGTTTCCGACAACTTCTTAACGACAGCTTTCAAGAAAACCAAAATTACGCAGAAAAAAGTTGTTGACGAATAAAAAATGCCCTGTTTCTCATTTAAAAATCGAACACTCGAAGCAAAGCTACAGTCAGGGGAGCTAACAACTCCATGATGAAGAACAAAGCGAGCGAGCAGATCAAAACAATAACTCAGTAAAAATGAATTTGCAAGGTGCAAAGGAAAGTGATAGGCACCTTTGCTTCGTAGATGCGAGGGCCATGATAGGCAAGTACTTTCTCGCCCTCGGAGTACAGGCCAGAATTAGAAGGCGGAGAATTGCCGCCGGAGGTGTCGCCGTCGGTCGTGGAGTCGTCCTTCGACGAGTTTCCCATATTCGAGCTGGAGAGAGGAAAACTTCAGCGTGAGGAAGCTTGAAGTTGAAGCTGATGTCGTCTTCGCCGAGAAATCCACTGGCTCTAGCCAGTAGCGATTTATTTGCAGATTTTGGGGGGAGTCGGGACTCACAAATCACAATGACGAAATCATTTGCGGTTATGGACCCCATCTGTTTCATTACTTGACCCTTTTTATTTTTGGGCTTTTTCAGGCCCAATAAAAAGCCCAAATAAATCTGAGCGAGATTAACGTGGGAATCACTCTCACTCTTATTTTTTCTATGGAGGATTGCTTCTGTTGATTTTCTTCATCATTTACTCTTTATTTATTATATCTATCATTATATCAATTTTTAATAATTAAAATTTAATAACATTAAATAATATTATTATAATAAAAATATATTATCTTAACCATTAAAATTGATTTAAAAGTAGATATAATCAATAGAGAGTAAATAAAGAGAGAAATCAATAGACAACTCTCCCCTTTTTTATTACCAGCCTACCGGGAATCTCTCACGTGCTAAATTTTGTAGAACCGCCTCCGTTAAGTTACAAGTTCTTTCAGCCGATGACTAACTTGCGAGTTTAACTTTGTCGGTCCGTAAAATATTTTAATTTAGAAAATATCCGTATTTTAAATAAAAATAAATTCTAAAGCAGCAGATTCTTTACACATCGTATGGAAAGTTTTTTGTCTTACTTTTCGATCAGATTGTTCATATATAAGCTGACGTATGTGCGTCCATTGTAACTTGTCTCTGTATGTTTTTTAATATGGAGTTCTTGATTCCTGATAACAGAAATTCAGATGGTTGATTTTTACTGCTCCTTATTCTATTTAACCACAATAGCCTTCTTTGCATTGCATAAAAAGTTTATTTTTTTAACTGTAGACATTGTTAGAAGCTCCAAATTAAAGGAAGAGGCAGTGAAATATATAGTACTATAATTTAATGTGTGTGATGATGATGCTTGTTTGAAGTCACCTATATATGCAAGAGAATCAGGTGAGCTTCAATTTAATTCATTGCAATATTTAACAATAAGTGGGGAAGTTGAAAGTGGCGATGACGCTCATGAATCTGATGATTAAAGCCATTCAAGTGAGTGGACATTGGGTATAATTAAAGAGCATAAAAACTACATATATGAATGGAGAAGACGAAGAAGAAGAAGAAGAAGAAGAAGAAGAAGAAATGGACAATCATAAGGCAGCCAGCTGATCGCTAGTTTAAGCTAGCTAGTGTCCCTGACCAGGGCTGGGACCATCATCCATAAGCCTTCTTGCATGACTTGTAGAATCTGTAAACTCGTTTCCCTGACCCGGGCTTGGCCCTGACAGCTTTACAGCTCCAAGATTCAAATCCTCAGAGAAATTACCTTCATAAGAGTTGTCATTAACACCGTGATCTAACCTCAAGATAATGAAGGGCCTGGCCTCAGACTTGGAGCTAAAGAACAAGAGGGAAAACAGAAGCAAGAAGCTTGAGAACTTGATGAATACTCCCATCGCCATGCCAGTGACGTGGGACGACATATGTCAGTGCGCGCGCTCGCAATGGTACTGAAGGCTGGTTGAGAATGTCTCAGATATGTGTGTATGTATATATATGAGTTTGAAGACCTAAAGCAGTATGCACGGGGTTTTTTTTTTTTTTTGTATCTTTTGGGCTGGCCACCCAATATCCGGCACTTTTTATGGATTCTACCCCCTGAGTCCTGAATATGAGATTTTTTTAAGAAAATTAAGAAAATTAATTAAATTATTTTAAAGTATTTATGTTTATCATTTTTCTTTAAAATAATTTGTCTAACTTAATTATAAACTTATATGTAATTTAATCATGCACAACATATGATATGATTAAATAATTTATTTAATTTCTGTAATCTCTCCGGAAAAAAGTCAACTAAATCTTATATTTAGGACCAATGGTAATATTATTAGTTATCGGAGTAACCGACTAATCCAAATTGAGGCTTTAAGACTAGAATGTCTCTCCCTTGAGTCTTTTTAATTTACAAAAGATGGGATTCAAACTTCGTTTGCTGTCTGGCTAGTCCACTCTATACACGTGTTTTAGCTAGGTAAGGAGCTGGGCGCTTAATATACATGCATGCATGATGCATGTTTAGGTTTCAACGTTCAACAGAATGAATGGAAAATGTGGGAGGCCACATGTCATGTTGCTGTGTTTCTGTACTTCTCTTGAATTACCTGACCAGTCTAAGCAAAGCCTGACTGAACCATTGACATCTCCCTCTATTTTTATGTATTTTGGTTACGTTGGGTGTCTGATGATTTGACGAATTATACATACATTTCTTTTTCTTTTTACAATATATATCCGTGGAGCCTTTAATTTGCTTTTTCTAGCCATGTGCTAATCAAAACAGAATATATATTGGACCGAAAGCAATTAAGTTTGGAAATAGAGGAAAGACGTTTCAAAACTTGCTTGCGTTAAGGTCAAATTACGCATGCACGGGCTGTCAAAACCCTGTTAAGAGTTTAAGACGGTGAATGGTAGAATCTACTTTGACTTTCCGACCGTGCATCACGACTAACTCTGTATGTTGGCCAAAACAGAAAATGTAGAGAGAGCGGTGCAGGCAAACTCTTGCCGTTAGGCTTTCATAGTTTCATTAATTACAGAAACAGAGGATCTTAATTAAAATCCACGTGGCTGGCCCACGAAAAAGAAGACCATGGCTAGAGGTAAACATAGTGGAACAATACAAATTGGAAAAAAAAAATGTAAATCAGTTTAGTTTGAACTTGTTTTGAAATTAAGATCAAAAAATGTTTTGCTCATATGAATGCATCAAATCACTGTTTAGTGCATGTTTGAATTAGCGGTAGAAACTGCTTTTATAATATGATTTATTATCTACGAGATAAATATGTAAGAGTAATTTTATTTCAACTTATATGAACATACTTCTCAAATACCAATTGGTCACTCAAATTAAGTCAAAATTTAGGGATAAAATATTTACACGTTCTGTGGAGGAAAATTGAGAGGGTCAACGCGTTAGATCTAATAACAGTGATTAACGTAATCCATCAAATCTTGGGTGTTAGGTATCAGAAATTATCACGGAATTTTCGTCATCACTTAGCTTCGATCTAGCTCAGTTTGACAAGCATGTCTCTTGTACTGACTGAAATTATTTCACATTCCTTAATTTCATATTCTAACTCTTTTTTAATTATTGTTATGGGGAATCAATAAGGATAATTTAAAAAATATTGATAAATATAAAAAACATGTATGTATTATATTTAGGACCAAAATAATTTTTCAAATATGTCTTATATTAAGAAGTGAAGAAAGTACTATTTGAAATTTGTCTTTCAAAAAATAAAATATAATATCTAAGTGTATATTCCCTTCAGTCTTTAATATAAGATATGTTTACCTAATTTGATTAGATTAATGAAGTTAGTTAAATTAGTTAATATGGCATATATTATCTAAAACATTCTAGTCACCTTTCTTAATTTCCTCGTTCCTTCTCCTTTTTTTATTATTGTTGAAGGAACATTAAAAGAGATAAAATTAAAAAATTGATAAATATAAAAACTATTATATCATACATTTAAGATCAGGATTACCTCCATAAATATGTCTTAAATACATTAAGGGGTGGGGGGGAGTAGCTTTTCCCAAAAAGAAATATAGGTTTTGCTGCTCTTGTTTATATTTAAATCAAAATGAACATTATATTCCAAGTTTCCAACAATATAATACCATGTGCTGGTAAAAAATAATTTCATGTCCTTCTTGAGAGACCGACATTTATGTGTAATTAATTAATTAACCCACGAAAATTAGACTTCATATGTATTCCAAAAATCAATAACAAGAATTATAATGATCTAACAGTATTTATTTGTTACAGTACTTTTCTCATTCATTGTATTCGTACGTACTATGAGAATTACTACGTAATAAGCTTCGCAGTTCGTTTGCACGCAGCACACGAGCGTGTCGGCGAAGTTACAAAAATTAACAGAGAAAACAAAACCCATATTTAAACCGGTGACATAATAATATTCTTGGCAACACGAAATTTGAAGAAAGAACTAACAAACCATATTGATGAATGGCGAAAGAATATAGACATAGAAAGTAATGAAGGAATTAATTGATTAATCTGCAGGTAGCTTGGTACTGAGATGGGGTGGCTGGCGAGTGGCTAGTGCCCTTGGCCGGGGCTGGGACCAGATTCCTTAACATCTCCGAAGGTCTGGCTGTTGGTAAACTAGTGTCCTGCTCCTCCATTGCTGGGACCCGAGTCCTTAATCCCTCCTAAAGTGTCAGAGTTGGTGAACTTGTGTCCCTCCCCAGGGGCACTTGGCCCCGATTGCTTCATTGATCCCAAAGATAACCAATCAAATACATCCACGTCCTCCCTAATGCCTTCGTTCACTTCCTTAATGATGCTCAAAGGACGAGCTTCTGATACTGTGAAAAAAACAGTGTTCACCAACAGAAACAGAGCCAAGAGGCCCTGAACTTTGAGCATTGAGGTTGTCATGCTTTTAAGTTGGATGACACTAGGTAAGATAGAGAGATATGTAGAGAGAGAGAGAGAGAGTTTGATGTTTTTAATATTTGTGAGGGATATGGAGACACTAGGACTAGGAGGCCCTTAAATAGGACTGGTAAGCATATGAAGTTAAGAGAGGAAGGTGGGTTAGGTGGTTTGACTCATGCAAATATTCCAACTAGAAGCTTGAAAATCTTTTGCCATGGTCAAACCCAACGTGAGCAGATTGATCATATTCTCGGGGAGGAAGCAGCCGAGGAGTTTCCCAAAGTCCTTCATATATATATATATATGTATGTATGTATATGTATTTAGGAGGAGACTGCGGACAGTGATATATATATATATATATATATGTGGAAGTATTTATTAAAACAAGTTAGTGGAAGGGTTACGTATCCAAATGGGATTGGTTGGGTGACCCTTGGTTCCCACGGCAGTGAAGTCATCGGAAAGTTGAAGCCTCCTGCGTGGAGCTCGAAGAAGAAGACCAAAGACTAAATATATGTGTGAGGACGTCACTTGAGTTTGAACATGAGGATCAGAGTGGTTGATTTATTGGAGCACTATGTTGGGACCAGTCAAAATAATTAAAAGGCGTCGTGCGTGACTCTGTGTGTGTGTGTGTGGCAGATCAATGGGCGCAAGCAGGACGAAAGTTCGTAGCTTTGTGAGAAATTACAATACAACTTCTCTTTTTATATTGTAAACCGAATTGGCAGATTAATGCCAATATTTAGTTCATGCTAATTTATTTATGTCTATTAATAACTTAATATACATGCATATACGTACAACGGTCTTATGAGCTGAGTATATATTACCAGTACGTAAAAAGAACATGAGCCACTAACAAGTCACTTTAACTTGAGGATCTAGAGTCTCAAAAAGCAATCGCAATTCTTTTTATATATTATATATGTGTGCAAATATATATACAATCACGACTGAGAAATCTAAGACTAACTTTCCCGTATAAAGTATATTCAAAACTATTAGTCGAGTTCAAATTGTTATCGCATGCCTCGTGTTTTAAAGAGCCTGCATGTTTGTATTTTTCCTGCTTTATTTTCCTTCTTTCAGTTCGGGCTAAGCAAATAAAAAATTGAATTTGTATTGTAACCGCTGAGGACATTTTGGAGGACAAACAAGCTTGGAGCGATAACGGATAATTTTTTTGTTTTTTTGCTGACATACGAGTATATATTTGGGCTCAATAATACTCCCTCCGTCAGCATATATAAGTGCTTTTTTTTTTAATGAGTTTGTTCCTAAATATAAGATTTTTTTTAGCTTGTCTCATTAATCAGTGCACCTTTCCTCATTTTACTCTCAATTAATTATTATACCATATATACTCTCTTTTATCATTTTCTCATTATTACTCCCTCTCACCCACTCATAAATAGGAGCATTTTTGGAAAAAAAAATTAAATTTTCTATATAATCAATACATTTACCTATTTTTAATTGTTTTTAAGAATCTCGCCATTCGATTGAAAGGCTTCTATATATAGGGATGATATATAACATTACAAAAAAACATGAAATTTCTGACAGAACTTGTCATGGAAAAATTTTCCGTGGCAAATTCCGGCGAAAATCTGTTGGAAATTCCATCGGAAAAGTTTCTGACGAAATTTTTTCCGTGGCAAAGAATTGGCAAATTCTGTCTTTTGCCACGAAATTTTTGACGAAATAATTCTGTCACAAATTTCCGACGCAATTCAATTCCGTCGGAAAATTTAAAAATTATTATTATTTAATTAAATTAAATTTTAAAAAATTTATTGTTTATTAATTAATATTTTAAGTTTAATTTTAATTTTTTTTAATTTCTCAAATATTTTTAATTTCCAATCATAGGTTTTGAACCCTGTAGGGGCAAAATGGTCATATAAAAATTTATTTTTAAAAAATAAAATTTATTGTTTATTAATTAATATTAGTAAAAAAATATTAGTTAATAATTATTTATTAGTAATTAATTAATGTTAATAAAAAATTAATTTTAGAAATTAGAAAAAAATATAGTCATATGAAATTTATTTAAGATGTAAAATTTTTTAATTTGAAGTTAATTTATATTAAAAATTATATTAATATATAAAATTATTTTATATTACTATTACATTTATATATAAGAAACAAATACATATTTATAAATAATTGATTATATATAATAAGATTATATATATATAACTATGTAATAATAGAACGCCAAAACAGTCGAGCCCATCTCGTTAGGCATCACGTGCGTATGGACGAGGTCCTGGGTTCAAACCAAAGGAAGGGCAAGTTGAGTTGCATTCTCATGAATAAAAAGGTTGTGACACGTGGCGAATCTGGGCACCCGCCCCAAGATGGATGCCGCCGGAGTTGCCACTCGCCGTCGCCGACGATGACGGGGCGGTTGCCAAAGTTGCGATGGAATTTCCAATGGTTGTGAGGGAATTTCCGATAGAATATTCCGTCGGATATTGCGAGGGAAATAAATTCCATTTAAAATTTCTGTTGGAAATTTGTTTGTCATGTTATTATTACTAACAGAATCCATTCCGTCAGAAACTCTAAATTCCGTCAGAAATTCATTATTTTTTTGTAATGTAGGGACGGAGGGAGTAATAATTGAGCTATATATGACAAATTTACGGTTTCACTGATGTTAAGTGTCTATTCTAACTTGCACCTTTTTTTCCCCTTTTGATACGCTTATAACTTGCACCATTTCCACTAATTCCTTTAAGGAACTAGTAACTAATCACTACTACAAAAATAGGGATTAGTGACACACCTTTTCTTTTAAGATTTTTTTTTAAAAAATGCCTTAGGTGGCGCTTCCTCAAGGAAGTGTCACAGCTGCTTGGTGAGCTCAAGGAAGCGCCACCTAAGGTGTTTTTCAAAAACAAAAAATGAAGCAGTAGCTGTGGCGCTTGCTTAAGGAAGTGTCACAACTGCTACATACTTTATGTGACACTTGGTTTAGGAGGCGCCACGTAAAGCAATATTTTTTTTTACTTTTTTTTTTCAAATCCTTCTCTCCCCCACAATTTGCTTCTATCACCTTTATCCTCTTAGTCCCTATTCCTCATCCAACACGTGTCATCACTCCTTATCCTCTTAATCCCCAAATTTTCTCCTTCTCCTCTTTTTGTCACTCATCACCGTCCCCACTTCGATCGAAACTTCCTCCTTATTCCTTTGTTCCATCACTCCTCTTTATTGATTTTAGCTGTTTTTCAATTATTCATTTGTGTGAGATTATTATTAAGTCATATTTAGTTCAACCCTTTGCTTACTGTGACTAGGCTTGCAGGTTGGAGTTCAAGGGTTGGAGATCTTTAAGCCCCATACCTGGAAGGACGTTCCCTCATCCAAGTTAGTTGGCAATGGGATTAATCAGCTCGCAGACATAGTTGGGGGGGGGGCTAGTCTTGAAATTCACTTAGTACTGTGTGAGGAGGACAACATTGATGATGAAATGACTAACCGAAAAGTGAAAAACATAAAATTCTCTGTTCAACAACCAGTAATAGGATTGTGATACTTCAGATACACGGCCATTGTCTCCTTTTGTTTCATTTGCCCCCACTTAGTTTTTCTTTATATATATATATATATATATATATATATATATATATATATATATATATATATATATATATATATATATATATTAAAGCACGTATAGCACATTATTTTAAAAGCCCCCACTCTATTCAAGATTCCTATACACTGTAAGTTTTTTTAATTTTTAAGCTTACAAATCTAATTTTATTATTAGTTAATAGTTTAATTTGCTCAATGTCTTTTATATTTTATTTATTGTGAAATCTGAAAAAAAAAATATTCTCATTTTTATATGCTAAAAAATAAATGAGATAAAATTAAATGTTATTATATATATGTCGTATGTGAAGATTTGTAGTAGTTATAATTTTTAGTTGTTGTAGTAATTGTTAACGTTGATGATTTGCATAAGTAAAATAATTATTTATTTTTAACACTTGTATTTTACTTAGTAGTAATTTTGTTAATTAGTTATTTGTTAATTTATATTATTTTAGAGTTATTTGATTGTGGTTTGTTTTTTCCATTTTGTTGTGGATAAAAAAATGTGTTTAAAGTGTGTTATCAACTATAATTATAGGGTTCTAAAAAAATATATAAAAAAATTATTTTTTTTTTAAAAATAACACTTTAGGTGACACTTCCTTGAGGAAGTGCTTCCTTGAGAAAGTGTCCACTTCCTATGCCGCTTCCTCAAGGAAGCACCACAGGAAGTGTTTTTTTTTTAAATATATATATAAGTGGTGATGGGATATGTAGCACTTCTTAAGCGCCACAATTAGTTTAAAAATAAGCGTCACAGTTGCCCTTTTTTGTAGTAGTAATAGAGTAAATATATTGAGCTTTAGGGGAATCCACGATATGGAAAGAGAAGATGGGGAATAAGTGGTGTAACGACCCAATTTGGGATTTAGGGCTAGTAACTTCAAAATTGATTGTTATTAGTGTAATTAAACACTTTTAGAGAAATATGATGTAAATTTGATATAAATGTACTTGGTGATGACTTATTAAGCATAGTGAAAATCAGGGGCAAAATGGTGAAATTGGAAATTTACCAACCAATTGGTCAATTACTGAAGAGGAAACTCATTGGTGATCAAAGATCAATGGTTGAAATTCATTGTCTATGGGTCGAAATCCTGTGCTTTGGGTTTATGTGAGCCAATGGGGGAAGTGAGCAAAGATTAAGCCAAGTGGTTCAATATAGACCAAAGGATCATGCACATAAGTCAAAAACCCACTTTTCTCTCTCTTCTTTCTCCTATTCGATTTTGGGGAGTATGGGCCAAGGGAAATTTCTGCATTCATCATATCTCCATCATCTCATCGTCTCTCTCTCCTCATCCTCCATTTCTGGCGATCCAAGGAAGAAAGAGAAAGAGAAAGCTTGATTTTTGGGTGAGTAATGGTTCTCATATGCTCAAACACTCTTTATTAAACCATTTCATAATGTTAAGAGCTTCATCTTGATTGTTTCATAATTTTGAAAGGTGGTGATTTGGGTGTTAGAACAAATTTGAAAGTTTGAAAATCAAGGTTTTGGTTTTAGCAAAGTGAAGAAGTGAGCATTTAGATCATTTTGATTTATTTATTGTGATTTTTAGTTGAATATGATGAATTCTGGAATTTGCCCTGGTTTTATGCCAATTTTGAATGCATGGATTATATGATGAATGATATGGGAATTGGCTTAGTGTGAAGTTATTTGAGTGTTGGAATGGTTTTGGATTTTGGATGTAAGTTGAATGAATTTGGGTATTGTGTGTGTTATAGAGACCCAAGAGCATGAATTGTTATTAGGATGGGTTTTAAGGGCTTGTTTGGTCTGAGGGGAGGGGGAAAGTAGGTGGGGGAAAAATTTTTTGAGTTGAATTTAAAAAAATTAGAGAAGTGGGGTTAAAAATTTTTAATTAATTTTTCTTACTCTTTTATCTTATATATTCTCTTTATTAAAATTTTATTACCCCACTTCTTCAATCTTTTAAAATTCAACTAAAAAATTTTCCATTCCCTCCCTTCCCCTCCAAAGTCCTCACACCAAACAGACCCTAAGTGTTTTAAAGGCTATCAATGGGTTCCTTATGAAATTTTAAGTTGGTATGAGCATTGTGTTGAGTTTGGGAACCATTGGGATTAGTTTTGGCCAATCTGGAAATTTCTATCTTTTGCTGCGATCTGGCAATCTGATAGGCCTCACTCGAGTGAAGATGAGTCTCACTCGAGTGTTGTGCATATTTTCGCCTAAGTTCTTTCAGTTCTTGTTGCACTTTCATGCAAAAAGCGTGAGTGTACTTCCTGATTCGCAAGTGATACAGGCCATCACTCGAGTGAGCATAGGGTCACTCGAGTACAAGTGTAATGCCAAGTTAAGAGTTGCTCTTAGCCAAGCACTCGCGGGCCATTTGTCAAGAGTGTGTTCTGACATTCACAAGTGTAGTCTTCTCACCCAAGTGCTAAGGGTTATGCTCGAGTGAGCTTCCTTCTCTAAAGTTGTCTGTGCTCTCGAGAAAGCACTTTTTGTGTTGCACTTTTGGGGACTCGAGTGATTTTGGAGTCATCACTCGAGTGGAAAACCCCCATGCTTGAGTGTTGTGAGCACTTTCTGATCATGGTTGTTGCTCTCGGGAAAACACTAGCGAGTGAGAGCCACTCTCACTCGAGTAAAAGCCTCCCACCACTCGAGTGAGGTTATCTTTACTCGAGTGAGCCAACTGAAAATTAGTGTTGTGCTTCCGAAAAGGGGTCTTCAGGGTAGTTTCTTCCAACCCTTTTAGCATGTGTTTAGACCTCTAATAGTCATCCTAAAGAGTTTAAATGATAACCAACTTAGAATATTATAGAAATAAGTATTTGGAAAAGAGATTGATCGGTTGTCTCTAATTTGGTTATAGGATTTAACATCTGTCGTACTAGTGAGCCCACTGTGCCAAGGAACGTCAGGAAAGAACAAGGTAGTGACTCTTCTCTTATACTTTGCGTAAATGTATTGTATGTATGTTGTCATGCATTGTGTTGTTGCTACTGCTTTGTGATGCCTTGTGACGTTTTGTGGAGCTTTGTGATGCTTTGTGCCTTGTGATACTGCTGCATAGTGTTTACTACGAAAGCGGGTATAGTGATTATAGCGAGAGCTCGCATAGTGTTTACTGCGAAAACAGGCATTGAGATTACAGCGAAAGCTGTCACATTGTGATTACAGCCGTGAGTGCTGTCGTTCGTGGCGTGAGCCATGAATCATTGAGATGCTGCTGAACATGATCATATATGCTATTTGTTTATACATTGTATGAGTGATTTGTTACTATTGGGATTCTCTTGAATCTCATTCTTTCCAATGACTAACATTTCAGACAGGGCAAATGGCTCAAAAGGGAAGCGGACAACACAGAGTGGGTAGGATCTCTTAGATACATTTTATTTGGTTGTTGGTTATTTGTTTTAGATTTAGAATTACTGTATATATTTTGGGTAGTAAATATTATTTTTGGATATGTAATCCCCTATTTTGGGAATCTATACACCCAGTCTATATATACATGTAACCCAGGGTATGCTGGGATTTTAGTTGTGCACTCTGATATTTATCAATTTGATTTGATTTCTCAAGTAATTATATTCGAAGAGTACCATACTGAATATATTTTGAACTGTTTTTCTGAACACCCAATCTTGAAAGTGAGAGATTATAAATGTTAATTTTGTCTTATTGGTCTCTATTTCACTTTAATCTCATAAACCGGATGTAATTACAGTGAGGAGTTTACATTTTTTGTATAGAGCTGTAGTTCCTGGCAAGGGTAGAGTTTGCTAGGATAGCTCCCATAGTTTAGCCTTAGTGATAGAAGATCATTTGTGAATGGTTGTTGTATACACATGTGTTTTGGTCATGTGGATATATGTGCTTTGTGAAATTATGTGTATACCATAATTGTTGGATTAATGGGGTGAGTTAGTTGTAGGATGAAAAGAACAACAAAAAGTCACCCTAGAGTACAACAAGTAGATCCCGAGGTGGAGGTGGTCCATGATAATCCACCGGACCCGCTGCAAGAAATGATGGGGTTGATTCAAGATCAGTAAGACATGATTGCTGAGCTAAGAGAAGAGCTCAGAGTTGAGAGAGAAAAGAACAATGAGGGTCGGGGTCAGTCTACTCAAGAAGAGACCCAAGAGGGGACTCAAAGAAGAAACTGCATAAGGGTCGACACGACCATTTAAGTCACCTCCTCATGCTAGACTAAACCCGGAATCATATGGAGTCTCAGCTAGAGAGGAAAGAGATCTTCAGTTTTGGGTTTCCAAATTTTGTAAACACCTGCCTCCAGTATTTAAAGGGAGATTTGATCCTCAGGCGGCTGAAGATTAGCTGAACCGTCTTGAGAAGATTTTTGAGGTCCTTGAGTGTTCCTCAGAGGTGAAAGCTCGACTAGCGGTGTATAAACTTGAGGGAGATGCAGATCGCTGGTGGCGAAATATTGCCTTGTCATTGCGAAGAAAACATATGCCACTGACCTGGGAGGTGTTCCAGCAATATTTTAATGAAAAATATTTTCCCAAGTCGGTGAGGCTTGAGAAGGAACTGAATTTCTAAACATCAAGCAAGGGAACACGGAGTCGTTTGATGATTACTTATCCCGCTTTATCCGCTTGTCTCAGTATTCATCCTATATACAGAAGATAGATGACGAGGAGTTGAGCTTGGACATGCTAGTTGGGGTTTGAGTCGTGATATGAGGAAAAGATTAGCCACTCACCAGTTCACCGAGTTCAACAAGGCAGTTGAGGAATGTCGGATCACAGAGAGCAACTTAAGAGAATTGTTTTCGGCTAAGGCTGTTGTTGGCTGTAGTGAGCCTAGTAGGGGCAATGCTTCCCAGAAGCGGAAGAGCCCGGGATCATCTTTTGTATAGGAGAAGTGGTAAGAAGCCCTACCAGTCCGGGAATCGTGATCAGCAGAGAGTTTATACAGTATGGACATGTCCTCGTTGTAACAAGCCACATCATGGCAAGACTTGCGATGGTCGGTTGATCTATTTTAATTGTAAGCAAGTGGGGCATACATCCGTTGAGTGCAGACAGCCACGACAAGAGTAGAGACTGAGGACTCAGGGCCTAGTATTTGCTATGACTCACGAGGAAGCCCAAAAATCCCCAGAGCTGATACAAGGTAAAGTCCTTCTTTATGGTAATATGGTGCAAGCATTGTTTGACCTGGGTGCAAGTCACTCTTTTATTGCCTATGAATGTGTGAAGCGTTTGGATATGAATGTGTACAAGTTATCATTTGATCTGATTGTGTCAACGCCGATGGGTGTTAAGGCTGTGACTACAGAAGCCTGCTTAAATTGTATTGTAACCGTTGATGGTCATGAATCTGTGGTAGATTATATTTGTTTACCGATCTACCAATTGGAAGTCATTCTAGGTTTTGATTGGTTGAGAGCCAATAATGTATTGTGGGAATAAGAGGATAGTATATCCTGTTTCTCAAAGCATTAATGACGGGAATATCAGCTTAAATTTTCTTTAAACAGCGAAGGCTGAGAAATATTTGCAAAAGGATTGTCAGGGATATATGGTTTCCTTTTCTATGCAAGGAGAAACCAGACTTTGAATAATATACTTGTGGTAAATGAATTCCCTAAGGTATTTTTAGATAATCTAAGTGGGTTGCCTCCTGAAAGGGAAGTTCAATTTCTGATTGAAACTGTGCCTGGAGATGGTTCTATATCTAAGGCCCCATATCGTATGGTCCCAAATGAAATGGGGAATTAAAGAAGCAAATTGAGGGTTTTCTTGAGAAAGGGTTTATTAGACCCAGTGTGTCACCTTAGGGAGCTCCAGTCTTGTTTGTGAAAAAGAAAGACGGGAGTCTTCGTTTGTGTATTGATTATCGAGAGTTGAATAAGATTACTGTCAAGAACAAGTACCCTCTCCCTATAATTTATAACCTCTTAGATCAACTATCTATTGCATGTGTATTTTTAAAGATTGATCTAAGGTCAGGGTATCATCAGCTGCGTGTAAAAGCAAAAGATATTCTGAAAACTGCTTTCAGAACGAGGTATGGGCATTATGAGTTTCTGGTGATGCCATTTAGGCTAACCAATGCACCTGCGGTATTCATGGATTATATGAACCGTATCTTTCGACAATATTTGGATCAGTTTGTTGTGGTATTCATCGATGATATTCTGATATACTCGAAGAGTATGGAAGAGCATGAGCATCATTTGAGAATTGTGCTAAATACATTGTATGAGAAGTAGCTCTATGCCAAACTGAGTAAGTACGAGTTCTGGCTATCAGAAGTGAAATTCTTAGGCCATGTTATCTCGCGAGAAGGGGTCTCTGTGGATCCCAGTAAAGTGGAAGCAATACTAGATTGGAAGTGGCCAGAAACTATTGCTGAGATACGCAATTTTCTGGGTCTTGCTGGTTACTACCGGAGATTCATTCAGAATTTTTCACGTATTGCTTTGCTGATGACCAAGCTCACGAGAAAGGATCAGCCATTTGTGTGGGATTAACATTGTGAAAATTGCTTTGTGGAGCTGAATCAGAGGTTGACTACGGCACTTGTGTTGATTATACCTGATCCCAACTTGACCTACACTGTGTATAGTGATGCCAGTAAGCAGGGATTAGGGTGTGTCCTTATGCAGCAGGGACGTGTGGTGGCCTATGCCTCTCGACAACTCAAACCTCATGAAATGAACTATCCCACTCATGATCTAGAGCTTGCGGCCATTATGTTTGCTTTAAAGATTTGGTAGCATTATTTGTATGGTGTGACGGTAGAACTGTATTGCAACCACAAGAGTCTCCAGTATTTATATTACCAGAAAGAATTGAATATGAGACAACGTCACTGAATGGAGTTGCTTAAGGACTACAACCTGGAAATCAAATATCATCCGGGTAAGGCAAATGTAGTCGCTGATGCTCTTAGTCGAAAGACGGTGCTTGGATATGTAATCCCCTATTTTAGGAATCTATACACCCATTTTATATATACATGTAACCCGAGGTATGCCAGGATTTTAGTTGTGCACTCTGATATTTATCAATGTGATTTGATTTCTCAAGTAATTATATTCGAAGAGTGAATGTGAGACCAAACTGAATATATTTTGAACTGTTTTTCTAAACACCCCATCTTGAAGGTAAGGGATTATAAATGTTGATTGTGTCTTATTGGTCTCTATTTCACTTTAATCTCATAAATTGGATGTAATTACAGTGAGGGGGTTACAAGTGGTCAATATATATATATGGAATTGTTTTTTCTTGAAAAAACTAGCTACTTCTCTCGATCCTTAATATAAGACATATTTACTTAATTTAATTAGATTAAAGAAGTTAGTTAAGTTAGTTAATATGACATGTATTTTTTAAAACACATTAATCATCTTCCTTAATTCCCTCCTTCTCTTTCCTCATTGATTATTGATGAGGAAACATTAATAAGGATAAATTAAAAAATAATTGACAAATAAGAAAATTGTGCTTTATATTTAGAACAAGGATTAACTCCCAAATATGTCTTGTATTAATGACCGGAGGAAGTAACATCTTGTAATGACAAATATAATAAACAACTTTCTAAATTATATTACAGTCACTAATAAATATATGTATAGAATATTATCCTCAGTCTATAATAGAAAACCTAGTTAACTTTTTTTTTAAGAGATTAAGAAACCTAAATAAATTATTTTAGAGTATTTATATTTATTTTTTTATATCAAACTAACTTGCTTGATTTATAGACTGATATATAATTAAATGATATACAACATATGTTATGAATTATGATTAATTAAGTTATTTAGCTTCCTTAATCTCTTAAAAAAAATCAACTGCATCTTATATTAAAGACTGGAGTGAGGATTGTTTTTCAACTTTCTCCCCTCCCTTACTATTTATTGTCGAGTGCTCAGTGGCTGATCACTATCTATTGGTTGAACTAGTTAAAGATTCAAATCACTTTTCCCCTAAAAATACCTTTTGTCCTAGGATGCGGTCTGTATACTTCGCTTCCCAAATTTTCATTTATTTTATTGTCCTTCTTTTTCTCCCATTGACGTCGAGGATTGTGTTTTTGTATAAATAAGCGTGTAGATATCGATAATGCAGAAGTGGTTGTAAATCCAAAAATAATCATACTCTGGCTATATATGCTATTTAGTTTAATTAGTTATTATATTGTTTGAAATGGAGGGCAATGCCCGAAAAGGGGAAGAATACAAATGAACATTGAGAAGGAAAAGACATCACATCTTAATTAAAACACTAAACTCTAGGTTTATTGATCTTTTTCTCTTTATTATATAGTAACTATTATTAAATTCAACCCTATACAGGATACACCTCTCACAAGTTCACGTATACTTTCAAGTTGTAAAAGTATTTCAACAAAAATGTAAAAGTATTTCAAGTTCACCTTCTCATGGTATGCAGAACATCATCCAAAGGGTTTTTACAATCAAGAAAACTAGCATTGACAAAATATCTAGTGTAAACTTCCTTTGACATAAAGAAATGCCCTTAGAACTTCATGCAATTTCCAAACCAAGGAAATATTTAAGATCACCCAAATCCTTAATTTTAAAAAAGTCATTAAGAAAAGCTTTAATGTGATTAATTTTGAGCCAAATATGTACCACTAACAATGATATCATCGACATAGACTAGCAAGTTAGTAAAAGATGTGTCAATATTCTAAATAAACAAAGAATGATCAGCTTGTGAATGTTGGTAACCACACAAAAGTGCCTTGGAAAGCTTAAAGAACCATGGACAACTAGCTTACTTAAGACCATAAAGGGACCTTTGTAACTTCACTACTACAAACAAGGGGTCTAACGACGCTTATTTTCAAGAATACTTTAGCGCTTAAGAAGGGCCAAAGCTTTCAACGCCATTAAAAATACCTATGACACTTCTTGAATTTATGGAAAAGCCATAAGTTAGTTTTCGGGGTTAATTTTATAAATAAATACTTATGGCGTTTCTACAAGAAGTGCCAAAGGAGGTGTAGCACCTCCTTTGGCGCTTCACTAACAAACACCAAAGGAGGATGCCACCTCCTTTGGCGCTTAAACCTCAAGGTTAACGTCAACTATGGCATTTATAATTATTTGGCTCTTGTTTAGGAAAGCGTCATACAAGGTTAACGTCAATTATGATGTTTATAATTGTAAGTTACAAAGCTTCCAAGTATTTTTGTTTTCAAAAAAAGAAATAAGTATCTTTAGCGTTTCTTTAAAAAAATGCTACAAGAGGTTTGCCACTAAACCCCTTTTTTGTAGTAGTGCTTGCACACCTGATTGGGAGAAGAAACAAATAACTAGGAGGAGGTAACATATACACTTCTTCATTAAGGTCTCCATAAAGAAAGACATTATTAACATCTAATTGTTTCAAATACCAATTATGAGCAACAACAAGGGCAAGTAACAAACAAACAATAGTAAGTTTAGCAACAAGAGAAAATGTGTTATTTTATTATAATCAACTCCCTCAACTTGTGTATAACCTTGAGCAACCAAGCGACCTTTATATCTATTTAAGCTACTATCTGAGTTATACGTCTTAGCAAAAACCCACTTACACCCACCCAATAGGCCATTTTCCAGTAAATCAATTAACATCCAGGTCTGGTTTTGTTACAAAGCCTCTAGCTTAACCTTTATAGCTTTCTGCCAACCCTCATGTTTGATGACCTTATAATAGGTCTTAGGAATATCATCAATTGAAATCGATAAAGCAAAATGATGAGAAGTAGAAGAAAAATTGTTATAAGAAAGAACATGAGAAAGGGGATGATAACTACCTGCCTCCATAGAATATGGTACATCTTATGCACATTGAAGAGAGTAATGATAATCATGTAGATAAGTAGGTGGTCGTGTAGATCTAGTAGAATGCCTAGGTAAGGGTAAGGATGGGATTGGAGTGGAAGAGGAAGGAGAATTAAAGAGAGAGGCTGGCTGGACATCAATGCCACCATGAAAATCACGTAGAGGTACCTCTTGAGGTGAAGGTATGGAATTTGGCAAAGGAGGAGAGTCTTAATTTGGCAAAAGGGAAATATAGATTCATAAAAATACACTTTCCTAATGATAATTTAACGAGTATGTAAATCCAATGTAACAAATCCTTTAGTGCCATGTTTAAAACCAAGAAAAACTCACTTTTGACCACGTTTATCAAGCTTAATCCTCCGTTGCAAAATAGTAGAAGGAAAACAAAGACAACCAAAAATTTTAAGTGTGCTAAAATATGGATTCTGCTGATATATGAGCTCAAAAGGACATTTATTAATCAGAATAGGAGTAGAAAGACAATTAATGATATATATAGCATGAAGAATAGCAAAAGACCAAAAAACCCTAGGTACATGAGCCTGAAATAACAAAGCTTTAGTCACATTAAGAATATGCTGATGCTTTCTCTCTACCTTACTATTTTGTTTAGATGTTTCAACATAAGTAGTTTGATGTATTATGCCATGCTAAGCATAAAAATCAGTCATATCAAACTCTAAGCCATTATTTGATCGAATAACCTGAACAGAAGTATCAAACTAAGTTGAAACCATATGCACAAAAGTTTTAATAGTGGTACAAACCTCATATTTGTTTTTAAGCAAGTATATTCATGTATACTGATAAAAATCATCAACAATAGTGAGAAAATATTTGTGACCATGCACATAAGGTAAATGATAAAGACCCCAAATGTCCATATGAACCAAATGGAAAATTTTATTAGATTTGGTAATGCTTACAGAGAAATGAAGTTTGCATTGCCTAGCAAAATGACAAATATCATAGCAAGAAAAAGAAGGATTATAAGAGACATATGGGTATTGTTTGTGAATTGAATGCAAGGTGGAGTTGGATAAATGCCCTAAGCGAAAATGCCAAATGGTGTGGAGCAATTAGTTGTAGTGGAGATATTACCAACAGATGTGGTATGAAAATTGCACTTTGTTTCATGATGTATAACCTTTTAATGGCATCAGCTGAACCAATCATCTTCCTTGAAGGTAGGAGGCTGATAAGGCATTTTGAGTTCTGGAAAGAAACATCACAAGGAATGGACAACGTAAGTTTAGAGACAGAGATAAGGTTGAAATGGAAATCCAGGACATATAAAACATCCTAAATAGTAAAAGAGTTAGAAAAATGAATGGTGCCACTATAAGCAACAATAACCTGAGAACCATCAGGTATTTTAACCAAAATAGGAGAAATATGTGTATATAAAGAAAATAAAGAAAGACGAGAACACACATGATCTGTAGCTCCTGAATCAATGATTTGGGAATCTGAAAAGGAATGGATAGCACAAGTGAGAGGCATACCATGAACAGAAATGCTATTAATTCATGCTGAGGGTTGAACAGATGAATTATCAGCTTGAACAAGAGCTAGCAACTTGTGATATTGTTCTAAAGTAAAACTATAAGATTGATTAAAGATCTTCATAGGCTCTGTAGTATTCTTACCAGACAAACTGTGCTCAGATGAAATAGCATTAATAGATGTGTTCCTGAATTTGAAACCTGGTGGAAGTCCATGTTTCCTATAACATGTAGCTTTAACATGTTTGTATTTTCCACAGTATGTACATTACTTAACTAAACCAAAAGAGGTAGACTTATTATGCCCTGAAAATTGAGATCGAGGTCCAGAAGTTTTACTAAGCAAAGTAGTCACCTCAACCACCTAAGATCCTAATTCTCGCCCTTATTGTGTTACCAAAGAAAAAACTCGATTAATATTTGGTAATGGATCAATGGTGGTGGAAATAAGCTAGGCGGCCTGGCCTATTTTTGGCCTGATCAGGCCTGTCCTGTTAGAATAAAAGGCTAGGCCTAGGCTTCTTTTAAAGTCTGTTTTACTAAATAGGCCAGGCTTAGGATTATTGATAGGCCTATTAGGCTAGCTTGTTAATATATATATATATATAGGCCACCTCTAAATCTAACCACTTCCCAATACCCACGCTCAGACTTAGTCACCCATTCTCTTCCAAATTCCAATCTCGTCCTCTCTGTCTAACCCTCAATCTCACTTTCTCACTCTCACTCTGCTCTCGCTCTCAGTCGACGATCTAACTCTCACTCTCTTACTCTCACTCCGATCTCACTCTTAGTCAACAATCTCGTCGAACGGTGGTTGGCCACTCTCCTCTCCCTCTCAACCATCACTCATCATCTCGTGGTTATGGGTCTCCCCCTCTTTGGTCGCCCCCTCTTATCTCATCATTCGTGACTGTGGGTCGTGGTCAACTAGTCAGACTCTCACTTATCGGCCACGCAAGTATGTCTTTCTCTTCCTTTTAGATTTGTCCACTTTGTGCAATAAGGAACCTCGATCTGTCATTCAATCCAGATTCTGAATGCCCAAACTTTCTCATCTAGGGATATATGTGCGATTTTACGTGACTTACTTAAAATCTGGGGCCATGGTCACCGGAAGAAGACACAAAGCTGAAAGAGTACATAGAGAAGAATGGAATAGGAGGTAATTGAATCGCTCTTCCCTAGAAAGCAAGTAGTATATAAATAACGATCTCACCTTTTCTTCTTATTTAATTAAAGGTGTGGGAAAAGTTATAGATTGAGGTGGCTCAACTATCTGAGGCCCAACATTAAGCACAACAAATTCTCTTTTAAGTTTGATTATAATGGTCAACTTTTTTTTTTTGACCTAAAATCATTAGCTTGAATATATGTGCAAAGTGAACATTTTTGTTCCTTTTTGTGATGGGGTTTTTCCTTTTCATTGTTGGGATTGAATCTTTTTGTTCTTGTTAGATGTTGTTGAATGTATTCAATGATCCAATATATTTCTTTCTTCATTTCTTGATCTATGCTTGAATAAATGTTCAAAGTGAACATTTTTATTCTATTCTTGAATAAATGGTTTGTTTTGTGCTTGAAAAAAACATCCGTAGATTTGGATATTTTTATGAGTTCAATGCTTGATCTTGTTACAGTAATGTTAACTTTTTTGTGTGGTATAATCAATTTAATAATTAAATTTTCTGATGGGAAGGTTAACAGGCATGCTAGGTGAAGTTTATATAGTAAAGTAATTTAATCCTTTAAATAATCCAAGCTTCCTTAACAGGCCTCAGGTCAGGCCAAGCCTTTGTACAGGCTAGGTTTAAGCCAAAAAAATACTTGTAATAGGCTACAGGCCAGACTCAAGTCACCTTATTGCAAAATAGGCCTGGCCTGTTAAGAGTGAAGCCTAGCCTGGTTCCACCCCTATGGATCGATTAACATAATTGAGATTTAACAGTTGAAAAACGATCACTCAATCCTTTCAACAATTGAATCACATAGTCCTATTCCATATGCTTTTTGTAAATTTTAACAACTCCACAACAACATTGTGTATTATATGTACATGATATCACAGGCCACATAGTTAGAAATTCATCCCAAAGTATTTTGAGTTTAGTAAAATAGTCACTTATAGTAAGATCTCCCTACTTCTCTAAATCTCTTCTTGTAAATCTAAAAGCCAAAACACATTATTTTGAGAAACCGATCATGAAGATCTTCTAGACATCACAAGCTCAAATGATCCATAATATGCTTTGAGTGAGAGTCAATGAAATAGATATAGTAAGCCATGACAAACCATCATATTACATCGTTCCCAAGCATGATAAATCGGATCCACAGAACTAGGCATTAGAATAGAACGATCGATGAATATTGTCTTGTTCTTAAACATTAAAGCCATCTTCATTGCCCTAGCCCAAGAATGGTAATTTGGGCCTATTAGCATATGAGAAACCAGTACTAATGAGGGATTCTCATTAAGATGCAAGTAGTAAGGTTTCGCTACATTTTGAATGGCATCAAGAAGAGTAGAAGGTAAAACACCAGTTGAATTTTCGGCAAGAGAATAAGAAGAAGAAGATTGAGAAAAAAGGCATCATAATATTAGCCATAGGAGGAAAAGGTAACGTCAAGAAAGGAAGGATGAAAAGTGTAGAAATAGAAAAGCTATTTGAAATCAATAACTTCCCTACTCTGATACCATATATATCAGAAATTGTATTTCTTATTCTATAATGGAATACACTTGTCCTTATATACACCTCTTGTCACATATAAATAATTGACAACTGAATATCAATACCTATACCTATCTTACTAACTTCGTTCTACTAACCCTTCAAACTGTAATTAGTTGCACTAATTCATTTATGCTCAAATGATGTTGAGTATTAAAAGATTTAAATTAACAAACATACATGTGTGTGTATTAAATTTAAAATATTTGGTTTGCAACATTTGATGATGGGTAATATCACTCCTGTTGTTAATATAAGATCATGTCATAGTACAAATACACTACAAACAAGATCTTATATTAAAGACCGGAGATAACAATATAACACAAGCATAATAATTTTTGGGACACGGCGTTAAAAAAAGAACCAACACACCAAAAGAATGAAGGAGTTAATTAAATCTGTAAAGTTGCTTGATAATTAGATGGTAGGTGGCCACTGGCTAGTGTCCCCGTCCTCGAGGGCTGGGACCAGAGTCCTTAACATCTCCAAAAGTCTGACTGTTGCTAAATTTATGTCCCCCTCCTTTAGAGCTGGGACCCGAGTTTTTAATCCCTCCTAACGTCTCTGAGTTGGTGAACCTGTGTCCCTCCCCAGGGGTACTTGGCCCTGATTGCTTCACTGATCCCAGAGATAACCAATCAAACACATCCACGTCCTCCCTAATGCCTTCGTTCACTTCCTTAATAAGACTGAGAGGACGAGCTTCTAACACTATGAACACACTGTTCACCAACAGAAACAGAACCAAGAGACCCTGAGCTTTGAGCGCTGCCATTGTCATCATGCTTTTAAGTTGCAAGACAAAAAAGCTCAAGAGAGTGCAAAAACAATGCTTGAAAGTTAAGATAAAGATATGAATAAAGAAAGAAGTAAAGAAGTTAAAGTGTCTGATGTATTTCATTTGTGCAAGATATGGAGTCTCTTAAATAGGATTGGCATGCATGAACCTGAGAAGCAGAGACGAAGGCATGGGTTAGGTTTGTTTGACTCATGCATATTCCAACGAGAGACTTGAATTTGTTGTGCCATGTTCAAATCTCCAATGTGAGGAGATTGATCATATTCTCATGGAGGCAGCCGCCGACGGGGTTCAATGAGGGAAAAATTAGACGAAGGGTTACGTGTCCAAATAGGATTAGAGGACGAGAAGTCATCAGAAAAGCTGAAGCCTCCTAAGAGGAGCTCGAAGAAGAAGACCAAAGACTAAATAAATGTGTGAGGACGTCACTTGAGTTTGAACATGAGGATCAGAGTGGTTGATTTATTGGAGCACTATGTTGGTACCAGTCAAATAATTAAAAGACGTCATGCGTGACTGTGTGCGAGTGAGTGTGTGTGTGTATGGCAGATCAATGGGCGCAAGCGGGATGAAAGTTCGTAGCTTGTAAGTCATTACAATACAACTTCACTTTTCATATTGAAACTGAATTGGCAGATTAATGCCAATCTTTACCCGTTTAAGAATCCATGCCAATTTATTTGTCTATTAATAACTTAATATGCATTTATACATACAATGGTCTTATGAGCTGATCAATTATATATTACCAGTATGTAAAAAGAACTTGTGCCACTAACAAGTAACAAGTCACTTTCACTGGAGGAGCTAAAGTCTCAAAAGCCATCGCAATTCTTTTTATTATATATGTGTGAATATATACAATCACGACTGATAAATTTAAGACTAGCTTACCCATATAAAGTATTTCAAAACTATTGGTCAAATTCAAATTGTTATCGCATGCCTGTTATTTTAAAGAGTGTGTTTGTTGTATTTTTCCTGCTTTATGTTCCTTCTTTCGGTTCGGGCAAAACAAATAAAAAATTGAATTTTTATTGTAAGTTGTAACGGCTTAGGACATTTTTGAGGACAAACAAGGTTGGGGCGATAACGGATAACTTTTTTTCTTTTTTCTCTCTCTCTTTTTTTTTTTTTTTTTTTTGCTAATAATCATTGAGCCATGACAAATTTATGTACGATTTCACTTATGTTGAGCCTTGAGGGTCTGATCTGTTCTTTTTTTTTTTTTTATTAGGTTAAGGGTTTTCCCATCAAAGTTTAAAGAATAAAGGGTTCTCATCTTTTTGAATAAATATATTTTCTGAGATTCAAATTTATATTCTCCTTCTTACAGGGTTAAACTCCTTGATACCTTAATCAACGGTTTAATCTATTCTAACTTTCACCCTTTCCACTAGTTCCTCTGGGGAACTAGTAATTAATAGAGCAATAAAAAGAACTAGTAAAATTTATAATTTCTTGAACAAAATGCGTTGGTATCCAAGTATAGAAACTAATAAAAATAATCAAAAATAGATGGAGCTTTGGGGGGAATTCGTTGCGGAAAGAGAAGATGGGCAATGATATGGAATTGTTTTTTCTTAAAAAAAAAAAAAAAACTAGCTAGGATCTTGGCGGCAAATACTATAATAAACAGTTTTCAAAATTATTACAAACAAAAGTAAATATGTGTATGGAATATTATTTTTAAACTTTCTCGCCTCCCGGACTATTCGTTGGTCAGTGCTCACTGACTGGTCATTATCTATTGGTTGAACTATTTAAATATTCAGATCACTTTCCACTACGAAAACCTTTTGTCCTAGGCTGTAGACTGTATATATTTCATTTCCCGAATTTTCATTTCGTTTATTTTCCTTCTTTTGACGTCCAGGATTATTGTGGTTGTATAAATCCTAAAATAATTATACTCTGGCTATATCTGCTATTTAGTTTAGTTCTTGTTGGAAATGGTCAATTGGAGAGAGCAAGGCCCGAAAGGGGAAGAATACAAATGAACAATGAGAAGGAGAAGACGTCACATCTTAATTAAAACACTAAACTTTGGGTTTGTGGATCTTCTCTCTTTATTACATGGTAGCTATTATTAAATTCAACCCAATACAGTATACACATTCTCACAAGTTCACTTATACTTTCAAGTTGTAAAAGTATTTCAACAAAAATGTAACTACACTGAGTATTAAAAGATTTAAATTAACAACACACACATATATTAAATTTGAAATATTTGACTTGCAGCATTTGATGCTGGGCAACACCGCCCAGTTCTTAATATAAGATAATGTCGCAGCACAAAATAATTTTTGGGACGCGTAATAAAAAATACAAACAAACAAACAAACCAAAAGAATGAAGGAGTTAATCTATAAAGTTGCTTGGTAATTAGATAGATGGCAGGTGGCCACTAACTAGTGTCCTCCTCCTCGAGGGCTAGGACCAGAGTCCTTGACATCTCCGAAGGTCTGACTGCTGCTAAATTTATGTCCCCCTCCTTTAGGGCTGGGACCCGAGTTTTTTATCCCTCCTAACGTCTCTGCGTTGGAGAACCTGTGTCCCTCCCCAGGGGCACTTGGCCCTGATTGCTTCACTGACCCCAGAGACAACCAATCAAAATCATCCACGTCCTCCCTAATGCCTTCGTTCACTTCCTTAATAATGCTCAGAGGACGAGCTTCTAACACTATGAACACACTGTTCACCAACAGAAACAGAACCAAGAGACCCTGAACTCTGAGCGCTGCTATTGCCATGCTTTTAAGTTGCAAGACAATAAAGCTCAAGAGAGTGCAAAAACAATGCTTGAAAGTTAAGGTAGAGAGATGGATAAAGAAAGAAGTAAAGAAGTTAAAGTGTCTGATGTATTTCATTTGTGCAAGATATGGAGTCCCTTAAATAGGATTGGTATGCATGAACCTGAGAAGCAGAGAGGAAGGTATGGGTTAGGTTTGTTTGACTCGTGCATATTCCAACGAGAGACTTGAATTTGTTGTGCCATGTTCAAATCCAATGTGAGGAGATTGATCATATTCTCAGGCAGGCAGGCAGCCGCCGACGGGGTTCAATGAGGGGAAAATTTAAGGAAGGATTACGTGTCCAAATCGGATTGGAGGACGACCGCAGTGAAGTCATCGGGAAAGTTGAAGCGAGGAGCTCAAACGAAGAAGAAAACCAGAGACTAAAATTATGTGACGTCACTTGGTTTTGAATATCAGAATCAAAGTGGTGGATCGGTTGGAGAAGGATGCTGTGACCATTCAAAATTAAAAGGACGTGGTCTGTGACTCTGGCTGTACGTGAAAGTGAGACGAAGGTTCATAGGAATTAGGATCTAACTTCTCCTTTTGCTGATACTCCTATGGATGATGTTTGGGCTCAGCAATAGTGATTGGGCTATGACAAATCAATGGTTTAATTTCTTGTTTTCTTTTTTAAAGAAAAGTTTAAATGAGTTGGGTTTCTAGGCCCAACAGGGTCAGACCATACTTCCAGGTTCAAATGACACTTCTATATTGTCTACAATGTTATTTATTGTTTCTTTCTAAGAAAAGTTCAGGTGAGTTCATACCTTCAGATTTAAAAAGTATTTACAGAAGTATTTATAGATCTCACATCAATAAGGTGCTCACATCAGTAGTGAGATTCAAGTTCATAACCTTATGGTTATAAGTTAGTCACCTACCAACCAAACCAATCTTTATTGACAATAACATGGTTTCATTTCTAGTGGTTCAGCTTCTTATGTAACTTGCACATTTTCATCTATTTCCTCTGGTAAGCACTTAACTTATAACCCACAAAGTAGTAAGTTCAAATCTTGTTACTGAAGTAAGAACCTTATTGGTGGACAAATATAAGTGTCTCTATAAGAATTATTAATGGGCACAGGCAAAAATTCCAAGGCGGAACCATCTCTGGTTGGTTGTGGAGAGGCTAAGGATAGTTTAGATCGTTATATCTTGGGTCTAACATGTTATAATTTTTTATACCATTATTCTATTTTTTTCCCTGCGTGGCCCAATGTCAATACAAAAAATTTGGGAACGATAGTTTTTATTTTCTGAAGTTTAATACTTCAATAAGATATCTTTTCTTTTTAGACTGTTATTTATTATATTAACAAATACTTAAATCTTAATAAAATAGTTAAAATATTTAAATACCTTTCATTGTCAAGTGTCATTTGTTAAGGTGAGATGACATAAACCGTTAAGTTTAACGGCAGGGAGTTTAACTATCAAACTATTAAATTTCAGGGTGTTGGTTTTAAACTTTTAAAGGTGAGGAATGTTATTCGCAATACACCTAAAGTTTAGGGAGGTTTTTTTATTATAGCCTTTAAATTTTTATTTTGTCATTAAATATATGCAATATTCCAAATTTTAAGTTATACTAATTATTATTTGTTTTTAATAATACCCTAGTTAGATTAGAGGCCAGGTATTAAATGAAGAGTAAAATTGGAAGGAAAATAATTCTTAACCACTAAGTACTTAATTCAACTGGTAATGGTCTGTAGCGGCTTAATTAGGGGTCTTGAATTCGAGCTCTGAGAACGCAGCAGTATTAAATACTTTGTGATAAAGTTTGTTGCCCTTGTAGTTCTCCCTGGTTCGATCACCTTCGATAAATCATCCAAATCAAAAGGAGATATGTAATGGATGTTCTACTAAAAAAAGTCTACATAGTACATAAATATTGTTTTTCTCCTTGATCTATATATTTTTTGGGTTAATAGCATATTTGATCTCTCAAGTTTACTATCATTTTGGTTTTAATCCCTTAAATTTCAAAAAGTTTTTTTAGCCTTTCTAGGGACAAAATAGTCCAAATTTTTATTGAGTTATAAAGACCAATGTTTTAAATAAAATAAAACTTGAGGAACCATAACCTATAGTTTGAAATTTGAGAGACTAAAACTAAAATGAAAATAAATTTAAGAGACCAAAGATTTTATTAACCCATTTTTCTTTTCATGAGTTTTAGTAAACCAGGACAAAGAAAGTGCTACCCACCCCTTACTAAGTATCCAATTCAAGATAATTGTAAGAAACAGTTACTCTGGTAAGTGTGGTCCTTATGGCTTGAGTTTCAAGGTTGGAACTTGGCCAAGAGGTTTCACGTTCGATTCCTAGTATATGTCCAGAATTTTAAGCAAAAAAAGGAAAAATATCATATAAATTTAAATCTACATGAAATATGGAAATTCTAATTTAGGTTATTAAACTTAATAAATTCATAATTAAGTTATTAATCTAATTTAGGATTTTAAAATATAAATAAAATGACTTTATATCACTCTCTTAGTCTAATATATCATGTCTTCCCGATTAAAACAATTTTATTGTTTTGTAACTTAGTTTCTTAAAAAGTGTGCATATAACTTAGTTTTTTAATAAGTGTGTATATATATATATCAAAGTTCCAAATGGGGGAATTAATAGGATACTAGGGGTGTTCAAAGTATCCCGGTCCCGGTTGTCCCGGCCCGGTCCCGGATTTTTTATCCCGGGAATTTCCCGTCCCGGCCGGGACCGGGACCGGGAAAACCCGGGACCGGGACCGGGATCACACCTTGTGATCCCGGGAATTCCCGGTCCCAGGTTTTTTTTTTTCTTTTTTCCTTAAAAAATAGGTTATTATTTTATTTTTGTATTTTTTACCCCATAAACTAAGTTATCATTTGATAAAATGTATATCACATATTTAGTTAGAGTTAAATTGTATATATCGTGATACAAATCCTAACTATATAATGTATAAAGATAATAGCAAAAATGATGAATGTGATAATAATATGTTATTTTTCAATTCTAACTCAATTTATATGATTTTTATGACCTTATTAGGTGTTAAATAATTACTTTAAACATTAGATTATAAAAAAATTTAACTAATATAATTATATTATTAAGACCAGGAATTCCCGATCCCGGTCCCGGGAATTCCCGGTCCTGGTTGTCCCGGGAATTTCCCCGGACCGGGACCGGGACCAGGAATGAGATCCCGATCCCGGGAAATCCCGGGACGGGAACCGGGAATGGGTATTCCCGGTCCCGTCCCGGGATTTGAACACCCTTATAGGATACTAGGTTATGGGTAAATGGGTCAAACTGGAATCAACCTAGTGCAGATCTAAAAACAGAGCAATGGGGCAAAGATTAGAGCTTGGCGCACTATCCGAGAGGGAGAAAAAATAGAGCACAGATAACTTGAAACATCTTGAACAAAACGAAAACCAAAAAAAAAAAAAATTAAAGCAGAGCATTGAAGCCAAAACGATGAAGGAATCTAGATCAAACCGAGAAGAACAAAGCACCGAAAGAGCTTTTCATGGTTAAATGGCTAAGAAGAACCGGAAGAACTGAACCCAAAAGCTCCGAACTTTCTTGCCGATGCTGGGACCACGGAGTAGGAAGAGAAGAAAGAAGTAAAAGCTCTGACCTTTTACGACGAAACGACGACGAACATCCTCACCGGAGTTGCTGAAACTTGGTGACAGGCTCGATGGAGGAGGAGAAGAATGTTGAAGGAAGGAGGAAGCGATGGGGTTTTGTAACTGTTCGAGTTTGTCTTTCGTTCGATCTTTCTTTCTTTCTTTTTTAATTTTTTCATATTTCCCTCCTAGTTTTTGAATGAAGTTTAAGAAAAACAAAATGACGTCATTTCATCATTGAAAAGAGAGAAAAAAAATTAAAACGTAACTCGGCAACTCGCTCATCTAGACCGAGTCACTCCGAGTTGATCAAGCTAGCTTTGAGTTACACGTGAATCTGGTTTACCTTATAACCAATGAACAAAAAAATCGGATCAAACAGGCTGGTTTGACAGGTTGAACCAGGAATTAGTAAGTGGTCCGGTTCAATCTTTTCATTAAACCGTAAAATCGGTTGGACTGGTTTGAAACCAATAAAATCGGTGGTTCAACTGGTTGGACTGGTTTTTTTCTTTTTTAATTATTATTTTGTGATATTTTTTATAGGAAAATGGACACTTGAAAACTAAAATAAAGAGAAAAGTAGGTAAAGAAAGAAAAAATTTTAAAAAAAATGAAGAAGATAATGAAAAAAATTATTTAAAAAAATATAATAAATATTGGAAAGGAGATATTATTACATAAATACAGGCATTATAATTAATACTAATAGATTTTAAGCATTTTTTTTCTAAAAATTTTCATTTTTATCTATAGAAGTTTAAAATATATATTAATATATATATATATATATATATATATATATATATATATATATATATATATATATATATATATATATATATATGTCACTAATAAATTATAATATTTTAATATGATCGGTTCAACAACTGATTAGATTAGACCTCAGTTGACTCATTAACTCTTAAACCTGTATTGTTACTGGTTGATTGCCCGGTCCAGTTTTTTGTTCCTTGCTTATAACCTAGGCCTTTCTCGCCGATTTGGTGGTTTCCTGGCCGGGCTTTAAAACCTTGATATATATTAACATTGATATACAATAAAATAAAATATAAAACATATTTACCTAATTTGATTTAATTATAAAAGTTAGTTGAATTAGTTGATATAATATTTTTTTTCTAAAACACCATAATCATAATTAATATAACATATTTTTTTTAAACACCTTAATCATCTTACTTAATTCTCTCTGCCTCTATCTTATTTAATTATTGTTGAGAAATCATTAATAGGAGTAAATTAGAAAAAAAATTGATAAATATGAGAAATACATATTAGATCAAGAATAAATCTCCAATTAAGTCAGGTTAAGGAGCCGAGGGAGAGTTAGTCATGTTTAAACCTAATAATGTTTAATTATGAATTAATAAACTCGGGCAAAAAAATTATGAATCAATAGATAGTATCGAATACAATATAATTATAAAAAGAACATACTAAAACACACACATAGAAATAAAAAGCTTCTTTTTTTTTTCAGACTAAACTGAAATAGTATTAGGTCATGATGTTTTTTTTTAGTTGGATCCTAACTAAAAATAGCTTTATATTAGCATGATATTTCTCATCTAGAAAGCTATAACCTCACTTTTTGCCATTTCTGATGGTTATGTCCCAAAAAAATAAAAAATAAAAATCTGATGGTTATGGGATTCTTCCCTCTTCTTTTAATTATCGTTCAATCATACAGGGCGGACTACTTATCCAAACAGGGTATTTGTTCCTTGTCTTGTGTGAAACAATCCTGGTTTTTTTTTTTTTTTTTTGGGAGGCCAATTGAATGCAGTGGTGGAAGGCTCTGATGAAATCAAAGATCACAATCTCGTAAGGCTAACGAGTGAAGGCGCTAAGCAGTCAATTTTGACCAGCTCAATAGAAGATGATTGATGAGGACCGAGTGTGAAGGGTTCTTTTCTTGAAATGGAATCGCCAGGCAGCAGTTCGTCAAGACTTGAATTTGAATAAATCCGAAATCGCCAGAAGTGTTCACCGTTCCCTTAATAAAATGATTGTCCCTGTCTCTGTGAAATGTGAATCTCTTCATGGGATCAACCTCAATTATAGGTTCTTCCTCAGTCCCTTTCTTCTTTTATTCTTTGTCACTTCTCCTTTTGCTCTGATTAGCCCCAATCAATATGTGTGTCTATTATTCTGTTCTTGGACTAGTGAATTCCCTCACTCTGTTTCTCTCAACCCTTGCTTTGTGATCTTGGGTTCTCCACTTGACCAGAGAACAAAGAAAGTTCCAAACAAATTACACGCTCTCATCGGACACCCAATGGATGAGCATACTCTCCCTAATTCCTATTCCAGCGACTCGCATCAAGACCCGTGAACCTGCTTTAATACTTGTTGCTTGTCAAGTCTTCAAACAGTAACCCTGCAACAGAAAACAAAAATATGGTTAGTGAAAGACATAATCTTCTGCCAATTAAAAGAATACACGTTAGGGAAGAATAAAAACCCACCCCAAAAACGATGGTGACGGAAGAAAAATCCAGGAATAAAAACACTCTATTTTCGGTGAAATGGTACCTTCTGATAAAAACTAGAGGAGGAAAAATGGGCAGGGTTATAGGTAAAATTACATATTCCGTTCAATTCCTTTTACTAAAAGATGCTTAGATTTTTAGGCCCTCTCGACTCAAATTATATTTAAAAAAAAAAGATTGGAGGCCACCAATTCATGATTCTGCTATCTTTGAGCGTGGATGCACCATTCTGTCGTCCATCGATTTCAAAAAGTGAAAAAGGAATAAGAGAACATGCACTTACTACCCCTTTCCTCCATTAATTTGTTGACGCGCGCACTCCTCCCCTTATTTTGTGCTACAGTTGTAAACCGGTAGATACTTTTCTTCCCATTTCTTTCCCCTATTCATGAGTAGAAAGAAATAGCCAGACACAATTTTGGTGAATAACCGAGGGAATTGTTATAAAATAAGCCTCGAGACAGCACAAATTTGTTCATTTAGTCCTACCCACAGAAAATAAATAATTGAGAATCTAGCAATCTTTCCTGTCAGTGCAAATTGCGAGGATGTGAACCTGAGTCCAAAGACTCCGCTGGCTCATAATCACCATAGTATATTGATTCCAACTCCACTTTTGCATCAGGTACCCACTTTCCTCACTATAACAAAATGCACCAGAAGATTGGAACGCTTGGATCCTGCGTGTTTCCCAAGTCACAAAGCCATTCTCTAAAGTCAAGTTTTGAACCTGACTCAAATGGGAAGGGTGGTATTGTATATAGTAGTGACTGTGTCTGATTATTGCCTATAAGAAAAGTTTCAGTCAACTAATACTGTCTTTAAGCGGTCCCACCCCTTAAAAGCCCTTCACCGTCCATTTGCCCTTCCAAGCTCCTCGTTCATATGCAAAAGAACGCTTAGCATACTCGTTGGAGATGCCAAGCCTATCTTTTCAGCTCCACCACTTTATTTGGGTATAAAAGTTTCAAGCGTTTCGTTACCAATAGGGTTGAGAGAGACAGCTTCTGCCAACTCTAGAATGAGAAGGCTCTCTGCTTCCCTTCTGATCGCCCTCATGATGATGATGATGCTATCTTTTACAAGGCCAGGTCTTGTGAATGGTAGAGTTCTTGCATCAACAATCAAGGAACAGAGGGCCAATATTCATCAACCTCGGGAACAGCCTAATATTCCGAGGGGAGCTTCTTCAATAGAGAAGGAGACAGACAAACCTGCAGAAAATCAAAGCAGCCGGGTTTTGATTGGGAACGAATACCACACAATGGCTTCAGGGCCCAGCAGAAAAGGTTCTGGTCACTAGCAGCCTCCCAATTCATGGTTCCTAACTGTTTCTTATTTTGATTTGGTTATTTAGTAACATTTGGATTCATTATACAGCAGCTTTGTACATTAACTATGGAATGTATAATCTTTGTCTATATATCTAAAATATTCCAGTGTTAAATTTATACCAGAAAAGTTGAGTATTTCTCTAAATTTGGTAGTCGCAGGACAATTTTTGAGTTTGAATTAGTGAAAAATAGAGGTTCTTGGCAGCACAAAAATAGTAACTAGAAGGTGATCTTGAACGCTTGTAACTGAAATAATCCGCTGGAGCAGCTCATACCAAATATTTCAGTGGAAGTGAAGTATATGATATTTCTGGGTGTGAAGTGATCATCATGAGCCACAGGGTAAGTAATCAAAGCTACGATATGTGGGTTTTATATACAATTACACATAGCCACAAACAACCAAAAAAGCATTGGGTGACATATACCTCATGCACCAGACCAACCGAATGACAACGAAGATAAAACCTACCAAAAGGCTAAGGCTTTTACCACTGCTAACACATCATGTTCGTTGACATGTGCAAATGATTGATGCACATGCCAGGTCTATACCTCATGCACCAGACCAACCGAATGACATAGTTGAAGTTCATAGCTTCCGTGAGATTTGGCCTCAAAGATTGCGAATCTGTAATGAACTTTTTGACTGTGAATTTGTGATCCCTTGTATGTGCCATTACTCAGTTATCTTACTGAGTCTGTGCTCATTCTAGACGTGTCAAGTATGATATTAGCAGTACTATCAACACTTAAGTTTTGGAGGATCTGTTCTCCATGAATCACAAATTTATCATTGATCTTATATTTGTTTTCATAGCTTAATACAGACTTTCACTGACAACCGCAACAGGGGATTACAGAAAAACAAAATATACAATTAGGAAAGCTATCAATACTGCAGCAACTCTACCTTATACACAACAAAAGCAGGTTTTATTGAACCTTGAAGGGCTTGATCACGGCAATCTATCTCGCATCATCAATTTTCAACTGCGAGAAAACTGAACCCAATGTGTTGTTAGATTCATCTTCCATTATTAAGGACATATCACCTGATTCACCAAGTGTAGAAAGTGAAGGAAGTTGGCGAACATTAGGCAATTGAATCGATGCAGAAGCACTACTAGAGCTGTCCTCATGGGGTTCTCTCTGAATTGAGCCTCGCTGAAGCTGTAGTGCATATTCCAAGTCCCACAATACATCACCCATGCTAGGCCTATCAGAACCATCTTCTTGTAAACATTTCTCTACTGTCTCGCTAAATTTCCTGAGTGAGTTTGGATCGATTTGCCCCTTGATGGAAGAATCTATAATCTCTTCAAGCATTCCTTTGTTCTTGCAAAGGATTCCCCATTCAGCCAAGTTCACCTGCTCCCGTGGCAGCATAGGGTCAATGGCTGGTCTTGCACATAACACTTCAAGAAGTACCACACCAAATGAGTAAACATCAGATTTTTCTGTTAACTGCTGTGACCGGAAATACTCAGGATCTAGATACCCAAAAGTGCCTTTAACACCTGTGCTGACATAAGGTTGATGATCAAGAGGGCCTGTTCTTGAGAGGCCAAAGTCAGCAACTTTAGCAACATGGTTTTCATCAAGCAATATATTTGTAGACTTCACATCTCGGTGAATGATGCCTCCTGATGCTCCTTTGTGAAGGTAATGAAGACCCCTTGCAGCTCCAATGCAAATCTCAAGCCTCAGCTTCCAAGGCAAGCTTGGCGGATTTGAATTGTACAAATGATCCCTCAGTGTCCCCTTTTCCATATATTCATAAACCAAAATCATTTCAGCCCTTTCATCACAATACCCAATCAGGGAAACAAGGTGCCTATGCCGAATTTTGGACAGAACCATAATCTCTGTCTGGAATTCTGGAAGGCCCTGTCCTGACCCAGGCTCACTTCTTTTCACAGCCACTGTCAAACCATTCCTGAGAATTCCCTTGTAAACGTTGCCAAAACCACCCTTTCCAATTAATCGTTTTGTATCAAAGTTGTTGGTTGCAGATTGGATCTCAATCAAAGGGATTTTGAGCCCAAGATTTAAGTTTGGAAGAGGAGAGCCCTGTGAAGTTCCTTCAGTTAATCTGCTGTGAGAACTTCCTCCTCCATAAAACGGCAATGGTAACCAGTCTGGATTCTCAAGAGGCTTAGGTTCTTGCTTCTTAAACTTCACTCGCCAAATTAAGAACCCAACTAGTATAATAGAAATTAGGACAAAACCTCCAACTCCAAGCGCCAGCCCCAGCACCAGAGGGGGATGATTATTCGCATTGGATGCCTCCAACGGAACGGAACTTGAAGAATCAATAATTCTCATAATTTCTAGTCCGTTCAGATACGTATTTGGAACTGGGGAACGAAGAGGTCCTATGCTGATATTCACGAATCCAGTGTTATCAGGATTGACCACAAAATCATAATAAAATGGAACAGGCAACTGGTTAGATACGTTGACGGAATTGATCATTGAGCGGGAGTTGTTGTAGATGTATAGATTGAAGAATGTAAGATTAGGAGAAGAACTCTCCAAGTCACAGAAGTGAAACCGGACAAGATAATTAGCTTTATTTTCTACAGCAAGACTCCAGGTTATGTTAAAGAAATCAGAGGCATTGGGATTCAAACGAACCTTTCTCTCACTTAGGTACACACTGCTTGGGGCAGTATACTTAGTAGCCCAATGAATATCTCCAGAACCAGAATTTTCGTTCCGGTAATTAATATCAACAGTGGAACTGAAAGTACCAGCCGACTGTGGATTAAGCAAATAAGGATAATCTATTCCCCAGAATCTGAAAAGTTCATCCTGGCTTCTTGAGACATTAGAGCCTCCAACATTAAGCCTATAAGTCATTTGCAACACCTTAGACAGCAAACCCGCGTGATCCGCAGAATTGCCACTGGGTCTCACAGTCGGAGCATGATCTACAGTGAAATTATCGGGGAGAAGGAAGAGTTCTATGGCATTCACAAATGCAAATGATGATTCCAACGGCCTGAAAGTGATTTTGAAGTCGTCGGCATTGATAGGTACGAAGAATTCTTTTACTAAAGGAGATTTGCTAACATTTTTGGCAGCGAAATTTTGCAAGAGCCAGAACCCAGGAACCGAAACATTGAAGCGAGCAGCGGAAAGGTTACTTGAGGAAGAGAAGGCAAAGAAATGGAGACGTACCAGATAAGAGCCAGGAGAATCGATTTTGAAGTCATACGAGAATTTCTGATGGAAAACCCTCGCCGTTTGATAGATAGGAGATATGGCCGGAGACTGTGCGCTTGCTTCGCTACTCTGCTTTGGAAAGGATAACGAAAGAGAAGAATCCCCCATGAAAACCCGACCACTTTCTGTGTCTGTTACGCTGTTGCTTGACCCGCAGCTGATAAAATACTTATCGGGGACGGTGTAGGCCGACGAGAAAGATTGAAACCATGCCAGCTGAACGAGGAAATGAAGAAGAAACAGAGAGATATGAACTCTATGGAATTGAAGATTTCCCATGGAAAAAGGAGCACGTTCGTCTCAGTTTAGTTATCAATCTGATTATTGCATTTCTGGGAACAATGAACCCTGAAATTGAGAGGATCAGAGGACACAAGAAGCAGATGTGAGAAAGACAACAGGACACCGGTTCGTCAACTTTGAACCGTGTGAAGTTGACTTGTCAGCCACTAGAAATATTTTTCCAGACCTGGAAGCCCCCTAGTAATATCCGATCAAAAAAAAAAAAAAAAAAAAGCCCCCTAGTAATATTTTTCCAATAGAAAATGACTACAGAGTCTGAGTTTTAATAAGAATTTTAGCATCCAATGAATGCAACGCGATGGGGTGCGGCTAGTTATAGTGGGGTTAGGCGAGGGAAGTATAGATGTACGGTGGCGATTGGCGAAGAAACTTCATTTTTGTCGTCTTACTCCTGCAAAAGAGTAAAGTAGATTCATTCATGATCTCCATATGATGAACGAGCCATGACATGACACTGCCTTATGCTTGAGGCAATTAAATCACCAAATCACAGAGAAACCCAATAAATGAATGAAGAAATTATTCAGCGGTCAATAATTTATCATTCTTCCCCTAGATATTCAAATCCGGGCTATACCATAGGGCATAGGCCACCAAATTTCTCCACCAGAATTTATATTCGGAAAATCACTTTCAGATTCCAAAAAATAAAGATAATAATAGAAGAGTCTATAAAAAAAATTAAATATCAGAAAAGTTCCTAAAGAATTTTCTGTGATTATTTCTTAAAGTTAAATGACAAAAATACCCCCAAGAATTTAAAATACTCTATTATTTCTCTCTTTCCTTCGTTCTACTCTGCTTATATGTCGTCTATCACTCCTTCGAGTCCCAGTGTTGGTGCGTTCGTCTGTCACTCCTCCGCTTCCCAAGCCTCCGTTATGATATGGCAAAGGTAGAACAACAAACTAATTTTTTTTTTCTGTGTGTACATTGGCTACATTAAGATTGAGGGGTTAGTCAAAGGTTAGAGCTGAGGTCAATAATGGACTAAGTGGTAGGAGGTAGATAAGTGATGCTAAGATTTTGTTAAAAATATGATCTTGACCATTGAAGTTGGGGTTTTATTGTGGTTGGGTTGTGTGAATGTTATAGTGCTGTGTTTTAATTTAAGTGGGAATAGTTGAATGTGATGGTGATTGTTTGCTGTGAAAACGCTGATATGAAAAAAAAAAGTGTTGTTAATTCGTGCAGTTGTAATTGTTAATATGACTGTTCTAGTTGTTATTATAGAACCTGTATTCTATTTTTGGGCAAGGTAACAGAGGGATGACTTTGTTTTAAGAGGGAATAATTGAATGTGATTGTGGTTTATTTGATTACAAAATACTTATATGATATTAAAAAAAAGTGATGTTAAAGTGTTATTAATATGTGCATTTGTAGTTGTTAATATTGTTGTGGCAGTTATTAATATGAAGTTCATGTTATAGACTGTCGTGAAAGATGGAAACTAGTTCGGGGAAGAATCTATTCTGTTTCTTTCATGTAGGGGCAGTTTTTAAATGATGAAGAAGATGAAATGCAATATGACTCATACAGTCATAAATATGACTAATACACTTGTAAAACAAGGCAGAAGAAGTTGTTAAAAAATCAATTCAGCTGTTGTGACATATCATACGGGAATAACTCATGCAGTTGTGAAAGTTGAAGTTGTGCATTTTGTCATTTCAGTTAAGCATGAAACAATTGTAAAAATGACTAATGATGTTGTAAAAGCAAGTGTAACCCCCTCACGGTAATTATATCTGGACTACGAAATTTAAGTGAAATAGAGACCAATAAGACAAAAATCATTTTTATAATTACTCATCTCCAAGAGATGGGGTTAACAAACCAAACATTTAAAACAGAATTCATCTGGTCTCACATTCATTTTCGAATACAATTACTGTGCAGTTATATCACATAATAAATATCAAAGTGCGTAGCCAAAATCTCGGCAACCCCGGGTTAATTATATATATATTGGGTTTAAAGGTTTCCCAAAATGAGGATTACATAACCAAAAAATTCATATTTACATCTCATATACAAAGTAATCCCAAAATCCAAAATCCAAAACAGATAACCAACGGTTCGAACTCCAGTATGTCCCTATTAGCCCTAACCACTCCTGGTTGGCCGCTTATCCTTAGAACCACTCGCCCTGTCTGAAAATGTTAGTCATTTAGAAAGAGTGAGATTCTAAAGAATCTCAGTAGTAACAAATCATTCATACCATACGTAATTACATAGCATGTAGGCAAATCATCACATAACAGCAGCAACACAAATCACACTCCACCCTTATTTCCTTTTACCGTCGGGAAGGCACATCGTCCTAACTCGAATCGTTGTTAGCCACTTAAGGACTGTTGGTATGGCAGTGCATACGAATAGCCTTACGGCCCACAAATAGCCTTTCGGCTCACATAATCACAAATGTTACACCCTAACCTCATCCCCTTTACCGCCGGGAAGGCACACAGCCCTTACCCGAACCTTTGTTAGCTACTCAGGGACTATTAGTATAGCGGCGCGTACACAATTTCACAAATATTGCAGCATACAAATCCATCACAAACTAATGATATAACACACATACAATGTATCACATAAGATATAAAGGAAAAGTCACTACCTGAATCTTTCCTAACATTCTTTGGTTCCACAGGCTCACAAGGGTGACAAATATCAAATCCTATACCAAATTAGGGACAACCAATCAATCTCTTTTCCAAATGTATATTTCCATAATACTTTAAGTTGGTTATCATTTAGGACTCTTTAGATGGCTAATAGAGGCCTAAACATATGCCTGAAGGGTTGGAAGAACTACCCTGAAGACCCATTTTTCGAAAGGTAAAACAGTGATTTTAGGCTAGATCACTCGAGCGAAGATGACCTCACTCGAGTAATGAGTGACTCGTGCCCGAGTGAGAACGGCTCTTACTCGCGAGTGTTTGACAGTGAGAAACTACCCTAACTTGAAAGTGCTCACATTACTCGAGCATGAAACTTTGCACTCGGGTGAAGACTCCAAATCCACTCGAGTACCCGAAAGTGTAACACAAGAAGTGACAACCTGAGAGCATAGCCCACACTAGAGGGAAAAGCTCACTCGAACATGACCCCTAGCACTCAGGTGAGACGATAATGCTTGTGAGTGTCAGAGCACACTCTTGACAAATGGCCAGCGAGTGAGGACCCGAGACCAACCCTGACTCTAGACTCACACCATCACTCGAGCAATCCCTTGCTCACTCGAGTGACCACCAACTTCACTCGCGGTTACAGAAGTGCACTCGAGCTCCACTCATAAAACCCAGGCAAAACTCGAAGCAGAAAAGGGAAAATACACGCAGCACTCAAGCATGATCTTCCCTCACTCAAGTGTTGTGCATCAGAGACCAGAAACACAGCAAATAACAGAAAATTCCCAGATGATCAGAACTAATGCCAATGACTCCCAAACTTCACATAAAGCACATACACACTTAACCATGCCTAAAGAACACATAGGCAACTTCCAAAACACCTAAAAACCATTCTAACCACAATCAAACGTTTAGGTCTCTATGACACCTAATGTCCAAATTCCATTCAACTCAATTTAAACTTTCCAAATCAACTCCAACAATCAAATAACTCCACAATAGACTAATTTCAACATCATCCACTATGAAATCCATATATTCAATATTGACATAAACTCAAGGCTAATTTCCAGATTTTACCAAACTTATCCAAAAATCACAAATAATATATCAAAATGCATAAACTCCTTACCTCTTCAACTTGCCAAATCCAGAATCTTGATTCTCAAACTTTCAAAATTCTTCAACACACAAGCCACCACCTTTCAAGATTCTGAAACCATCACAATGGAGCTCTCAATGAGATGCACAACATTAGGGAAGAGGATTTGAACTTAAGAGGATCACAACTCACCCAAAAATCAAAGCTTTCCTCCCTTCTTTTCTTGCTTGAGCGCCGGAAATGGAGAGAAGAGAGAGAGATGATGAAATGTGAGGAAATGATGATGATGATGATGATGTTTCTTTTCTTTGCCCATGCCTCCCCATCTGAAAAAGAGAGAAGGGAGAGAGAAAAGTGGACTTTTGTCCTCTTGTGTCACATCCAATGGTCCACCAAAGGCCATATATCAACATCTTACACACTCTTACATGAGCTCACATAGATACAAAGCATGGGATTCCAACTCATGGTCAATAGATCTCAACCCTTGATCTTTAATCTTCAAATATACTTATATCAAATTTACATCATAAGTCTACACAAGTATTTAATTACACTAATTGCAATCAAGATTAGAGTCATTAGCCCTTAATCCCAAATTGGGTCATTACAGCAAGTATCACCAGTTGTTAAAAAAACAATTTTGTAATTGTGAAAGTAGGAGTTTTGATGTAAGACACCCCGTCTTACATACCACCTATCATTGATATTAATCAGAGTAGCAATGCACGGTTTAGCGGTTACACAAAAATAGCTTAAATATATTGATATTAATGATATATTGTACTTGATACAGTTCCCATACAAGGCATTGTACAATAAATTACAAACCTTAAACTTGCTAAAAGGTCTTGACATAACCAACGTCTTCTTTTGAACTTGAATAGAACCTTCAATCGCCAGTAATTATAATTTTTTTCCTCAGCGTCGTTTTTCGCTGATGCAAACTTTATACATTTATTGAAAGGGTAAGATTCATTTGAATCTCAGCAGTAACATATAATCGATCATATAAAGTATGAAAATTAAATATGTCATGCTCCATGTTATGCAACAAATTAATAACGATACCATGGCATGTATACATGAGTTAGGGGCCAATCCCCCACTACCCGTAAAGCCTCGGTTGGGTTCTTGCTCAACAACCACGTAAGTGTACCTCTACGCACAAATTGCCCTCCTTGGCAAAACCATGTTCATTAATTATATCACAAAAGATGACATACACAAACATATAAACATTGGCATAATGTATGAAAGATAGAGTTACTACCTGAAATAGCTCTTTCCCGTATAATCATCTAACTGACTTGATCTAGCTCGACCACAACTGTCCTGTCTTAAAATCCCAAATTTACAATAATTAGATTAATACTCATTCATGTATCACTCTAGAATCTTCCAAATTACTTTTGTTGGTTATATCAGTTTAAATATGCCAAATTACCAAAATACCCCTAGGACCCGGTCCAAGTCCCCTTTTTATCTGGTCAACTGTACTTTTTCAGAAATTTTGAACCGGGCTGTTCCTACACAGTTTTACTTGTAAAATCCATTTTTTACCTTAGTTTTCCCAAAATCACTGTCAAATGACCATTTTACCCTTGACAATCTCTACTTAGGGTTTTAGGGGTATTTTCTTATTTTCACTTTCTAGGGCTTTTCTCACAATGTGATCAACATCAACCCTACACGATTTTCCCTCCTGAACACCATGGAATCATCATATTAATGAAATTCTATCCCTAGCCCCCCTAAACTCATGATGTCCAAAACTTACACACATGAAAGGGAAAATGTAATTTTTGAGTTTCAATACCTAAAACTTTCTCCTTTTCACTTCTAACTACTTCTTAAACCATTTAAACATTTATTAGACATGATTTGAAGAAGTTTGGGCAGTATAACCTTTTAGGGTTTCAACATCCCAACTTATAAAATCAATAATCCAAACCACAAATCATGAAAAAAAACCACAACAACAACATCAATGCACCAAAGGAATTGAAGTTCTTGAAGTTACCTCTTGATCCTTGGACTCTTTCTCTCAAGATGTCTCACTCGCTCTCCTCTCCCTTAAAGATTAGCTTGCTACACATGATTTTTCGTAGAGATCAAGAGCTTAAAAGAGGTATTACACAAGTTAGGAAACAAAATCACTTGAAATCACAAAGCTTACATTTGATTTTTGCCTCTTGAGCTTCCCCTCTCTAAGTTTTCCCAAAGCTTCTCTCGCTCTCTCTCTATTTTGGTGTGTATGCAAAAATGAGAAGAAAAGATGAAGGCTTGGCTTCATAAAATATCTCTCCATCTTTCTTTTTAATAAATAATTAATTATGGGTTTATGACACAACTTGTGTACTTAACCTTATCCATTACCAATTTGTGCCGTAACCTTCCATTCAATTCGAACTAACTTCCTCCTTCTTCCTTGGCCTAAAAGTGACGCCTAAAGGGTCTTTCCCAAACCAATTTGGGCTTCCTTCAATTACTTCTACCAATTGCACAAGCTATTATATTTTACTGAAATTCCACATGTGCTCATATCTTAATCAATTCTTATTTAATCATTTGGCTCAAGATAATGACACTTGGCACAATTTGTATCCAAGTAAAGATTTTCCTTCACATTGAATATTTTGATAGCAAATATCCATCAATAAAGGGAAAATATGTGTTTTTATTTTATTCCATAATTTACATAATTACCATTACATTTTTTCCCTCCAAATTAGCGATAGTTGGCAATTCCGGCAGATTTTCTAACTAACTTTAAAAAATCATAACTTTATTTATAAAAATTCAATTGGAGTGATTTAAAAAGATATTAAACCCTTATTAAGTCTAGTTTCAATGAAAAATATAACTTTTAGCCAACCAAAAGCTCACAATTCCCAGAAATTCGTTAAACCTTACCTGTTTCAAACTTGGTTCCAGAAACAGGGTCTAAATTTGAAAAATCATATCTCTTAATTCTCAAGTCCAAAAATCACATATTGCCTATCAAATTAAAACTTAGGATGTCTCCTTCCATTTTGCAAAATTTCACAATTTTTGGACATCATTTGCCTATTTAAAAATATGCTACAAGAAGACTGTCATGTTGGAAACATACATTGGCAGCAAATCCTCATTCCCGAGACTCTTGCTAAATTGGGGCTTAGCAGTCCACTTGATTCGGGCTTATTCTCAAGCCTTTGATCTCAAAATTCAGGATATTACATTTAAAACTTGTCATTTTAGTCATGCATGAAAAAACTGTTGTAAAAATGATTCAAGATGTTATAAACACGCGTTAAAAATTGTAAACCGAGCAACTTGCAGTGTTCAACTTGGAGATGTAAACAAAGATAATTTCATTCATACACGAGAAATAAGTTGTAAAAATAACTCAACATGTTCTAAAAACACGCTTAACCAATTGTAAAGTGAGGAATTTTTAGTGCTAAACTTGGAGATGTGTAAAAAAGTTGTTTTATTAATACATGAGAAAGAAATTGTTAAAATGACTCAACATATTGTGAAAAACACGCTTAACGAGTTGTAAACTAAACAATTTGTAATAGTAAATAACTGTTAAAAAGGTAATTTCATTGTAACCTGAAAAATATATTGTAAAAAATACTAAACATGTTGTAAACACAAGTATAACCAATTGTTAAACAAAGCATATACAGTTATCATATTTGGAGTTTTGGAAAAGGTCATTTCATTTAGTCAGCAAAAAAAATGTGTAAAAAATCACTCAAGCAGTTGTTATAACATGTAATGACAGTTGTGAACGTAGAGACTTGGCAAAGTTAAAATTAACTCATTATATAAAAACATGTTATGAAAATGATTGATGAACAAAGGGCAACTTTGTAATTTGACTTTGGGAAATAATTACTAAAAAGTTTCTAAAGAGTTTTCTGATATTTGACTTTTCCCAAAGACTTTTCTATTATTATCTTTGTTCCTTGGGACCTAAGAATGATTTTTTCATTTATATTTTATAGCTTGTTTGGTACATACAGTCAATGCATGTGTATTGTAGACATACACAATCCACAAGCACACATTGTTTTTTTTTTGGTTGTTTGGGAGGGGTGGTTGTTCAGTTCTATCACCCAGCAATGCTTTAATTAATCTGAAAAAATATAACACCATCAAAATCAACGCCACCTTAATAACTCATAATTTTTCTTTAGTTTAAACATGAGATTCCCTTTTTTCCCGAATGAGCGGCAGTGCTGTATAGCTAGAGCTAGGAAAAAGGGCAAAGTCCGTTGGGCCGGCCCGTTTAGGCCCTGGCCCTTCAAGGACCGGGCTTGCAAATCGTAGCCTCTAAAGGAAGTCGGGCCTAAAAGGGCCGGTCCTGTAGGGCCGATGGCTTAAAGGGCCGGTCCTGTAGGGCCGATGGCTTAAAGGGCCGGACCGTTAAGCCTTTTTTTTTTTTTGCTTGGAAAGGGAAAATGTGTTACCTTTTTGAATTGCCTTATTGAATCTATATATCACTCAGTTCTCATATTGTATAGAGTATGATTTTTGAGTATACTGTTTTACCTAATTGAATCATATTGTGATTTTTTAGTATATTATTCTGCGTATTTAGAATAAAATCATATTGCATACTGTTCTGCCTAATTGAGTATGATTTTTTATAGAGGTTGTGATTATTTGACTACTTGAGCCTACTGTTCAAAGTGAAGCACAATCAAATGTCCTTAAAATTGATTATAGTAGCGAATAAGATGAAAATAATAGTCGTTGTATTCATGTTGCTTAAAGATTAGAATGTTTAGCCTCTTGCATTCTTATGCTTTGGCCTTAATATGAGTTATTTATGGACATGATTCTACCTTTGATTATACATTAGTAGCTGTGTTTGTTTGTTGCATGAGACATGTTTAAATCTCAATGTTGACAATATTTATGTGTTAAATTAGAACTTTAATCATTGTTATTTACTAAGAATATCTCTTTGGGGAAAAAACGTAGGAAAAATAGTTAAACATTGTGCAAAGGAATTTCCGGCCCTAACCCGTTTGCTCTTCGGCCGAACCTTAAAAAACTGTAATTTTTCTAACCCCGAGCCTAAAAGAGCCTGCCCTTTTAGACCCTGGCCCGTTAAGGGCCGGCCCTATTCCCATCTCTATGTATAGTTATCTTATCTTATATTATTGAGTAAAATATTTTAATCACCCTTTAATTTTATCTTAATTACATATATTTCCTCTCTATTTTAAAAACATACACTTTAGTTCAAATCATTAACACCATTAAATAATATTCTAAAAACATTCTTAATTTTTTTAATTAAAAACTATATTAGAATAAAGATTGTTTATTAATTTACCCCTCATTATGCTAAATCCCTAATTTATCTTTTAATATTAATATTTATTAATGATCTATTTAATATTTTTACTAAATTTAGAAAAAAAATTAGGTAGTTTTTATGTGAAAAATTAAAAGTATATATTAAAATAATTTTTTAAATTTTGGATGAAGATATGTAATTGAATGATTATTAAGTATTAGTTATGTTAAGGAGGGATATTTTAGTCAAAATGATAGATCAATGCTATGATTTAATGGTTGATTAACGGTTGAATGGATGAAAGTTAATTATCATAATTAGAGGGAAGGTTTATGTTACGTACATTTTGATTTAACGAAGGTCATTGTCAATTTTCAAAATGTCTCTATAATTTAGAGAGTAAATAAAGGGAAACTTGATGTATTTTACTCTATATCATTAAGCCAGGGTTTGTTGCTAGAATGTTGTATTATAACAAAATTGTTTATGCTAGAACATGGCCAAAAAAAAAAAAAGTTTATGTTAGAAATTTTGTCCGACATATAGCAGAAGTAGCTAGCTAACTACTTCAATAAACTACTCTCTCCGGTCCTAATTATGACATAAAGTTGATTTTTTTGGAGAAATTAAGAAAGCTAATTAAATTATTTTAGAGTATTTATATTTTTATTTTTTTCTTCAAACTAATTAATTTAACTAATAAATTAATATATAATCTAAGGATATATAATATATGATATGATTAAGTAACTTATTTAACTTCCTTAATCTCTTAAAAAAAATCAACTTTATCTTATATTTAAGACCAGAGGTAATATGTTTTTTGTGCGCATCGAACGTGCACCATCCCATGAAGTAATTTCTGTAATAAATTTGCACAATGACGCTCGTAATGTAAGATAAACTTAAGGGAACTGTGGAATCAACATTTTGCATGTGCACTGGCTTTTTGCATAGTATCCTACAAAAAAAACGTGATTTAGTAGCGGTTAAAAATGAGTATTAGTAGCGGTTCCAACCGCTACAAACTAAGTTAGTAGCGGTTATTTAAACCGCTACGAAATCGTACGTTGCAAGCTGTTTTGTAGCGGTTATTTAAAACCGCTACTCAATGAACAATAACCGCTACATATTTTGTAGCGGTTCATTTAAACCGCTAGAACACCCAGAGATATTTGTAGCGGTTATATAACCGCTACAAATATAAAAAATTATTATATTGAGAGCTAAAAAGAATTTTTTATTTTGTAGCGGTTAACGAACCGCTACTAATTTTGAATCTCATGAAATTAGTAGCGGTTTTGGAAAACCGCTACAAATTTTGAATTTCATGAAATTAGTAGCGGTTTTCCAAAACCACTACTAATTTAATGAAATTCAAATTTAGCGCCAAAAAATTTAAATTGAGTCGTAAAAAGGCGCGTTATTTAGTTGCGGTTTAATAACCGCTACAAATATTTAAATTTTTTTTTAAAAAAAATACAATAATATTTTTCTGTTTTTTCAATATTATATTAAATAATTTATTTTCAATAGTTTGACTATTAATAAATAAAAAGGAAAAATGTAATTGAATAGGATTAGTATAAAATTTATATTAATAATATTATTAAGGATAGGTAGGTAATAAGGAATTATTATATTTTATAATATAATGTAATTGTATATGAAAAATAGATGAAAATGAGATACAGTTATGATATATCTAGAAAAAAAGATGATTAGAATAAATTTTATAGAAAGGAAAGAAGTATTCTAAAAAAAAATAAAAATCTTGTTACCATATTTGATAAAATTATTCCGCTCCTCTACTCATACAAAAGAAGTTGTGAATGAGAGGAAATGAAAGAAAGGTAAGGTGAAAAGAAATTAGGGAGTGTTTGAAATGAGTTGTAGTAAGGGTATTTATAGGGATCCTCGTACTATTTGTAGCGGTTAATGTAGCGGTTATTAATTAGTAGCGGTTATGTATATTTTTGTAGCGGTTTATTATTCGTAGTGCTATTTGTAGCGGTTATTATTTAGTAGCGGTTATTTATTAATTAGTAGCGGTTAAAAAACCGCTACTAATATTATTTTAATTTTTTTTACATTTTATTTTTAGAAATTTTTTGCATTTTTTAAAATTTGATCACTCATCGTCGCCATCCCTACAAAAATTTTGTAGAAAAATTATTGTTATTGATGTATTATTAAATTTAAAAAATGTAATTCAAATGACGTGGACTTAAAAAACTCACCGCAGTAGAGGTAAATTGTCATCGCCTTCAGGGAAGTAGTTTTCAAAATCAGTTGGCTGAAATGGCTCACTCTCGTAGACGATGTTATCGCCTTCACCCATGTTGTAAAGGTCTCTTGGCTTTAAATGAACGACCATGTGCCAATCCGTATGCCTCTCGTCCTCGACATAATAAACTTGATGTGCCTCTGAAGCTAGAATATACGGCTCATCATCTTGAGAAATACCAGTATGAATCGGCCGTGAGAAATTGACTGATGTGATCCCTAGGTCGTCAGTTGTCAGTCCCCGAGAAGTAGTGGTATTTGCCCACAAACACTTGAACAGCGTCACGGTGAAACGGCCCTGATAATTAAGCTCGACCACATCAAGAAGCTTGCCATAGTAAGGGACGCCTCCGAACTGCATGTTGGCGTCACTGCTGCTCGCATAACTCCTTGTCCCAAATGTGCCATAAACACCCGAATTCTGTGTTTGCAATCCTTGATCCCGTGAAACCGTGCAAAACTTAAAACCATTGACATTATATGCTGTAAACCGTTTTGCATGATCAAGAGGGCCGATTGCGAGAGCTCTGAAATCTGGTGAGTGTGGGTTGTGGTCATTTAGTATTCTGCGCGCAAACCAGCTCGGGAATTCTCTGTGGACCCTCCTATCAACTTCCGAGGATGTCTGTGTACGGATCCTGAGCTGACGCTTCACATGACTTCTGAATTCCCTGCAATTAATAATGGAAAGGCGTTAGTGAAATGAAAGTGAGAAATGTTACGAAAGATACAGATCGAATAACATGTGAGTGTACAATTCTTACCGTACAAAAGGTTCAACTTGAGTGCAATTAATCAAGACATGTCTATGTGCTTGGAACTTCTCAGTTGCCGTTAGTTTGAAGTTCTCAGTTGCTCCAACTGGTTTACCAACACGAGGGATAAATTCTCCTGATGTCGGCGCAAGTTCCGGACAATCGTCAACACGAGGCGGGCGGTTGAAAGCCGTCTCAAGATCATCAAAATACCTTGAGCAAAAATATAGCACCTCATCCCCTATATAGCCTTCAGCTATAGAACCTTCTGGCCACGCCTTATTCCTCACGTAAGATTTTAATTTCCCAAGGAACCTACGAAGTACATAAGAGAAAATTGATATAAAATGATGAAAAGGACGACCAGCAAACATTAAATACGGACAATAAATGAAAGCACATATTTAAAATAAGTACCTCTCAATCGGATACATCCAACGATATTGTACTGGTCCAACGAGCTTTGTTTCATGAACGAGGTGGACTGTGAGGTGAACCATCACAGTAAAAAAGGATGGAGGAAAGATCATCTCCAAGTGACAAAGCGTAAGAATAATTTTCGACTGCAGCTGATCGAGCTCCTCAACGATCAAAACCTTAGAACACAACTTCCGAAAGAAAGAACAAAGTTCCACCAAAACGATGGAAACATCGGGAGGAAGTGTATTCTTTATAGCCAGAGGGAGTAACTGCTGCATAAGAACATGTGAGTCGTGACTCTTCAGGCCAGCAACCTTTCGAGCCTGCAAGTCGACACATCGAGAAATGTTGCTTGAATACCCATCAGGAACTTTTAATTTCTTCAACGTCGCGAGGAACACATCCTTGTTCGGTTTTGTGAAGGTAAACTTTACCGGTGTAAATCTGTCATGCTCATCTGGCCAAGCGTCTTCACGAACTCCCATGTCGCGTAAATCTTTCCTAGCTTGAAGGTGATCTTTTGTCTTGCCGGGTTCGTTAAGCAGCGTATACAGCACATTGTCGCAAACATTCTTTTCAATGTGCATTACATCAAGACTGTGGCGAAGTACATTAGATCTCCAATACGGAAGCGTGAAGAAAATACTTATCTTCTTCCACTGCTGAGGCGCCGAAGTCCTGCGCGACTTTTGGCGAGTTTGTGCTGAATCGTCGCTTTTTCCAAACTCGAAGTCAACATGCTCAAGCTGCTGTAAGATATCTGTACCGGACAAAGTCTGAGGTGGTCCTCTTTTCTCTGGTTTCCCATTGAAGCGATTCCGTTGCAATCTGAACTTATGCGTTCCATCGAGAAACCTCTGATGCCCCATGAAGCACCACTTTCGGCTGTGGGGAAGGCGCAATGCGTCAGAGTCGAAATTGCAAGCTGGACACGCCGACCCAGTATGCACATTCCAACCAGATAATGTGCCAAGGCCAGGAAAGTCACTGATCGTCCACATCAAGGCTGCACGCATGTTGAACAAAGTCTTGCTGTGAGCGTCGTACGTCTCCAAGCCGACATTCCACAGGTCAAGCAATTCCGCAATAAGCGGTTGGAGATACACATCGATGTTATTGCCCGGTGCCTTTTTGCCTGGAATGATCATAGACATAATGAAAGAGCTTTGTTTCATACACATCCAGGGGGTAAGTTGTAGGGAACTAAGACTACTGGCCAAATGTTGTAACTTGTGCTAAGATTCCCGAAAGGATTGAAACCGTCGGTCGCCAACGCAAGCCGAACATTTCTGGGGTCAGTCGCAAAATCTGGAAAGTCGTTGTCAAACGTTTTCCAAGCAGCTGCATCCCGCGGATGTCTTAATTTACCGTCTTCGTTTTTATCAACGGCATGCCACCTCATGTGCTCAGCAGTTTTAGACGACATAAATAATCTTTGCAGATAAGGTTTCAAAGGGAAGTACCTGAGAATCTTTGCAGGTTTCTTCTTCTGCTTTTTCCCCTTCCGAATTGTCTTGTACCTCGATGTGTGACATCTCTTACACGTCTCCCTGCTGGAATCGTCTCCCCAATACAGCATACAATCATTTGGGCACGCATCAATTTTCTGATAATTCAACCCCAACCTGTTGATAATCTTCTTGGCCTCGTAGAAGGTTGTGGGAATCTCGGCGTCGGGGAATGCATCTTGTAATAAGTCGAGCAACATCGACATTCCCTTATCTGTGATCCCACACAAGCACTTGATATGATACAATTTGATCAAGAAAGATAATTTAGAATATTTGCGACAACCTTGATATAAAGGACGATCTGTCTCATCCATCAAGCTGAAAAAATCCCGAGCTGCTTCATTCCCCATAAAAGCCGGCTCAGAGCCGTGCACTTCTTCGTTGAAGTTGTCGCCTTGAAATCCAAACGCGTCACGCACAGCATCATTCACAGGATCATCTTCATCTACTTGAACGCCTACTTGAGAACTTCGAGGAAGAGCCTCGTCATATCTAATGCCGGCCTTCTCACCATGAACTGCCCAGAACGTATACTCCTCAGGGAAAGGCTTCACAAGCAAATGTTCCTTCACAACATTTCGTGCAAGCCACTTCTTGAACTTGCATTTCCGACAGGGACAGACAATCTTGCCGTTACCGCTGGCGTGAGTGAATGCGAAATCTAAGAAACTGTTTAATCCGTACAAATATTCAGGAGAATTACGCGGCAACCTGATCCATGATTTATCCATAGCTACAAGTGAGAGAGAAGAAAGTATAGAGAAGAAGATGAGTGAGAAGATAATGATGAATGCTTAGAACCTTATATTCTGAAAATCCAACGTTTATAATTTTGTAGCGGTTATCAAACCGCTACACCAACCGCTACAGAAATTCCAACGTTTATAATTTTGTAGCGGTTATATATATACAACCGCTACTAATATCCAAGCCGTTAATTGTTGGGATATTCAAAATGTACTTGTTCAGTATTAGTAGCGGGTATATATATAAAACCGCTACTAATATTAAAGCCGTTGGACATTAAATATAAAAATATTTTTCTAAGTTGTAGCGGTTATACATAACATAACCGCTACAAATGTGCACAAAGGCGGGAAATTTCTAAATTCAAATGATTTGAGTGTTTGTAGCGGTTATGAAGGTAAACCGCTACAAATATATATGTGTAGCGGTTATTATTTTATAACCGCTACGAAAATATATTTGTAGCGGTTATACACTAATAAAACCGCTACTAATATTAAAGCCGTTGGACATTAAATATAAAAATATTTTTCTAATTGGTAGCAGTTATACATAACATAACCGCTACAAACCTACATATTTGTAGCGGTTTCTGAAGTTAAACCGCTACAAATAGAGATATGTATATTTGTAGCAGTTATTAGTTTATAACCGCTACAAATATATATTTTTGTAGCGGTTATACACTAATAACCGCTACAAACATACATATTTGTAGCGGTTTTAAGTTAAAACCGCTACAAATATAGATATACTTTTTTTTTTTAATTTAGATATAAATCATTCATAAATTATTTCAACGCGATCTAATAATATAAATATAATTATATAAAACACAATAAGAAAATTCTGAAATAAAAACTCATAAATATTTACAAATGTTTAAACAAAAGAAAATGTCCTAAACTAAGGAGCTGGGGGCTGATCCTCTGGTGCTCCCTCAGGTGGGGCTCCCTCAGATGCTGCTGGATCGGGCCGCTGCGCAGAGTGAACCGCACCATCGTCATCAGCAGGAGGAGGAGCAGTAGGAGGAGGAGTAGTACTCGGGATGACGTAGCGAGGGACAAGGGGAACTGCTGGATGCTGCTCGTCCGGGAACAGGCGACTCCATGCTCCCTCGAGTATGGTGTTCGTGATCTCACGCCACTGCGTCTGCTGAGCGTACATCATATCTGCGTGCATCTGCAGCTGCTGCTGCTGCTGCGCCTGCATCTACTGCATCTGCTGCTGCTGCTGCGCCATCTGCTGCTGCGTCATCTCCAAATCTGACCGCAGCTGGTCAATAGACTCGTCCCTCCGACGTCTGACCCCTCTAGAGCTGCTAGCCTCAGAGGCGGCGCTCCTGCCGCAGACCATGCTGGGTCTGGCGCCTATCCCCATACCCCGCACGCGTCCGGGTGCTCAGCCTGAGCCAGACCCGCCTTCAAAGGAGCCGTCGGGTCCACTGACCCCTGTGACTCCTCAGGCTGGGTCTGTCGCAGCTCAGCCTGCGACAGCTGCATCCGCTCCTGCCATTTTATGAAACAATTAATAATTAGCATTTTTCATTATTAACTTGGTTTTATGAAAAATATAATACTAAAATTACTTACAATGGCCGCCTCTGCCTGCTGAGAGGTCGCAGTCCCGTCACGGTGTCTGTGTGTGATGGCGTACAGCTCCGCATAGTCCGTCTGACGGTTCTCCTGCTGTGCCCTCGTCTCCTGAAACAATTACAAAACAATTAGTATTATGAAATAATCAGCTAAAAGTAAGTGAAGCACTTGAAAAGTTACCAGCTCGCTGTAGGTCACAGCAAAGGTCTTCGATCCTGCTGTGTGGTGGATCGTCTGCTGCGCCCGGATCTCGGCGTTCATCCGAGCACGCTCCTGGAAAAAAAATTAAATGTATTATAATTTAAAATTAAATACAAATTAAATTGATATTATAATTTAATATTTAACAATTACAAAATTATATATCAAAAATCTAATAAATACATTACCTGCGCCTCAGGGCTCCTCCTGAACTGGACGAAACGAGCCCAGTCGTTCGGCGGGACGCCGTCCGGGACGCTCTCCTGCAGCTGCTCCAGAGGCATCGTCCCGTCCCCATCCACACTGTGGAAGAGACGGTTCCTCCTGTTCCTCCAGGCGTCGCCCATCTTCATGAGGGCGTACCTCTTCCGGTTGGCCCGGACGGCAAACCGCAGCTGAAAAAAATACATTTAAATATCAATAATTATAAAAACCATAATTTTAAAAAAAATAATTAAATAGAATTAATTAAAAAAATATTAATTAAATAGTTTTAATTACCTGAACCACCTCCTCCCAAGCCTGGTCCTTCGGCCCTTTCGGAATGTGCCTCCACGTCGGGAAGTGAAGGGGGAACCGCATCCAATTCGATCCCAGGTCGCTCAGGAAGCGGTTGAGCAGGTGACCCCCATTGTGGATCGGCTGGTCAGTGCCCTCATTCCACGGCACTATAACTCGCAGGGACCGGTCCATGCTGTTCAGACCGGTCACATCCAGCCTCCTCGTCAACACGTTCCCCTGCTCATCTGCACAGTTGACCGCACGTTAGATAAATTACAATTCAAAGTTAACATTTCAAATTTAAATAAATAACTTACTAAATTAAAAAAGTAATTTACCTTCGATCTGCACCTCAAACCCAGTGGACCGCGAAGACGACCCTCGTGGGTTGTTCTGCTCCCGAGCGTCCTCCTGATCGAGGAACTGCTCCATCTCCCTGAACCCACCAAGCGGGATCTCGAACTCCTCCTCGTTAAGGAAGTCCTCAACGCTAATCTCTGGCCCCTCCACCTCAGGCACCTCTGGTGCGGTCGTCGCCTGTGGGATCGTCGGCGGTACCTGTGGGGGGATGGGCTGAGATGCCGCGGTAGCCCTGCCTGCGCGCTGCCCCCTCCCTCTGCCCCCTGCCCGGCTGCTGCCACCCCGTAAAGTCGGTCTGGGGACCTGAGGGGCCTTCCCCTTATCCTGTCCTAAAGCCATATCAACTGTACAAATTTTAAAAAAAAAATATTAGTCCATTATTATGCAAAAATATAATAAAAATACAAAAATAAATAAAAATACGTGTTTTATACGTACCTCAAGTGCGAATACTGCGGAATACTGACCAAAAACTCCTATAGAGACGTCTGAACGCTCAAATCTCGAAGAAATCACTCAGAGAAATCTCAGGAAACAAAATGGGCAAACGGAGAAATGAAGGAGGAGGGGGGTATAAATAGCCCAGATATTAGTAGCGGTTATTAAAATAACCGCTACTCTAACCGCTACAAATTTAATTATTTGTAGCGGTTTTACAATAACCGCTACAAATGTTCACAACGTTTGAAATTCTGTAGCGGTTATTGCTTAGAACCGCTACAAATGTCTGGACTCTTTAAATTCTGTAACGGTTATAGGGGCAATAACCGCTACAAACGTATGACCTTTGGTATTTTGTAGCGGTTATTGTCCCTATAACCGCTACAAAATCCTGTGTTGGTATTTTGTAGCGGTTTTTGTGCATTAACTGCTACAAAATAACCGCTACAAGTTTTGGCGGGAATTTCGCGCCAAATTTGTAGCGGTTGTTTTTAGTAAACCGCTACAAATAATCTTGCCGCTACAAATTTGTAGCGGTTTAGGTAAGAACCGCTACAAATACCATAATTTGTAGCGGTTTAATATAACCGCTACAATTCCACCGCTACAAAATACCTTTTTTTTTTGTAGTATGACTATCTGTTGTTTAGTTTTTGAATATTTATAAGAATCTGCTGTAGCAATATATATATACTCCTCCGACTCATAATATAAGATACTACTTTAACTATATTATGGAAAATAAGAAATGATAGTTAAATTATTTAATATGTCTTCAATTATATTTTTTTTTTCACTTTTACTCTTATTGAGAAATGTGTTTAATTGCATTGAAAATATTATTTTAAAGAGAGGGGATATAATGAGTAGATAAAATTAAAAAGTGAGTATTAATCACAGGAGTAAAACAAAAAAAAGAACATTAATTAAATTGGAGATGATTTATATTCTGAAAGATGTTTTTCTTTTAAAGGAGTATATATATAAAACAGGAGATCGATATCCCTCGAATTGGGAAACAGCAAGGAGTCGAATCTCATGGTTCGTGCCTTTCTTACGTTGGACTGATCATAAAAATGATAACAAGAGGTTATCGTAAGGTTGAGAAAAACTGAAAAATCCGCCAGGTTCGACTCCTTTGATACAAAACCAAGAGATGATAATCTCCATGAAATCTGTAAACCGCTTTGCTTCGTCCATGATATTTGTCATCAAATCAGATTCGTCTCCGTAATACTCCCTCCGGTCTTAATTATAAGATAAAATTGACTTTTTTAGAGAAATTAAGGAAGTCAATTAAATTACTTTAGAGTATTTTTATTTTTATTTTTTTCTCTAAACTAATTAATTTGATTAATAAACTAATATATAATTTAAGGATAACATAAATATAAACACTCTAAAGTAAGTTAATTGGTTTCCTTAATTTCTCCAAAAAAGTCAACTTTGTCTTATAATTAGGACCGGAGGGAGTACCATTTTCTGGCAACCATTCTCATTTTGCTGTTAAAGCTCAAATTTGAAAATCATTAAATTCTTATATTCAAGACTTTAGAATAAAAAATCTCTTGCAGATATAGCTCTATATGACTGTGTCAATACAATTGAACCTGTAAAATTAAAGTTTAATTTCTACAAATTGGTTGGTATATGAAAAGAAATACTCCGATAGTATTTGAAAGTAAAGTCTTTCTTCAAAGCATAATTAAAGAGACTATGTTTGTTGATGTCAGTGTTAACGGCATTTCATTGAGAGACCAAGTCTTTTCAATTATTCAATGCAATTTATATTTATTATTTAACATAGACAAGTATAAACGAACGCTTTTAACAATGATGTTTACGCATAACTTAGTACCCAACCATCCTAAATAATTTCACAAATCTCAATAATTAATCAACCTTAACAAATTCTTAAACCAGAGAACAAATCATAAACAAATAAATATGTGCTTGAAATAATGCGACACGATGAGAGAATCATCTAGGTTTACAATAGAATCTTACTGAGGATGGGACGTGCTTTGCATTGAGCCTCCAATGGAATGGCCTTAGGCATCAAGGTCCCACCCCCCTCGGTCAAGTCAATTTTTAAGTCGTTGACCCTTTTCCAGTCAAAGCATTGAATCAACGATGCCAAAGTCAATGCTACTGTTCGTTGGGCCAAGCCCGCTCCTGGACAGGCCCTTCTTCCCATTCCAAAAGCAATTAGTTTACGGGCTTCACTCTCCTCATTTTCAAACCTCTCGGGCCTAAAGCTCAATGGATCAGCCCACACATCAGGGTCCCTATGGATGGCCCATGCATTCATAAGCAACATCGTGCCACGTGGCACATCATAACCCCCTACGGAGCAATCCTCTGAAGCCACGTGGGGTAGCAGCGTCGGCGCCGCCGGACTCAGCCGCAGAGTCTCAGCGATGATGCTCTTAAGGTACGATAGTTTGGCCACGTCAGCTTCCTCCACAAGCCTCTCTCCTCCGACCTCAACTTCCAATTCAATCCTTGCCTTCTCCAATACCACTGGATGGTTTAACAGAAACGACATTGCCCATTCTAATGTGATCGCCGAAGTGTCTGTTCCTGCTATCATCAACACCTACAAAACAAATATTTCATAATTAATTACCGCACATAAATTCAAAGACGAAGGTGTAAATTTATTCTAAAAATTTTTATTGAGGAACAATATAATTTTATACCATTAAAAGATTAATGTAGACTTTATATTTTTTTTAGTGGTAAGGGCAGCTTTGCTTCATTTCAACAGTTGGTTTCAGAATAATATTAAATCTAAAAAAGTTTTAGTGTAATATTACAAAAAACTTTCTAAATAAATTTGGATGTTAACCTTAAATTAAAATTAGTGACACGCATGGCACAAAAACAGGCTGTAAAAATGTATCCCAAAAAACTAACCAAGATAAGGCCTTTGATAATTTCGTCAGTGTAATACTCGGGTTGTGATTCTTGTGATGTGAGTAAATGATCTATTAAAGTATTTGTGCTCTCCAATCCTTCCTTCTTGTACCGATGCTCGTCGACGAGCCCTTGCAACAACTCATCCAACGTCTTCCCAAAACTTCGCAGTCTCTTTTGGTAACCATTATAATCAATCCACCGGAACAGAGGCAAGAAATTACCCAAATTCGAATCCTTGGTTCCCAAACCAGTAGATGAGATCTCCCCCATGACATCTCTAAACCGCTTTGCTTCCTCCACGTTTGTCGACAATCAGACTCGTCGCCGTAATACCGTTTGCCGGCAACCATTCTCATGATGGTGGTAAAGGTAAGATCTGAAAACATTGATCTCAGCTCAACCTTGGCGAAGTCTTTGCGAGAATCACGAGATAGCTTGCGTAGCAACAACTTGGTCTCGTCGATTCGGAGATTGGAGAAGGAGTTGATACGGTGCGTTGAGAGGATCTCGAGGGAGCTTATACGACGTAAGTTGCGCCAGTGGTCACCGTAGGAAGCTGAAACAAGGATGGTGTTGTTGTAACCAATGTACTTGGTCTTGAGGGCGTGAACACGGTTGGCAAAGATGATGTCGTTTTTAGTGAAACACTCTTCAACAGCGGAGGGAGATGAAACGACAACGGTAAAAAGAGAGCCGAAACGGAGAGAGAAAATGGGGCCATATTTTGGAGAGAGGGAATGGAGGTAGCTATGGAGAGGTTGTTTTAGTTGCAGGAGGTTGCCCAGTATAGGAAGAGCAGGTGGGCCAGTGTAGTCGATCACTGCAACCGGAGGAACAGACGAACAACAACCTGTAAGGATTGAAACGGATGATCTGAGTCGCGTCCGAAGACACTGTCCTATAGAGTTATTCCGCAACCACCGGCAGAGAGGAAGCGGCACCCCCAGGATTAAACAGACCCTTCTTGATTTTTCAAGGCCACAGAACTGGCGGAAGGTAATGGCAACGACAGGCAGAAAAACAGATGAGAGGAGATGAGAATGTCGTGTGTTCTGAGCACCCCGCCTGTGTCTCTTTTATAGGCGTTTTCATGAAGAGCCATCGGTCACGAAGGAACCCGGACAATACATCCGTTGAGACCGGAGAGGCACCACCGAACAGACAAGCCCAGAAATTACGAACAGGAATGTCTCCTGACGAAGCGTCGGACCGTCAGCAATTTCCAGTCACGGAGGGTCACGAATTTCAAACCCCAAAATATAGTGACTTTTCGGCAAGCCAAAATTAATATTATTTTTATTATCTAAAAATAATATTTTCGGTGAGCATAAAAATAATTCACAAAAAGTGCCAGTACCACGTATTTATTCACGCGCAGGGGGGGAAATCGCCGGATTTCAACTATGTTTGCCTTCCGGTAGCCCGTTGTTGTGTGCGCGTGAGCCCACCACTCCTCTAGGCCTCTTTACAAGCCCAAGTTAGTAAAGTAATATATATAGGCTTGTGACCTCTTACTCCCAAGCAATGTGGGACTAGCTTCTTTGACACACCCACTCAAACACTTATATTTTACAACAATCCCCCACATGTGTCAAAGAAACCCTCTGTGTTACCCACAGGATATAACCATTGTATCTAGTGGTCCGATGGACTATGAACTAGACCTAGATCAATAACACATGATACACAGAGATGTCAGTGGTCCTATGGACTATGAACTCACATTTCTTTGGTGTATATCAGAGGCATTAAAAATCAAATTATATCCTAACATTTCCGCTGTTAACGACGATTTTGCGCGTTATGTCAGCCATGCGCGTGCCTGGTGCGTAATGAATGCTCTAGAGATTTTACCATGATCTCATAGGAGCGGCCACACTCCACATTCATAGAGGTAATTTCATATAAGTGTACCTGCACTATGCACACTGTCTTGTTGGACTATGAAATCATTAAGAGCTTTGCTCAACCTACAATAATGCAGTCTAGCACATTCAAAATGTAATAGGAAGGGACGTAAATATTTGTGCTAGTCAGAACTGACGAACGACTTGTTCTTACCCAGTGAACCTTCTTCATGGGATCACCAATCACAAAGGATGGGTTGCCATCGTTGTCAATTAGTAGTCGGCTTTAGTCCCATTCCTTTTGACGTTTCAACAACCATTTTCCTCCCAAGAGGTTTCGTTAACGGATCCGCCAAATTCATTTCTGAATTTACATAATCGATTGAGATAACACCATCCTTTAGCAGCTGCCTTATAATATTATGTCTCAATCGTATGTGTCTACTCTTACCATTGAAGGTTTTATTCTTAGCTGTGGCTATCGCTGCTTTATTGTCACAGTGTAACGACATTGATGGTGTTGGTTTGTCACCTAGTGGGATGTTCGCTAAGAAGTTTTTCAACCACTCAGCCTCAGTACCAGCCAACTCCATAGCAACGAACTCAGAGTCCCTAGAGGACGGTGTTATTATGTTTTGCTTGGCTGACTTCCATGTGACAGCACCGCCACCAAGAATAAAGACATAGCCACTAGTGGATTTTGTCTCATCTGAATCTGAGATCCAGTTAGCATCACTGTACCCTTCTAATACAGCGGGAAATCCACTATATATTATACCATAATTCATGGTACCTCTCAAATATCGTAATAATCTTATAAGAGCCTCCCAATGCTTACTACCTGGGCAGTGAGTATACTTGCTCAATCTACACACAACATATGCTATGTCTGGCCTAGTATAATTCATTAAATGCAACAAACTCCTAATAATTTGTGCATATTTAGATTGAGCTATTGGATCTCCATAATGTTTTTTCAAATGTATACTACCATCATAAGGAGTACTCAAAGGCTCTTCATCAAACTGTTCAAACCTTCTCAAAATCTTCTCAACATAATGTTCTTGAGAAAGTTGAATACCATGTTCATTCTTTATGATTTTTACACCCAAGATTACCTTTGCTTCTCCAAGATCTTTCATATCAAAGTTTGAAGCAAGGAAACTTTTTGTTTCAAGCACTACCTTTAAACTAGTACCAAAGATAAGCATATCATCCACATATAAGCAAATAATCACACAATCATTATTCAAAGCTTTTATATAAACACATCTTTCTACTTCAATAGTAGAGAAACCACCACTTGTTAAAACTTGATCTAATTTCTCATGCCACTGTTTGGGCGCTTGTTTTAAACCATATAATGACTTATTTAGCTTGCAAACTTTGTTTTCTTGCCCAGGAACAATGCATCCTTCAGGTTGAACCATATAAATTTCCTCTTCTAAATCACCATTTAAAAATGTTGTTTTGACATCCATTTGATGAATAACAAGATTATGAATTGATGCCAAGGCAATTAAAACTCTAACAGAGGAAATCCTTGTTACAGGCGAGAAAGTATCAAAATAATCAATATTTTCTTTCTGAGTAAAACCTTTGGCAACTAATCTAGCTTTGTATTTGTCTATAGATCCATCTGGAAAATATTTTTTCCTAAACACCCACTTACAACCAATAGGCTTTGCTCCTATAGGTAAATCTACTAAAACCCAAGTTTTGTTTTGATTCAAAGAATCTATCTCAGTTTTAATAGCTTTCTTCCAAGAATTTGCATCCGAAGAAGAAACAGCTTCATAATAATTCCTAGGTTCATTTTCTACTAGATATGTATAAAAATCATCTCCAAAATATGTTTCTTTTCTTTGTCTTTTACTTCTCCGTAAATTTTCAACCAAATCATCATTTGAAATTTGTTTAGACAAATTTTCGACTCTTCTAGGAATTTGCTCAATTTTTAAAGGAAAAATATTCTCAAAGAATTCTGCATCTTTTGTTTCAATAATTGTATTACGCTCTAAAATATCACTTTTCAAAACTAGAAAACGATAAGCAGCACTTTGTAAAGCATAACCAATAAACATGCAATCAGCAGTTTTTGAACCAATCCTTTTCCGTTTGGGGTCGGGTAAAAGAACTTTTGCAAGACACCCCCACACTTTTAAATATTTCAAGTTAGGTATATACCATTTCCATAACTCATAAGGTGTTTTCTTGGTTTTCTTATGAGGTATTCTATTTTGTAGAAAACAGGCAGTTAATAAGGCTTCTCCCCATAAATTATCAGGTGCACCAGAACTTACAAGTAAGGCATTCATCATTTCTTTCAAAGTTCTATTTTTCCTTTCTGCTATCCCATTAGACTCAGGTGAATATGGAGGAGTTACTTCATGAATTATGCCTTCTTTTTCACAAAAGTCATTTAATGGTAAATATTCTCCTCCTCTATCCGACCTAATTCTTTTGATTTTTCTATCTAACTGATTTTCTACCTCTGCCTTGTACAAAATAAATTTTCCAAAAGCTTCATCCTTGTTCCTTAATAGGTATATTTTAGTATATCTAGAAAATTCATCAATAAACGTTATATAATATCTTTTTCCACCTCTAGTCTCAGTTTGTTTTAAATCTCCTAAATCAGTATGAATTAGTGATAATAACTCACTATCTCTTTGTATAGGGAAATGAGTTCTTTTAGACAATTTAGTTTCTGCACAAACTTCACATTTATTAACATTGTTCATATTAATTTCAGAGACTATCCCAAGATTTTGCAATCTCTTTATATAAGATCTATGTATATGTCCTAGTCTAGCATGCCACAAATCAAAGGAATCAATCAAGTAAGCAGAAGAAGATGCATTGTTATTATTTTCATCAACACTCAGTACAAAAAGTCCCTGATTACAATAACCTTTTCCTATCAGAACATTGTTCTTTGTCATAATGATCTTATCAGACTCAAACGAAACCTTAACCCCAAATTTTCCTAATAGAGCCACAGATATTAAATTTGCTCTAAGTTCAGGCACATACAAAACATCATTCAGTGCTAATGTCTTCCCAGATGTGAGTTTCAGCACCACTTTTCCTTTTCCTTGAACTTTTGCAGTTCGTGAATCAGCCAAATAAATGTGGTCTTCTCCTTCTTCAAAGGAGGCAAACATGTCCTTATTTGCACAAATGTGCTTAGTGGCACCAGAGTCTACCACCCACTTCTTCACATCAGAGACCAATAAGGCTTGAGAGACTACCGCAACAATAATTTCATCATCACTATTTTCTTCTCCTTCAACCAAATTTACTTTTGGCTTTGGAGGATTTTCGTCTCTTTTACGATTTTCAACTTTTGCCTTTTTCCTACACTGAGCGGCAAAGTGACCTGGCTTTCCACAGAAATAACAATTTCCTTTCTTCTTGAAATTGGGGTTATGGTTAGAATCATTAGGCTTGTAATTAGACTTCTTTTTGTGCTGATGTTTAGAGCCATACCTCTTGTCGTGCGGCTTTCCTTCCACTAAGTTAGCTTTTGCAGTCATTTGTCTTCCCTTTGCTGCTTGGATTGCTTTTCTGTTGGTATCTTCAATGATAATATGCGTAATCAGATCTGACAGAGACAATTGCTTCTGCTTGTGCTTTAATTGTTGCTTGTAATCATTCCACGTCTCTGGCAGCTTTTCAATTAAGACTCCCGCTACAAACTCATCTGGCAGATTGATCTTCTCAGCCCGGAGTTCTTCAAGCAATTTATGATACTTATTGATTTGTAGTTTGATGTCCTTATCCTCGACCATTTCCCATTTATAGAAATTCCCCACAACGAACTTTTGTTTCTCGGCGTCCTCAGCAGTGTATTTCAAGATAAGCGACTCTCAAATATTTTGTGCCTCCTTGTAGACACAATAAACATCGAACAGATCATTAGAGAGAGTACTTATAAGGGTGTGCCTGCAAACCTTATTCGCATACGTCCAAGAATCCTTCACGGTTTGGTCAGAATCTGATGAAGGTTCTGGTTGATCGAGAGCAGCAACCACCCCATGCATATCGAGAATAGAATAAACACGTTCTTGCCAGCGCCTAAAATTTTTTCCATCGAAAACATCAATCCTGGAGGTGTCGGGAAAAGGCCTCGGGAGCGGCATGGCAAAAGGCACCGTTGTTGCAGTGGAATGAGGCTCGAGAACCGCTGCACCGTGATGAGTCTGAGCGTCAGGTACGTTGTTATCAGCGTTGTTCTCCATACTGGTTTTAACTCTATAGATTGTAGTCGATCACTGCAACCGGAGGAACAGACGAACAGCAACCTGTAAGGATTGAAACGGATGATCTGAGTCGCGTCCGAGGACACTGTCCTATAGAGTTATTCCGCAACCACCGGCAGAGAGGAAGCGGCACCCCCCTGGATTAAACAGACCCTTCTTGATTTTTCAAGGCCACAGAACTGGCGGAAGGTAATGGCAACGACAGGCAGAAAAACAGATGAGAGGAGATGAGAATGTCGTGTGTTCTGAGCACCCCGCCTGTGTCTCTTTTATAGGCGTTTTCATGAAGAGCCATCGGTCACGAAGGAACCCGGACAATACGTCCGTTGAGACCGGAGAGGCACCACCGAACAAACAAGCCCAGAAATTGCGAACGGGAATGTCTCCTGACGAAGCGTCGGACCGTCAGCAATTTCCAGTCACGGAGGGTCACGAATTTCAAACCCCAAAATATAGTGACTTTTCGGCAAGCCAAAATTAATATTATTTTTATTATCTAAAAATAATATTTTCGGTGAGCATAAAAATAATTCACAAAAAGTGCCAGTACCACGTATTTATTCACGCGCAGGGGGGGAAATCGCCGGATTTCAACTACGTTTGCCTTCCAGTGGCCCGTTGTTGTGTGCGCGTGAGCCCACCACTCCTCTAGGCCTCTTTACAAGCCCAAGTTAGTAAAGTAATATATATAGGCTTGTGACCTCTTACTCCCAAGCAATGTGGGACTAGCTTCTTTGACACACCCACTCAAACACTTATATTTTACAACAGCCAGGAGGGAGATTTTTAAATCTTGATCTTGTTTGGAAGAAGAGCTTTAAAGTGATCAGAATAAGAAGGCAGAGAGCAAAATAATAGATCAAGTTATCTTCCATGATCATATCCTTTCGATTTTAACACTACAAAATACAAATGAATCTGTACGCTGCGCATTATATATATATATATGTGTGTGTGTGTGTGTGTGTGTGTGTGTGTGTGTGTGTGTGTATGTATGTGATTGTGTATGGATGACGATGAGGTGCGGGGAAGAATATTCTTGGCTTGCTAAAGATAACTTGATTGACCATGCATGTTCTTGATCTTGAAGGTGTTGCTTTGACCATACATATATAGATTGTGATCATCTTGTTTTTGACTTCCAAAAGTAAAAATTCTGAGCAATTTGTTTTTGGCTTCCATAAGTAAGCATTGCCGGCTACTAAGGTTTCCGGTACGGATAAAATTTGAAGTAGAATTTAATTGCTATTCATGATTTTTTGTGAATCATTTTATCTTCTTTTTCTTCTTTAATTTATTCATGAATACAGATTATTAAGTACTACTATGTACATACATATGCACAAACACATCAATATAATTCATGTTTTAGTGTTTTATAATCAGTGATCTATACTCTATACCCAGAAACTCAGCTCAAAGTCTTGTAAATACAATTGAACTAAATGAATGAGAAGACTCCTTCGTTATTTTTACTCTATAAAATTTCCTATTACTTTTATCACATACGTCGTCTGTATGTCTATTAGTTTTCTAACCAACTAGTTACAATTGAAATTGAGGCGATTTTTAATTTTAGCTCGAATGAGCCACAAGTCTTCTCTATGTGTAAAGTCTGAGAAATGAACATCATTGTTATTTAGTTGATATGAATATTGAATAGTATGTGATCTGTCATATTCTTTTTAATTGTTATTGACTAAAAATGATTTTCGGAATATTATGCGAAAAAATAGTACTTTGACTTTTGGCTATTACAAAAGACTTTTAGTGTTATTAATTATAATCGTAATACTTCCGGCTTTTTCACTTTTCTTAGCTAGCTTTTGAATCAAGATGCTGATGACATCGTTTTCAGGTACATTTTCTTTTGTCTGAATTTTTGCACACATTTATATACATAAATATATCAGGTTATATCGGTTGAGAGCCTTATTCGTTATAACACTATCAAGAAAGTTGATTGTAGTGTAGCCTAATCAAACCAATTCTTGTGTTTAATTTTCTGATGAACAACATGGGTGAGAAGAGAGAGATAGAGAGCAGTTCTTTCATCATATGATATGAAATAGGAGACGCTACAACGAAATTAAAGCACATGGATTTATGTGCTCGTTTGGAATAGCTTATTTTTAGGCAATAAGTGCTTATAATTCGTGATTCACGGTATACGAGGTAAGTATGTGAGAGGAGTTTTATCTCGGCTTGTGTAATAAGGACTTATTTCCCAAATTTAAGCTCTTCCAAACACACACTATAAGAAACAAGACATGAAAACTTTGCGGCTCATTGCCACTTATTGGCGTTTTATTAGTTGGGATTGTGCATATAGACGTTCCCATTTCATGTCCTACGTACATATATATGACATAGTCTTAAATTAATTAGGGACGCTGTTGAGACCAGGGACATAGTCAATGGTGGGATGACGAGCTTTGCACAAGGCCTCTAAAGGAACCACCTTTGATACAGTGATTCCTGATCCTTCAGTCATGTCAATTTCTTCCTCACTTATCCTCTTCCATTCAAAGCATTGAAGCAACCAACCCAAAGTGACGCCCACTGTTCTTTGAGCTAACCCTGCTCCAGGGCATGCTCGTCTTCCCATTCCAAAGATCATTAACTTGTCAGCTTCACCTTCTCTCTCAAACCTCTCAGGCCTGAAACTTGTTGGATCACTCCATAGTTGGGGATCTCTGTGGATGGCCCAAACATTTGTCAACACTATAGTGTCACGCGGGACACTATATCCTCCAATGGTGCAGTCTTTTGAAACCTCACGAGGAACCAACAATGGTGCTACAGGATGTAGCCGTAATGTTTCAAAGATTACGTTTTGCAGGTATGGCAGTTTTGAAATGTCTTGCTCATCTATCAATCGTTCTTGTTCTGTGTGTGTGTCTATTTCTTGTTGTGCCTTTTTCAACAACTCAGGGTAGTTCAATAAACATGACATTGCCCATTCTAAAGTCGCAGTTGATGTCTCTGTTCCGGCCATAAGCAAAACCTGTGTCAAGTTGAATCAATAAATGTGATGAAAATAAAAGGAAAATCCTTTTAAAAATCATATGAAATACTCAAATTTTAGTTTAGGTCACTAGAGTTAACAAATTATTAATCAGATTAAATGGAGTAAAGTAAAATTTAGAAATTGGGTCAAATTACCTCCATACCCTTGACTTACAAAACTTTATAACCTCTATCCCTGTGAAAGACTATTCGATTAAATCTTAAAACACAAAATCTTGCAGTGCAAACAAAGAAAACAACGAAGCGTCAAAAGTTCGGAACAATTAGGTGTTAATAAGCCATTATCAAAAGTTGCATCCGCTCGATTTGGATGAAAAAGGATCCTTAGAGGAAACCTCCTTTGTAATCTGCTTCTCTTTTTTGTGGGTTGTTTGCAATTGGGTCTTTATATCCCCTGTTTTCCACTAATTAATTTTCTACTTCATTTATCACAAAAGTCAATTATAAATTCCAGCCAGTACGAACAAGAATGGAAGCACAAAATTAAAAGCATAGCAGAGCACTAGGATAACAAAAAGGAAATTTTTAAGTAGGTTTACTTACCCAAATCAATCCCTTGATGATTTTGGTTGTTCGGGAGGGGTTGTTGTTCAGTTCTATCACCCAGCAACGCTTTAATTAATCTGAAAAAAATATAACACCATCAAAATCAACGCCACCTTAATAACTCAGAATTTTTCTTTAGTTTAAACATGAGATTCCCTTTTTTCCTGAATGAGCGGCAGTGCTGTATAGCTAGAGCTAGGAAAACGGGCAAAGCCCATCAGGCCGGTCCGTTTAGGCCCTGGTCCTTCAAGGATTAGGCTTGTAAATTGTAGCCTCTAAAAGAATTCGGGTCTAAAAGGGCCAGCCCTGTAGGGCCGAGGGCTTAAAGGGCCGACCCTGTAGGGCCTAGGGCTTAAAGGGCCAGCCCGTTAAGCCCGTTTTATTTTTTTTTTTGCTTGGAAAGGAAAACCGTGTTACCTTTTTGAATTGCCTTATTGAATCTATATATCACTCAGTCCTCATATTTTATAGAGTATGATTTTTTAGTATACTATTTTGCCTAATTGAATCATATTGTGATTTTTAGTATATTATTCTGTGTATTTAGAATAAAATCATATTGCATACTGTTCTGCCTAATTGAGTATGATTTTTTATAGAGGTTGTGATTATTTGACTACTTGAGCCTACTGTTCAAAGTGAAACACAATCAAATGTCCTTGAAATTGATGATAGTGGCGAATAAGATGAAAATAATAGTAATCATACTCATGTTGCTTAGAGATTAAAATGTTTAGCCTCTTGCATTCTTATGCTTTGGCCTTAATGTGAGTTATATATGGACATGATTTTACCTTTGATTATATATTAGTAACTGTGTTTGTTTGTTGCATGAGACGTGTTGTTTAAACCTCAATGTTGACAATATTTATGTGTTAAATTATAACTTTAATCGTTGTTATTTACTAATTATATCTCTTTGGGGGAAAAACGTAGGAAAAATAGTTAAATATTGTGCAAAGGAATTTCTGGCCCTAACCTGTATGCTCTTGGGCTGAACCTTAAAAAATTGCAATTTTTCTGACCCCGAACCTAAAAGAGCCGGTCCTTTTAGACCCTGGCTCGTGAAGGGCCGTCCCTGATTCCCATCTCTATGTATAGCTATCTTATCTTATATTATTGAGTAAAATATTCTAACCACCCTTTAATTTTATCTTAATTACATAGATATCCTCTCTATTTTAAAAACATACATTTTAGTTCAAATCATTAACACCGTTAAAGAATATTCTAAAATGATTCTTAATTTTTTTAAATTAAAAACTATATTAGAATAAAGATTTTTTATTAATTTACCCCTCATTATGCTAAATCCCTAATTTATCTTTTAATATTAATATTTATTACTGTGCAAAAAAATATTAATATTTATTAATGATCTATTTAATATTTTTACTAAATTTAGAAAAAAAAATTAGGTAGTTTTTATGTGAAAAATTAAAAGTATATATCAAAATAATTTTTTAAATTTTGGATGAAGATATGTAATTAAATGATTATTAAGTATTATCTATGTTAAGGAGGGGCATTTTAGTCAAAATGATATATCAATACTATGATTTAATGGTTGATTAATGGTTGAATGGATGAAAGTTAATTATCATAATTAGAGGGAAGGTTTATGTTACGTATATTTTGATTTAACGAAGGTCCTTATCAATTTTCAAAATGTCTCTATAATTTAGAGAGTAAATAAAGGGAAACTTGATGTATTTTACTCTATATCATTCAGCCAGGGTTTGTTGCTAGAATGTTGTATTATAACAAAATTGTTTATGCTAGAACATGGTAAAAAAAAAGTTTATGTTAGAAATTTTGTCCGACATATAGCAGAAGCAGCTAGCTAACTACTTCAATAAACTATGTTTTTTGTGCGCATCGGACGTGCACCATCCCATGAAGTAATTTCTGTAATAAATTTGCACAATGACGCTCGTAATGTAAGATAAACTTAAGGGAACTGCGGAATCAACATTGCATGTGCACTGGCTTTTTGCATAGTATCTGACTATCTGTTGTTTTGTTTTTGAATATTTATATGAATATGCTGTAGCAATATATATATACTCCGGTTCATAATATAATATACTACTTCAAGTATATCATGGGAAATAAGAAATGATAGTTAAGTTATTTAATATGTCTTTAATTATATTTTTTTCCACTTTCTTTTATTGAGAAATGTGTTTAATTATATTGGAAATATTATTTTAGAGAAAGGGGATATAATGAGTAGGTAAAGTTAAAAAGTGAGTATTAATCACAGGAGTAAAAGAGAAAAAAGAGCATTAATTAAATTGGAGATGATTTATTTTTTGGATCATGTTTTTCTTTTAAAGGAGTATTTATATAAAATAGGAGATCGATGTCCTTCGAATTGGGAAACAGCAAGGAGTCGAATCTCATGGTTCGTGCCTTTCTTACGTTGGACTGATCATAAAAATGATAATAAGAGGTTATCGTAAGGTTGAGAAAAACTGAAAAATCCGCCAGGTTCGACTCCTTTGATACAAAAACAACAGATGATAATCTCCATGAAATCTGTAAACCGCTTTGCTTCGTCCATGATATTTGTCGTCAAATCAGATTCGTCGCCGTAATACCATTTTCTGGCAACCATTCTCATTTTGCTGTTAAAGCTCAAATTTGGAAATCATTAAAGTCTTATATTCAAGACTTTAGAATAAAAATCTCTTGCAGATATAGCTCTATATGACTGTGTCCATACAATTGAACCTGTAAAATTAAAGTTTAATTTCTACAAATTGGTTGATATATGAAAAGAAATACTCCGATAGTATTTGAAAGTAAAGTCTTTCTTTAAAGCATAATTAAGTATGTGTTTGGTATCACTTAATTTTAGAGAATAAGTCCTTATTACGTAAATTGAGATTAAACTCCTCTCACATACTTACCTCATATACCGTGAATCATGATTTATAAGCACTTATTGCCCAAAAATAAACTATTCCAAACAACGAGCACTAAAAAAATTATATTTGTTGATGTCAGTGTTAACGGCATTTCATTGAGAGACCAAGTCTTTTCAATTATTCAATACAATTTATATTTATTATTTAACATTGACAAGTATAAACGAACGCTTTTAACAATGATGTTTACGCATAACTTAGTACCCAACCATCCTAAATAATTTCAAAAATCTCAATAATTAGTCAATCTTAACAAATTCTTAAATCAGAGAACAAATCATAAACAAATACATATGTGCTCGAAAGCCAATTGATAGGCCACAGCTTGAAGCCTAAATTAATAATGCGACACGATGAGAGAATCGTCTATGTTTACAATAGAATCTTACTGAGGATGGGACGTGCTTTCAATTGAGCCTCCAATGGAATGGCCTTAGGCATCAAGGTCCCACCCCTCTCGGTCAAGTCAATTTTTAAGTCGTTGACCCTTTTCCAGTCAAAGCATTGAATCAACGATGCCAAAGTCAACTCTACTGTTCGTTGGGCCAAGCCCGCTCCTGGACAGGCCCTTCTTCCCATTCCAAAAGCTATTAGCTTTCGGCCTTCACTCTCCTTATTTTCAAACCTCTCGGGCCTAAAGTTCAATGGATCAGCCCACACATCAGGGTCCCTATGGATGGCCCATGCATTCACAAGCAACATCGTGCCACGTGGCACATCATAACCCCCTACGGAGCAATCCTCTGAAGCCACGTGGGGTATCAGCATCGGCGCCGCCGGGCTCAACCGCAGAGTCTCGGCGATGATGCTCTTAAGGTACGATAGTTTGGCCACGTCAGCTTCCTCCACGAGCCTCTCGCTTCCAACCTCAACTTCCAACTCAATCCTTGCCTTCTCCAATACCACTGGATGGTTTAACAGATACGACATTGCCCATTCTAATGTGATCGCCGAAGTGTCTGTTCCTGCTATCATCAACACCTACAAAACAAATATTTCATAATTAATTACCGCACATAAATCCAAAGGCAACGGTGTAAATTTATTTTAGATGTTTTTGCAGAAGAACAATATTACCTTGTATCATTAAAAAATTGACATGAACTTCGTATTTTTTAATAGTAAAGGGCAGCTTTGCTTCATTTCAATAATTCGTTTCAAAATAATATTAAATCTAAAAAAAAATTTAGGTAACATAAAAATTGTCCCGAATAAATTTGCATATTAACTTTAAATTAAGATTAGTGACACTCATGGTACAAAAACAGGCTGCAAAAATGTATCCAAAAACACTAACCAAGATAAGGCCTTTGATAATTTCGTCAGTGTAATACTCGGGTTGTGATTCTTGTGATGTGAGTAAATGATCTATTAAAGTATTTGTGCTCTCCAATCCTTCCTTCTTGTACCGATGCTCGTCGACGAGCCCTTGCAACAACTCATCCAACGTCTTCCCAACAATTCGCAGTCTCTTTTGGTAACCATTATAATCAATCCACCGGAACAGAGGCAAGAAATTACCCAAATTCGAATCCTTGGTTCCCACACCAGTAGATGAGATCTCCCCCATGACATCTCTAAACCGCTTTGCTTCCTCCACGTTCGTCGACAAATCAGACTCGTCGCCGTAATACCGTTTGCCGGCAACCATTCTCATGATGGTGTTAAAGGTAAGATCTGAAAACATTGATCTCAGCTCAACTTTGGCGAAGTCTTTGCGAGAATCACGAGATAGCTTGCGTAGCAACAGCTTGGTCTCGTCGATTCGGAGATTGGAGAAGGAGTTGATACGGTGCGTTGAGAGGATCTCGAGGGAGCTTATACGACGTAAGTTGCGCCAGTGGTCACCGTAGGAAGCTGAAACAAGGATGGTGTTGTTGTAACCAATGTACTTGGTCCTGAGGGCGTGAGCACGGTTGGCAAAGATGATGTCGTTTTTAGTGAAACACTCTTCAACAGCGGAGGGAGATGAAACGACAACGGTAAAAAGAGAGCCGAAACGGAGAGAGAAAATGGGGCCATATTTTGGAGAGAGGGAATGGAGGTAGCTATGGAGAGGTTGTTTTAGTTGCAGGAGGTTGCCCAGTATAGGAAGAGCAGGTGGGCCCGGAGGGAGATTTTTGAATCTTGATCTTGTTTGGAAGAAGAGCTTTAAAGTGATCAGAATAAGAAGGCAGAGAGCAAAATAATAGAGCAAGTTATCTTCCATGATCATATCCTTTCGATTTTAACACTACAAAATACAAATGAATCTGTACGCTGCGCATTATATATATATATATGTATGTATGCTAAAGATAACTTGATTGACCATGCATGTTATTGATCTTGAAGGTTTTGCTTTGACCAGACATATAAATTGTGATAATCTTGTTTTTGACTTCCAAAAGTAAAAATTCTGAGCAACTTGTATTTGGCTTCCAAAAGTAAGCATTGGCGGCTACTAAGGTTTCCGGTACGGATAAAATTTGAAGTAGAATTTAATTGCTATTCATGATTTTTCGTGAATCATTTTATCTTCTTTTTCTTCTTTAATTTATTCATGAATCCAGATTATTAAGAACTACTATGTACATACATATGCACAAACACATCAATATAATTCATGTGTTAGTGTTTTATAATCAGTGGTCTATACTCTATACCCAGAAGCTCAGCTCAAAGTCTCGTAAATACAATTGAACTAAATGAATGAGAAGACTCCTTCGTTATTTTTACTCTATAAAATTTCCTATTACTTTTATCACGTACGTCGTCTGTATGTCTTTAGTTTTCTAACCAATTAGTTACAATTGAAATTGAGGCGATTTTTAATTTTGGCTCGAATGAGCCACAAGTCTTCTTTATATATAAAGTCTGAGAAATGAGCATCATTGTTATTTAGTTGATATGAATATTGAATAGTATGTGATCTGTCATGTTCTATTTAATTGTTATTGACTAAAAATGATTTTCAGAATATTATGCGAAAAAATAGTACTTTTGGCTATTACAAAAGACTTTTAGTGTTGTTAATTATAATCTTAATACTTCCGGCTTTTTCACTTTTCTTAGCTAGCTTTTGAATCAAGATGCTGATGATATCGTTTTCATGTACATTTTCTTTTGTCTGAATTTTCGCACACATTTATATATATAAATATATTAGGTTATATCGGTTGAGAGCCTTATTCGTTATAACACTATCAAGAAAGTTGATTGTAGTGTAGCCTAATCAAACCAATTCTTGTGTTTAATTTTCTGATGAACAACAGGATGGGTGAGAAGAGAGAGATAGAGAGCAGTTTTTTAATCATATGATATGAAATATGAGACGCTACAACGAAATTAAAGCACATGGATTTATAAGAAACAAGACTTGAAAACTTTGCGGCTCATTGCCGCTTATTGGCGTTTTATTAGTTGGGATTGTGCATATAGACGTTCCCATTTCATGTCCTACGTACATACATATGACATAGTCTTAAATTAATTAGGGACGCTTGTTGAGACCAGGGACATAGTCAATGGTGGGATGACGAGCTTTGCACAAGGCCTCTAAAGGAACCACCTTTGATACAGTGATTCCTGATCCTTCAGTCATGTCAATTTCTTCCTCACTTATCCTCTTCCATTCAAAGCATTGAAGCAACCAACCCAAAGTGACGCCCACTGTTCTTTGAGCTAACCCTGCTCCAGGGCATGCTCGTCTTCCCATTCCAAAGATGATTAACTTGTCAGCTTCACCTTCTCTCTCAAACCTCTCAGGCCTGAAACTTGTTGGATCACTCCATAGTTGGGGATCTCTGTGGATGGCCCAAACATTTGTCAACACTATAGTATCACGCGGGACACTATATCCTCCAATGGTGCAATCTTTTGAAACCTCACGAGGAACCAACAATGGTGCTACAGGATGTAGCCGTAATGTTTCAAAGATTACGTTTTGCAGGTATGGCAGTTTTGAAATGTCTTGCTCATCTATCAACCGTTCTTGTCCTGTGTGTGTGTCTATTTCGTGTTGTGCCTTTTTCAACAACTCAGGGTTGTTCAATAAACATGACATTGCCCATTCTAAAGTCGCTGATGATGTCTCTGTTCCGGCCATAAGCAAAACCTGTGTCAAGTTAAATCCATAAATGTGATGAAAATAAAAGGAAAACCCTTTTAAAAGTCATATGAAATACTCAAATTTTAATTTAGGTCACTAGAGTTAACAAATTATTAATCAGATTAAATGGATTAAAGTAAAATTTAGAAATTGGGTCAAATTACTTCCATACCCTTGATTTACTAAACTTTAAAACCTCTATGCCTGTGAAAGACTATTCGATTAAATCTTAAAACACAAAATCTTGCAGTACAAACAAAGAAAACAACAAAACGTCAAAAGTTCGGAACAATTAGGTGATAATAAGCCATTAGCAAAAGTTGCATCCTAACGATTTGGACGAAAACGGATCCTTAGAGGAAACCTCCTTTGTAATCCTGCTTACCTTTTTTGTGGGTTGTTTGCAATTGGGTCTTTATATCCCCTGTTTTCCACTAATCAATTTTCTACTTCATTTATCACTAAATTCAATTATAAATTCCAGCCAGTAAGAACAAGGATGGAGGCACAAAATTAAAAGCATAGAAGAGCACTAGGATAACAAAAAGGAATTTTTAATTAGGTTTACTTACCGAAATCAATCCCTTGATGATTTGATCCGTGTAGTACTCTGGATGTGATTCTTGTAAACTCAAGAGATGATCAACCATGGTATTTGCTGTATGGCTTGCATTTCGATGTCGATTAATGATTCCTTGAAGAAACTTATCGAATCTCTCGGAAAAACTCTTGAGCCTCTTCTCCAGGTTGTCATAATCAAACCACCTCAATATGGGAAAAAAGTCTCCAACGTTGTTTGCCCCTCCTAACCTCGGTAACTCCCAAAAGATGTCCTGAATTTCCCTTGCCTCTTCTTTATCCGCCCCATCAATGTCATCTCCCCAGTACCTTTTCCCACATATCATTCTCATTATAATGTTAAACGTCATCTCGAAAAGCCTGGTTTTGAGTTCCACCTTCGCAAAACCCTTGTACGAATCACAGGCTAGCTTTCGTACAAGTATCATCATCTCGTCTGTTCTCATTTCCAAGAACTGGTTGAGACGGTGCGTCGAGAGTATCTCAACCGCCATGATGCGGCGGAGGTTACGCCAGTGGTCGCCGTAGCTGCTGAACGATATGCTGGTGTAGTTGTAACCTATGTACTTTCCGTTAATCAGGCGGGGCCGGTTTGCTAATGCGATGTCATTAGTAGTGAAGCATTCTCGAACAGCAGAAGGCGATGTGACGACCACAATCAAACGAGAGCCAAACCAAAGGGAAAACATTTTACCATAGCGTTCGGAAAGGCGAAATAATTGGCGATGGAGTGGTTTCTTCAGTTGGTGGAGGTTGCCGATCACCGGAAGACCGGGCGGCGTCGGGGGGATGTTCCTGAACCTCCTTTGGAGAAGGAGCTTGAGAGTGAAGAGGGAAATAAGCAATATGACAGAATAATTGACCAAGGAGGTCATGGTTGATTCTTGATTCAGACCTCTTCGATGTGCGACGAAGGATTGAGTTGCTGTAGGATTCATATTATTCACCGCTTCAATTTATAGGGAAGTGAGAATAAATTTTGGTAGAATTCTAAAAAAATATCATTTAAATTTTAAAATCTCGTTGATAAAATATAATAGGATTAATAATATAAGTTCTTGTCGAATCATTAATTTAAAATTTTAAAATTTAAGTGATATTTTTCTGAATTATTTTTTCAATTTTATGCCAAAGTTAATGAATTTTAATATTTTTCTTCATACGTGTGTGAAACATTATGAAAATACCTTATAAAAAAAATTAGAGAATTATATGTAACAAGTAACGTCTCAACCGGGATTGGAACCCCTCCTCTTCATCTTTCTAATCATTATATTAATATTTGTGAATGGTTAAAATTTGATTTTTTATAAACTTATTATTAAAATGTTAAATTAAAAAATAAAAATAATTAATTAATTACGGGTTGCTAAATTTTGAAATGAATGATTTAACTCTATAATAAAGAAATTTAAAATAAGCTTATATAAATATCATACTAACTACTAGCTTACAAAATCGAGTTTAGTCACATGTAAACTTATGATAGTTGTAAACTCAGTTAAATTTGTGAGTTTATACATCGAATTTACCTTTTTTATGTTTCTAATTTACAAAACCTTTTTAACTTACTTTTAAAATTGTATTAACTTTTTCAATTTGAGAACACTCAGTGGCTTTATATATGAATGTTATAGGAACCTCTTTGTTAAGTATGATATATTTTGAATATTAATGGATTTAATTTCAATTATTTGGATTTAAAATATACTTAACTCAAATTTCCGTCATTTTTATATTTTAATTACTTAATTATATACTATTAATACCTATTTAATGATAAAAATATACTGTTACAAGTTTACAATTCGAGTTCATGATACGAGTTTATGTCATAGTCACGTGTTTGTTTAAACTCGTGAATTTGACAACCTTGCTTCCAGGTGCATCACCCTAGCAAGTTTATCAAATTAATTATAGGCCACATTCATTTAATCATCATAGAATTAATCACAGGCATTAAATCTAATAAAGCTAGTACCATTATGGTTCTATTTATAAATCCAAAATTACATAATTTTCATATAGTTACATCTTAAGGAGAGTTAGTTAACTCAATAAATATGGACTGCATTAATAAATTTTTTCAATTTTACCTTTATTTATGAATATGTATTTTTTTACTTCTTTCTTTTTCACTCTACCTTTAATAGGGACAAAATTGTAACACTTTCATTTATTACTCTGGAAGTAGACTTATAATAAAGACCAAAATTGTTTTCAAATTGGACTTGTAAATAAGATCAAAGTGGTATTAAATACATTCATCATCCATTGCCAATGTCAATTATCCAATATAAATATATAATTTTTTTGGTTTGTAAAGATAAATATTAGATATATTAAAATTAACTAGTATTAAGCATTGAAAATTATGCTCAAACAATACGTTTAAAATCGTATATTAAGAACCGTGGTGAAGTATTTTTGAGGTTTTCCTTTATAATATTCTCTTCCTTCTTTTTTCTTCCCACTTTTTCCTCCACTCAAACATAAAATTCAGTATTTTTGGTGCATGGGTGGGATAAAATGACACAAGCATCACATTGCTCAAATATAGACTCTTTATTATCTCTCATTCATGAATATGATTGATTCAACTAATCTAATTAATATAGATACACAGAGTAACTACTCATAATTAATATACAAGTTTTAATTAGAGATTCATCTAAGACACTCAATACTATTGGCATTGTTGTCAAACTCGTGAGTTGACTCTCCAAGTTTACTGTTTTTACGTTTCTAACTTATAAAATTGAGTCGAGTCATTGGTAAACTCGTGACCTATGTAAACTCGATTAAATTCACAAGTTTATACACCGAGTTTATCGTTTTTACGTTTCTAGCTTACAAAACTGTGTTAACGCACCGTTAAACTCATGTTAACTTTTTTAATTTGATTATACTCAATGGCTTTATATATGAATTTTATAGAAATTTCCTTTTTAAATATGATAAATTATGAATGTTGATAGATTTAATTTCAATGATTTGGATTTAAAATATATTTAAATCAAATTATTGTCAATTTTTTATATTTTAATTATTTAATTATATACTAATAATATCTATTTAATGGTAAAGCTAAACTTTTACGAGTTTACGATTCGAGTTCACGATACGAATTTACATCACTATCACGAGTTTGCTTAAACTCGTGAGTTTGACAACCTTGACTATGTGTTTAAAATATCTAGATTGGTGTGAATGTGTGATTCTCCTAAATTAGAAGTTGTGTGATTCATGTAATAAATATTGATCCAGTTTTAAATGTATGAGTTAGTTTGTAGTGCAAATCCTACATTTAAGAAGTATCAAGGATTGGATGAAGACATGGAGTATTTTTGAGTTTTTACTCCTTCATAATATTCTCTTCCTTATATTTTCTTCCCATTTTTCCCTCCATAAAAACACAAATTTTGTATTTTGGCCTTTTGGGTATATGGGTGTGATTAAAAAAAAAACAAGTATCACATTGCTCAATATGGACTCTTTATCATCTCTCATTGATGAATATGGCTGATTCAACTAATCTAATTAATATAGACACACAGAGTAACTACTCATAACATGCAAGCTTTAATTAGAGATTCATCTAAAACATTTAGCATCATGTGTTCAATCATTTAATGTATCTAGATTGGTGTGATTCTCCTAAGTTAGAAGTTATGTGATTCATGTAATAAATAATCATCAAGTCTTGAATGTATGACCTAGTTTGTGGTGCAAATCCTACATTTAAAATCTTATATTTAGGGCCGATGTAATATCTCTTTTTGATCAAGGATGTAGTATGTTTTAGGGCTTGTTTGGTCTGAGGGGAGAGGAGGGAAAGTGGGCGGAGGGAAAATTTTTTGAGTTGAATTTAAAAAAAATTAGAGAAGTGGAGTTAAAAACTTTTAATTAATTTTTCTTACTCTTTTATCTTATATATTCTCTTTATTAAAATTTTATTACCCCACTTCTTCAATCTTTTAAAATTCAACTCATAAAAATTTTCCCTCCCCTCCCTTCCCCTCCAAATCCCTCACACCAAACAGACCCTTAGGTTTTCCTTCATAACAGACCAAGGAGGTCATGGTTGATACTTGATTCAGACCTCTTCAATGTGCGACTAAGGATTGAGTTGCTATAGCATTCATATATTTCATCGGTTCTATTTATAAGGCTGGGAGAATAAATTCTTTAGAAGGCTTTTGAATTTTATGCCAAGTTAATGGACTTTAATGTTTTTCTTAATATGTGCAAAACATTATGAATACCTTATAAATAACATTAGAGAAGTATATGTAAGAAGTAAGGTCACATGGGCTTAGAACCTCTCCTCTTTCCTTCACATCTTCTTCCCTCCTCTTCATCTTTATAACCATTAAATCAACATTTGTGAATTGTTCAAATTCGATCTTTTATAAAATTATTATTAAAATGTTAAATTAATTAATTAATTACAAGTTACTAAATGTTGATATGAATAATTCAAATGCTACAATAAAAAAATAAAAAATAATATTTTGTATAAAACTAAATTTAAACCATTTAGATATTGATATAGTGGTTAGAAAAGGAAGAGGATGGGAAGAGAAGAAGTAGAGCCCAAAAGTTGCTTTGATACCAAATTGGTATAGAGGCGAGGAAGAGAGAGAAAACAAGAGAGGATAAGAGAGAGAAACAAGTATTTATCGTGATCTAACTCATGTGACTAATCTGTTTAACCCCCTAACTAACTCAATTACAACGGTTTACAGCTATTCAACCAAATTAAGTAACTATGACTATGTAAGCCCTATTATCACTATTACTGATTATGCCACGTAATAGAAGAGGAAGGGTTTCCAAAGGAGAGAAGTCTCTCCATTTTCCTTACCATCCAATTCCCTCCACATCTTCATTCTCATCGTTTCTATAAAAATTAAAAATTATACATAAAATACTTTAATAAAAATATAAAGATATGAATTAGTTATACCAAATTTTAATTATTTAAGTTTATCTATATACATTTTTTTATTTAATATTTTTATAGGATATTGAATCTTAACCATTCAAAATTAATCTAACGATGAAAATAAAGAAGTGGAGGGAAGTGAACGGTAAATGAAATGGAGAGACCCCTCTCCCCGTTTCCAAACCCTCGCCCCATGTACATCATCAAAAGTTAGTTTATCAAATTATAGGCCACATGCATTCATCACATCATTAGAGGATCACTAGCATTAAATGTATATGGTATTGAATCTATTATCAATATTATTGCCAAATGCCAAATGTCACTTAACTTACATAAATATCACACTACTAACTTTTTATTTAAAATTGTTCTCAAGCTCACTAGTTAACTCTCTGGGTTTAACGAATTTACCTAATCATTTTATTTCAACTGGCATATAAACTCCCAGCTTTTGTGAACTCGCTATGACTTGCGTTTTGAGTTGCATAAACTCGTTAAAATATACTTTTAATTTTTTAAGTTTTCATGGGGTATCATTTTAATCCCTTAAATTTATAAAATGTATTTTTAGTCCTTAAAATTTAATACTGTTAATATCACTAATAGAAAATACTAACTAAACAATGTTAAATGAAGACTGTGTCATGCCGACAAAGTAATCTTAAACTTTTAAAACAATTCAGATTCAGAATTTATTTAAATAATAATAATAATATAAAAAAATCAGTTTTAAATCCATTTTTTCATTTGTAATGTGCTCTCCCTCCCCAATGGAAAATCCTATAAAACGGACACTTTAGTGCCGTCCATGGTTGATTGGATTCATTGCTGTTATACGGGAAGATTGTATCTGCAAATGGCTCTCCATCTATGGATTCATTGATGCCGATGAAGGGCGTGTAATTAAAAGGCATCCAATTTCACCACTAAAACCAGGTTCCGCTCTCTCCATCTGTGATGCTACTGCTGCTAATTATTTTTCATGACTTTGTTAATCTTTTTTAAAACACATTTGTACGTATCCTTAATTTTTCTACCAAAAATCCTTTTTGCGATCTCTATGGCAGGAATCTTACAAGTGACATGAAGACATGGTGTTGGCGGCAGGAGGGTTTTCCATGGGAAGGAAGAGCACAGAACAAATGAACAAGTATATTAAAAACTGATTTTTTTCAGTTGTTATTATTTTAATTAAAATCTAAATTTGAATTGTTTAAAAAATTTAAGTTTATTTCGTCAGCATGGCACTAAAATAATGATACCTCATTAATAATATTAATGGTGTTAGATTTTAAGGACTAAAACTACACTTTATAAATTTAAAGAACTAAAATAATGATACCTCATATAAATTTAAAGGACCTAAGCTACACTTCATCCTATCAACTCCTTTAGAGCGTTTATGGGAAGTTGATAAATGGAAGAAAAATAATGTCCATAAGTACATAAACCGTGCAGCTGTGAGCTCTAACATGGGTGCCACCCCTAGAAATGGCCGACTTCAGTTACCCCCCCCCCCCCCCCATAATACTGAGTTCTGATACTTTTAACATATTCATTTATAGAGACAATATTTAAATATTTAAACAACGGTTACAGGTGAAAAAGAAAATTATATTTAATTACAAAGATAATAAAAAATATAACATTATACTAAACAACTACTTCAATTAATTAATTATAAAAAGGCTAAAGTATACTATTAGTCCTTTAAGCTTACATGAGGTATATTTCTGATCTCTTAACTTTAATAAGTCTACTTTTGGTTCTATAATTCTAACACTGTTAATGTTTCTAATGAAAAATACTGACGTAACAAACTCAAGAGATGACTATATAAACTTAAGTAATGAATGTAACTAAATGTTATTAATCTTAAATTTAAAATATGTGTAAATTGTAAAATATCTAAAAACCTAATGAAGCAGTCAATATCAAAACCTAGATTATTTTAAAAAAATCTAAATATATTAGTTTAACAATCTAAATATCAAAACCTTGAAGATGTTTTTCCCAATCAAAACCTCAATTTTATTTGCAGCGATTTATCGGTGTATTTTAATTTAATAATCTAAAAATATTATATTAAAAAAAATCAAAACTTAAATATGCTTTGTCAGCTGCATAGTTATCACTTAAATTTGATATGTCAATATTTTCCGTTAGCAACATTAACGGTGTTAAAAATATATAATTAAAAGTATACTTTATAAAGTTAAGGGACTAAAAATATACTTCAAGTAAAATTTAAAGGACTAAAAATATACTTTTACCTTTATAAAAATAATTTTAAACAAACGTATTTAATATGTATGTGGATAAATTTATGCCATTAGACTTAATGAAATACAGATAAGTATAATCTCCGATCTACAATTATTCATGTTTAGTGATTGTGCAAAACTTATTTGATTTTTTAATATATATTATAGTTTATAATAGGAAAAATCCCAATCAAATCTAGTTAAAATATTAAAAACAAAAATCGAGCCTATACTTTTAAAAAAATCCTAATAAAGTTAAGAGGCCTAATTAAGGATTTTTGAGTGTTATTAAAAGACTAAAATGCTCTTTGTAGTTAAAAAATTAAAGCACATTTGAATTTAAATTAAATAATAAATAGAATCGCCATCTTTATGTAAATTGTAATCTATCTGCAAAGTGTGCGGAATATTTTTTTTAAAAAATTAAGAAATCAAAATTAAGACGATTTGAGATCGAAAATCAAAACAGCAACAATCGGAAAATAACTTGGGGGTCATGCGGGAAATTAAAATTCGATGATTTACTTTTCTTCTTTATATGTTGTTCTAGAAAAGGTAATCATCGAGCACATAGAAAGCGAAATAGGCGACTGAAGCTCTGTTATTCTGAAAAAACCTCTTCGATTATTGTGAATAACCTTAAATTTCCTAAATTGTGGTCCTTATTCCTCCATCATAGTTTAATTAATGGGTTGGGAGTTTTGGAGCGATTTTTAGAGGCTTCCCCTCCGATTTAAAAATTTCAACTTTAAGGTTGTTTTGGGATTTTTTTTGCTAGTGTTCGTTGTTCTAGTTAATAAATGCTATCGTTAGCAAGAGAAGACAATTAACCATTTGAGTATCATGCTCTTTGGTTGCTTTGTAGAGTCAGGATGGAACAAACGTCATCGAACATCAATTTAGTTATGTAGATGGAAAATAAAATGTTCTCGTGAGCTTGTTCTGTTGGGTCCTGAGATAAATGCTATTACTTTTTTCTTTTTTTTTTAAAAAGAAAATCTCAGAAAGCTGCTTCTAGGTATATTTATTCACTACTACAAAATATAGATTTGATGGCGTTAATCTTATGACACTTCTTCAAATAATCACTGAAGGAGACTTCTATTTTTTTTAAAAAAAAATGCATGTGGCAGTTATAACAGTTGATCAGGAAAGTGTCATAGCTACCTAGTATCTTATATGGTGCTTTCCTAGGAAAACGTTATACAAGGGGTTATTTCCTTTAAAAAAAATACAACCCTTGTATGATGATTGCCTAGGCAAGGCAAGCGTCATACAAGGGGTTATTAAATAATACACAGTCCAATTGACTGTGGTATTTTCTTCTCTAGGTACATACTAAATTCTCAAATCTCACTTTATAATAAATGCTACTATTGTTTGCAAGGGAATATAAGTCCGATTGCAAGTCTTTTTTTTTTTTTTAAATACAAAAGCTTACTTCGATTGGCATTATAGTTTTCTTTATTTTTTTTTTTAAATTTAAAATTTCATCTTGTATCCCTTCAGTCCCCACTCTATTGTTCCACCACCTTTCCTTATCCATTGTCCCCACTCCCTCCTCTCTTTGACAGCGGCAAGTAGAAGCTTCCGTTGCAGCATAAAACTTGGTCTCCCACATGTTTGTTTCCTTCGTATCTCAGCCTCGTATAGAAGTTCCCTAGCTTGTAAGTTTTTTTATATATATAAAAGCTTAAGTCCGTACGTTTTAAATTTAACTGACAAGTGTCTAAGCTAATTGATTTTTAGTGATTTTAATTTGTTGTGTGCATGATTATTTATGTAGTATTATGAAGATCAACGTTTTGCTCAATTGACTGACCAACAAGTGGATGAAATCATTGAGGAATGGTATGAATATATGGTCAGCCAATTAGCTAATATTTCAGTACATAGGTTGTTTCTTACATATTTTTGTCTTGTTTTTTCACTTAAAATTAGTTGTACATTATAATTATTGTAATTAATATATTTACTAGATTTTATGAATTAGTTTTTTTATTTTGAGTTGTTTCATTTTTCTGTGAATTGTATTTGTAAATTATGGTGGATTTAGACGGTAAATATAGAGGGTTTCACTAGAAAAAGGAAACAATTACATAAAATTATTTTTTAAAAAAATAATTACTATACATATTAGCATTAGTAGAGGTGTTCAAGATTTTTCTGAGGAAATTGGAACGAGAAAATCCTACCCCGAAAATTTCGAGATGGGAAAATTTGGGATTGGGAAAAATTATATTTGGGATCAGGATCTGGATTGAGAATGAGACTTCCCGATCCTGAATATATATTATATTTTTTTTTGAATTCCATAATATCTAAAATTATCCCAAATATATATTATATTTTTTTAAGAATTTCAATGAATTTTTTATTTTAATTTTGCTTTAAATATTTGTATTGGACTAATTGGTATAATATGATATTTATATCTTAGATATCATTAGAGCCAGTAATACGGGCCTAATCCGCTGGCCTGCGAGTTGGGACAGGGTTTTCCAACCTGTAAAAATGCGGGCTGCACAGGCCCGCACCGCATAACCTACTGGTTGGCCCGTAATTTTTTTTACATATAATAATTTTATAAAAATTATAAGTTTTTCACTTCTATCTTGGTACCTCTCAATCCAAAGAGAAAAAATCTTACCTTCTTCCCTTCTTTTTTAAACAAAATTATTATATCTTGGTTGTTTGAGAATGGGTTTATGTTTTATTTATAAACTTTGACAAATTTGATAATTTTATCTCTTAAATTATGGATTATATTTTTAAATTTTTATAAGAGGAATGGTTGATGCAAGGGAGGTAAATTTAATGACTCATATATATGTGTTTCGTATTTTCAGCCTTCTTTAAAAAATAGGATTTTTTTAAAAAAGAATGTTGGCCTGCGGGCTGGTCTGCAACCCGCACACTGCAAGTTAGTGTTGCCATTTTGCCAGCCCGCTCCGCCTGGCCCCACGGGTTGGTGCGGGCCATCCCGCAACCCGCGGGCTGACCCATATTCCCAGCTCTAGATATTATAAAGGAAATACAGGAAATTGGGCCTAATTCATGTCAAAATTGGGCCAAAGTTATTAGAGGAAGAAAAGTAAAATTTTAGGAAAATCCTGATCAGTGAATTTTTTGGGATCAGGGGTTATTTCCCTTCTCATGCCCTTCTTCGGGATGGGGACCGGGAATGGGGTTTCCCGATTCTGTCCCGTCCTGAGAACACCCCTAAACTAGTGTTATGAATATTAACTATGTGGATATTCATTGACTCTTGACCACTCATATTCTAATTAATATTCATGAATAGTAGTTGGGAAACTAAAAGACTAATTAAGGTATATTCATACACATAAATGTTATGAAGGATCACATAGTGTACATTCATCTGTATTAATTGTATTATTCATTATGAATCTTAGTGGTGACTCTTGAAGTCTATAAACAAAAGTATGTATAAAAGAGTTGTAACATGAGAAACACAAGTAAATGAGAATTGCTTCCCATTCTCTCTCAAATTTTCTCTTTTCTTGCTCTTCTCTCTTATCCTAGATCTTTTATCCTTACAACAAGTCAATAGCACGAAAGCGTTAATGAAGGTATATTTTCTCCCATCATTTCCTTAATGATTTCATTTATCTTCTTTTACCTTATTTTTATTTGATCTATATGGGATAATTTGAGTATATGGAATTAAAGATATATTTTTATCAATTGTTATAAATATTGGTTCCATGGTTAAGATTGAATATTGTTATTGCTTTGTATCTTATTTTAATCTCCTTTACAAGTTCTTTTATATTATTGATGTAGTTATTTAAGTATAGCCAGAAGCCATACACATCTAATTCCATTTTCTGAAATTATATGATCAAAAGTCATCTTGCTTTCATTTTTTATTTTGATATAATACTGGGCAGAAGCGATATCCTTTGATTCCCTATTATATTCCTTTGATATATTATCTCTTAGTTTTTTATTTGATGTGTTTATTGGACAGAGGCATTATTTGGGTTTTCAAAATTAACACCGACACGGATACTATTAAAGATTGAGGCCCATTATCTGGGATGGGAAATGGCAGAAACTCACTCTGGGTAAATGGTGTTGTGCAACCGTCGCGTGTAACTGTCCAGACCACGTTTTAGCACAAGGCTGTTTTGCTATGAAACGTTTTCACAAATATTATTATATCGGCAAATTTAATAAAATAATTTGTTGAGCTCTATCCGCTGGTAAATTTAAGAACCATTAGTAGCACATTGTTCATGCTATTAACTTTGTTCCTAACCGTTGGGGGTTATTGTCTATTTGTCTTGGACTAATAATGTTTATATTAAATTGATTTTAATAATTTGTTTGTGAGGAACAAAAGTTATCATGACTAAATTTGTTAGCACATATGGCTAAATAAATTTCTGAATGAATTTGTGATTGTTGTGTTATTGTTTAAGATTATCTCTAGAACATGGTAATCATTGGAAGTTGAAACAAGAGGTTGTGTGTGTAAAATCAAAGTATGGTGATGATGCTAAGAAAATGGCTTAGAAAAAGGGAACCATTGGACAACATCCTCAACCCAGCTTAGTGGCTTTTATATGCTAACTACGATAAATCTCTAAATGAGCTTTCATAAATTATGGCATTGCATCTATATGTTTGTGATTTTTATATACATGTACTGTAAAATAACACTCAATATCTTACATAAATATTTTAAAATAATTTATTTAGTTTATTTAATTTCTCTAAAAAGTCAATTAAGTTTATATTAAAGATAAGAGGTAGTAGATCAATAAGTCTTTGATTTTGAGAAATTTACATTATGGATACAATACAATTCGGATGTCAATATTTTATAATCAGAGGTCTATACCCTAACTGATGGGTGTATATATATATATAGAAGCTTATCTCCTGTACATATAATTAAATTAAAGTGAATGAGAAGATTCCTCCGTTATACATTTTTCTGTACTACTCTTATCACGTTGTCTATATGTCCTTTAATTAATTTAACTTTAAAACCAGATATTTTTAATTGAAATTAAAATGACTTAATTTTAGCTTGAATGAGATATAGGTCCTCCTTATATACGTATAAAGTCTGAGAAATGAACCCCATTGTTATTAGTTTATGAAAATTGAGTGGTATGATTAATTATATTTTTTATTGATAAAAAAATATTTATTTTGCCCAAAAAAAAAACTATTTTGACTTATTTCCCATTACAAAATATTTTAAGTATTATTATAATCGTAATCCTTCAGGTTTTTCTAACTTTTCTCAGCTAGCTTTCAATTAAGATGCTGATGACATCATTATCGCGTACATTTACATATACATTTTATATGTTATATATATTGGTTGAGCCCTATTCGTTATTACGCTATCAAGAACGTTGATCGTATTTTAACCTAATTACCACCATCATCTTCTCTCCTCTACCGTGGGTCAAATTGAACATAAGGCAACTGGAATCAAACTAATTATTGTGTTTGCTGATGATGAACAACAGGGTAGGTGACAACTGAGAAGAGAGGGATAAGATCAGAGATTACAAGTGTTGCTGCATGATTAATTAGCCAGAAAATTAACCTTTAAAAGTAATATCGTGATGGAATTAAAAACACGAGAGAGCTAGCAAGAACATGTAGAGGCTAGAATTATTGTTCTCACGACAATCCATATCAAAATTTTACCATGATCCCACACACAAAGTCGTGAATATCAGAATCCAATAATAAAACCTCCATACAGTTTTTTTATTATATGACATGAAATATAAGACGCTACAAAATTAAAGCAAGTGCATTTATAAGAAACGCAACAAGACATGAAAACTGGAGTTTTAGTTGGGATTGTGCATATAGACGTTCCCATTTCATGTCCTACATACATACATATGACATAGCCTTAAGGAAAATTACACCAAGGTCCTAACTTAAAAAATTAATATCAGAAAAGTGTTATATCTTGTCAACATCAAGTGAAAGAGTCATTATTGACATGTGAAAGAGTTACTATTGACAAGTTATAAGATTTTGCTAATATTATTTTTTTAAATCAGGACCTTAGTATGATTTTTCCTAGTCTTAATTAATCAGGGACGCTTGTTTAAACCAGGGACAAAGTCAATGGCGGGATGACGAGCTTTGCACATGGCCTCTAAAGGAATAGCCTTAAACAAAGTGACTGCTGATCCTTCTGTCAGATCAACTTCTTCGTCACCTGTTCTCTTCCAATCAAAGCATTGAAACAACCGACCCAAAGTGACCCCGAGTGTTCGGCGAGCTAAGGCTGTTCCAGGACATTGTCGTCTGCCCATTCCAAATGTAAGTAACTTGTCTTCTTCACCTTCTTTCTCAAACCTCTCAGGCTTGAAACTTGTTGGATCACTAAATAGTTGGGGATCTCTATGGATGGCCCAAACATTTGCCAACACTATAGTGCCATGCGGGACAGTATATCCTCCAATGGTGCAATCTTTTGAAGCCTCACGAGGAGGTAACATTGGAACTACAGGATACAGCCGAGTTGTTTCAGAGATGACATTTTGTAGGTATGGCAGTTTTGAAATGTCTTGCTCTTCTATCAATCGTTTTTGTCCTGTGTATGTGTCTACTTCTTGTTGTGCCTTTTTCAACACCTCAGGGTTGTTTAATAAACATGACATTGCCCATTCTAAAGTCATAGATGTTGTCTCTGTTGCGGCAAATATTAGAACCTGTCTCAAGTTGAATCAATATGATCAATCAATGTTACGGTAGAGATATAATTGATATCAAGATTGCCCTATATCATTCGGCTAAGTTATGTAACTTTTGAAACTTGTGTTGGTAGTTTTATTTATTTATTTATTGTTTTTTGGGGCATGTAACTGAGCAAAGAAAAAATAAGGTGGCAGCCACAACTTGCTAGCGGATCTAAGATTTCTCCAAACTGAACTATTGGCCAAGGATCAAGTTGCACTTGATATTTGGGTATTTTTTTAATTAAAAGGAATTTTTGTCGGTTAAACTATTAGTATTGAGTATTATAAGCTATCAAATGGTAATCAAAAAAAGAAAAAGAAAAAGAAAACGTTTGCAATGTCGCTCCTCTATCTGCAGTTAAAAGAGAGCAAATGCCCATTAATTGTGTGGTATGGGACACACGCACATATCTATGCTTTGTTTTTAATGGACAATTGCGATCTCTTTTAATAAGAGAGGTGAAATTACGACAATTTTTTAAGTTTGAGAGTAAGATGACACTACTTGATAGTTTAAGTTACCTAGTACTACTGTGAGAATAATTTAAGGACAAAATTTTCTTGGTTAAGACATGCACTTGCTATGTACAAACCCGCAATCCAATATCTTGAATTACATTCTCTGTTCATATATATGCTTCATGAGTTACTGCTATCATAAGCTAACAATTTTTAAACGAAGGTTGGAATTAAGCATCTATTAGAAAGCAAATTAAAGCAAATTAAAGCAAAAGACGCAGCATATAGTCAAACTGATAACAAAAGGGAAATTAATTTTTACTTACAAAAATCAGCCCCTTGATGATTTGATCTGTGTAGTACTCTGGATGTGATTCTTGAAAACTCAAGAGATGATCAATCATGGTATCTGATGTTGTACTCTTTGCATTTCGATGTCGATTAATCATTCCTTGTAAAAACTTATCGGCTCTCACGAAAGAACCCTTGAGCTTCTTCTCCAAACTATCATAATCAAACCACCTCAACAAGGGAAAAAAGTCTCCAACGTTGTTTGCCCCTCCTAACCTCGGTAACTCCCAAAGGATGTCCTGAAGTTCCCTTGCCTCTTCTTTATCCTCAGCATTAATATCATCTCCCCAATACCTTTTCCCACATATCATTCTCATGATAATGTTAAACGTCATATGGGAAAAACTAGATTTAAGTTCCACCTTTGCATAACCCTTGTACGAATCATGGGCTAGCTTTTGTACAAGTCGGGTAATCTCGTCATATCTCATTTCCAAGAACTGGTTGAGACGGTGCGTTGAGAGGATCTCAACCGTCATGAGGCGGCGGAGGTTACGCCAGTGGTCACCGTAGCTGCTGAACGATATGCTGGTGTAGTTGTAACCTACGTACTTTCCGTTGATTAGGCGGGGCCGGTTTGCCAATGCGATGTCATTAGTGCTGAAGCATTCTTTGAAAATAGAAGGCGAGTTGACGGCCACGATCAAACGAGAGCCAAACCAGAGGGAAAACATTTTACCATGGCGTTCCGAAAGGCGGAGTAATTGTCGATGGAGTGGTTTCTTCAGTTGGTGGAGGTTGCCGATCACCGGAAGACCAGGCGGCGTCGGAGGGATGTTTTTGAACCTCCTCCTTTGGAGAAGGAACTTGAGAGTGAAGAGGGAAATAAGCAATATGACAGAGTAAAAGACGAAGGAGGTCATGGTTGATTCTTGGTTCAGAGCTCTCTTCAATGTGCGACGAAGGATTGAATTGCCATGGCCTTTATATATGGGCGAGGAGTAAGGCCGCTCCTCCAGGTGCACCCCCTACCGCCAGTTTAACAAATTAATTATAGGCCACATTCATTGAATCATCAGAGATCAATTAATCACAAGCATTTATAATAAAGCTGGTACAACTTTGATTCTATTTATAAGTCTAAATTACATAATTTTCACTTAGCCACATGTCAATGGGAGTTAGTTTACTCAATAAATATGAATTAAATTAATAATTTTTTTTTTAATTTTACTCTCATTTATAAATGAGTATTTTTCACCTCTTTTTTCTCATTCTACTTTTAATAGGGCCAAAATTGTTACACTCTCATTTATTACTCTGAAAGTAGACTTATAATAAGAACCAAAATTATTTCCAAATTGCACTTATAAATAAGACAAGAGTGATATTAAATACATTCATGATCCATCGGCATACATCAATTAACTAATATAAATATATAATTTTTTTGGTTTGCAAAGATAAATATTAAATGTATTAACATTAACTAGCACTCCTTTGATCTTATATATAAGTCATTTCCAGTATATTTTACATAGACCGAGAAAAACTTTAAACTTTATTAACTTTTTCATAAAATTCAACAATTTTTCAAATCTATCCCTATTTAATCTACATTACATTCTATGAGAAAAAAGTCACTACAATAATAAATAAAGGGTAAAATTGTACATTCATATAAAAGTGTTTTCTCTCAGCCTTGTAAATATGACCAAAAAATTTCTTCTCCCTCTGCCCTATATATAGGACTGAAAGAGTATTAAGCATTGACAATTATGCTCAAACAATTTGTTTAAAATCTTACATTAAGGACCGAGTGTAGTATTTTTGTGATTTTCCTTCATAAATATTCCCTTCTTTCTATTTTCTTCCTACTTTTTCCTCCACCCAAACATAAAATTCAGTATTTTGGGTGCATGGGTGTGATAAAAAGATACAAGTTTCTCATTGCTCAAATATTGACTCTTTATTATCTCTCATTCATGAATCTAATTGGTTCAACCAATCTAATTAATATAGATACACAGAGTAACTACTCATAATTAATATGCAAGCTTTAATTAGAGATTCATCTAAGACATTTAGCATTATGTGTTTAATGTGCCTAGATTGGTGTGATTCTCCTAAATTAGAAGTTGCGTGATTCATGTAATAAAAATTCATCCGGTTTTAAATGTACGACTTAGTTTGTAGTACAAATCCTACGTTTAAGAACTTATATTAAGGATTGGATGTAGTATTTTTTTAGGTTTTGTTTCATCATAATATTCTCTTCCTTCTATTTTCTTCCCTCTTTTCCCTTCATCAAAACATAAAATTTAGTATTTTGGCCTTTTGAGTATGGGTGTGATAAAAAGATACAAGTATCACATTGCTCAAATATGGACTCTTCATTATCTCTCATTCATGAATTTGGTTGATTCAACTAATCTAGTTAATACAGATACACATAGTAACTACTCATTACATGCAGGCTTTAATTAGAGATTTCGTCTAAGGCATTTATCATTATGTGTTTAATGTATCTAGATTGGTGTGATTCTCCTAAATTAAAAGTTTTGTGATCCATGTAATAAATATTCACCCAGTCCTAAATGTATGACCTAGTTTGTGGTGTAAGTCCTATGTTTAAGATATTATAATAAGGACTGGATGTAGTAATTTTTAGGTTTGCTTCATAATATTCTCTTCCTTCCATTTCATCTCGCTTTACACTCCACCCAAACATGAAATTTAGTGTGTTGGGTGCATCGGTATGAAAAAAAAAGGTACTAGTATCACATTGCTCAAATACTTCATTATCTCTCATTCATGAATCTGGTTGATTCAACTAATCTAGTTAATACAGATACACAAAGTAACTACTCATAACATGCAAGCTTTAATTAGAGATTTGTCTAAGACATTTAGCATTATGTGTTTAATGAGTCTATATTGGTGTGATTCTCCTAAATTAGATCAAAGTTGTGTGATTCATGTAATAAATACTCTTTTTTTCCTAGATGTATAACTTAGTTTGGGGGTGCAAATCCTACACTTACGATATTTAGGATCAGATGTAGTTTTTTTTAAGCTTTTCCTTTGTAATATTTTCTTCCCTCTATTTCCTCCCACTTTCACTTCATCCAAACATAGAATTTAGTGTTTTGGGTGCATGGCTATGATAAAAAGATACAAGTATCACATTGCTCAAATATGGACTCTTCATTATCTTTCATTCATGAATTTGAATGATTCAACTAATCTAATTAATATAGATACACAAAGTAACTACTCATAACATGCAGGCTTTAATTAGAGATTCATCTAAGACATTTAGCATTATGTGTTTAATGTATCTAGATTGGTGTGATTTTCCTAAATTAGAAGTTGTGTGATTCATGTAATAAATATTCATTAGTCCTAATTGTACGACCTAGTTTGTTGTGTAAATCGTACATTTAATTAAGATATTGTATTTAATATTGGATGTAGAATTTTTTAAGTTTTCCTTTGTTATATTCTCTTCTTTCCATTTCCTCCCACTTTTCCCTCCACCCAAACATAAATTTTAGTGTGTTGGGTGAATGGGTGAAATAAAAAGATACTAATATCACATTGCTCAAATATGGACTATTCCTTATCTCTCATTCATGAATTTGATTGATTCAACTAATCTAATTAATATAGATACACAAAGTAACTACTCATAATATGCAAGCTTTAATTAGAGATTTTGAGACATGTTGCCTTATGTGTTTAATTTGTCTAAATTAGTGTGATTCTCATAAATCAAAAGTTGTGTGATGCATATACTAAATACTCATCTGATCTTAAATATATGACCTAGTTTGTACACTATAAAAAAAATAGTCTCTTAATAGCGGTTAAATTGTAGTGGTTACAGATATCAGGAGGGAAACTACTACAAATTTGCAATGGTATGCTTCCCACTAAATAGAATGTTGGTAAGTGAGGTTACTTTGTAACGGTTAGAACAAAAAAACCGCTACAAAATGTAGTGTTAGCTTGGCGCCACAGCTGTAGCAATCTTTTAGTAGCGGTTGAGTCTTACTAACTGCCACAAAATGTGGCGCTAGCTTGGCTCCTTTAGCACCAAGTTGGCGCCACATTTGTGGTGGTGAATTTGTAGTGGTTGAAAAGGGTAAACCACTGCAAAAGACAAAAATTTGAAGGTTTATAGTGGTTCCTCCCAACCGCAACAAAATGTGTCATGATTTGTAAAGCTTTTTGAGGCAAAAATCACTACAAAATGCAAAGGATTGCATGTTTGTAGAGGTATATGATAACCACTACAAAGTGTCACGTTGATGAAGGTAGTGTTTTGTAATTTGTAGCGGTTATTTGTAGCAGTTTTGTGTAGAACCGCTACAAATGTTGTTGCTATATGAAAGTAGCCACCCCTTATTTACCGCTTTTGGCAAATTCTTTTTACACGCACACTCTGAGAAATTTTCATTACATCTAAAGTTATGCTCAAAGATCTAAGGAGTTAGGTACTTGAGGTTTCTTATTTCATTTTGTTTTTGAGCTAAATATATTTGCTTATAGTAATTTTATTGTTATTTACATATATTTTAGTAATATTTATGAGGTTCTGTGCCTAATTTGCCATGTGTAATCTATTTTTTTATTACTAATTTTTTAATATGTTTATGAGTTTATTTTTCAATCTGCTGGTTATAATTATTGTAATTTTTTTTATAAATATTGGTTAGGTGTGACTGTAATTTATTTTTAATTGGTTAAGTAAGAGATTATAATCAATTATATTTGTATTTATTTTTTTATTCCAAAAAAAATTCATTAATATTTTTTTATTGTATTTTTTATTAGAAAAAATTTCATTAATATGAAAAGTGAATAATTGTAGTTATAATGTCTTCCGGGAAAGACAAGGGGAAAGGGAAGGTGGTAGATGAGCGTACCCCTAGAGGACCTCTTCTGTGAGGGCAGAAGTTAGGGTAGAGAGCACCCCAGAGGTTGACATGTTCCGGCGGCACCACAGTAGGCGACCCTGCCACAGCAGGAGCCAACACAGGGGCCCACCACAACATGCAACCACACCAGAGGTGCCTATTCAATCAGAGGTATTAGTATGAGTGACTATGAGGATCATGGGGAATTTGATATCAATTTTCCCTTGAGCGAGGAGAAGCAGTTCATTGACAAGGAGAGGGCTAGGGACCAGAATCACCCACGACAGCTGTCTTTACGGGAGACCAGGTTTGAGGTGCAGGTTCTGGGTAAAAAATTGTTTTAATGAGTTAATATTTTAATTAAAGTATTTTAAATGTGAAATAATTATATTTAATTAAAATTTGTGATCAATTGTGCAGATGAGCAGGGGAACTTTACTACCAAGAGGCCAAACGTGGCTGCTTTAAATAAGCTGGGCTCGAGGCTATGTGTAGTAGTTTCGTGGAATGAGGCCATGGACCAGCCAATTGAGAATGGTGGTCATCTATTTAATCGCTATCGAACAAGCTGAGTAGGACTTGGATCCATTCCCCTGCCCACTTTCAAGATTGGAAGAAGATTCCCTTAAGGTAGAAGGATATAGCTTAGGATGACACTGTGAAAGTAAACAATTTAATATACTAAATCAAATATAAATAATTATAATTTTTATTTAATTAATCAAATGTATTTAATTAGAGTTTATTTAATTATTACTGATTTATTTAAATTTGTGATATAAGATAAGTTTGCTTTGCGAGACAACAGGAGGCAGTACACCATGATAAAGATAGGGGATGGGTGGAAGAATGGGAGAAACTATCTCTACCATTTTGTAGATAAGGATGGGATGATGCTTCTGGAGCAGTTGATGGAGGCTGTTCTTGACAGCATCCCACCTAATAATTGGGCAAAATTTGTTCAGTACAGAGGAGTCCAGCAAGACAAGTAATTTTTTTAATATTTATTATTTACAAGGAAATATAAAAGATAATTAAAAATGGATAATTTTTTTTTTTGGTTTTTGTAGGTTGTTTCTGAGAGGAACACCAAGAACCAAGGGCACAAGAGGATCCATGACATGACATGATTGAAGACATTTAGTGTCATCTACAGCGAATTGGTATTTTTTATAATTAAATTAATTAGAGTTTAATATTATAAATTTATTGTTTTAATTCTTTTAGGAGAAGAATGTTGAGCAAGAAAACTGTCAGACGAACTACGGGGAGTTATTGACTGTTGCACACAAACATTGGGACGGCAGTGCAACCTCTCAGTAGGTAGAGGAGGCCATTGTAAGATGTAGTCATTGTAATAAAATGTGTGTGGTAGGAGCAAATTCAACAGATGCAGGCTGAGCTGAGAGAGTCTCAGATGATAGAGTCTCAAGGGTCAGCTGTGGATCCCACTGCGCCTCTGAAAGTTGTTATGGGCCCAGTTAAGCACCTTAGATGTTGTAAGGGTCTGGGGATAGGCGCCAGACCCTAGTCGCTGTAGGGGTCTGGGTATTCAAGCAATATTTCACGATGTATTGACATGCAAACTTGAAAGGTTGCTGGGTTGAAGAGTCATGACTCACATATTCTAATGCAACAATTACTTGAACTAGTAATGAGAAACACATTGTCGCTTGAGGTATCTATCGTTTTGGTGAAGCTGTGTTCCAAGGCTTTGTTTATTGAGGAGCTCAATCAACTACAACACAAAATCATTCTTACACTTTGTCATTTAGAGATGATATTTCCTCCATCTTTTTTCACTGAGATGGTCCACCTTGTTGATGAAACAAAGTTAGCTAGCCTAGTTCAATATCAATTCCTATGGAGAGGTACTCATTTTACATATGTCCATCAACATTAAACTCTAAATTTGCTAGCTACACATTTCAACATTTATTAACATTTTTCGTTATTAAATATATAAGTTTCTTGAGAAATTGAAATCTTACATAAGAAATAAGGCGTGATCAAAAGGTTTTATAGCTGAAGGTTATATAAGGGATGAGGTTATGTATTTATGTTCAAGATACTTTGATGATATCGAGACGTCTTTCAACCAACCACCTCGTGTAGACGATTATCCTAAACCTGAACCATCATCAAGAGAGTTGTTGATCCCTCATGTTGGTAAACCGGTTGGATAAAGTGAAATTCTAACTAAATGCAACTAATAAGTTCCAAGCAAATAGACATGTGTTGATTAATTACAGTCAAGTTGATTCCTTCCTTTTATAAGAATTGTACACTCATATGTATGTTATTCTATATATTTCCTTACATTTCACTTACATTTCATTATCACCTTTCATGATTAATTACAGGGAATCCATAAGTTATATGAAGCGTCAACTCATGATTCGTACACAAACATCTTCCAAAATTGATAAAAAGGTCAACAAAGAATTCCCAAGTTGGTTTGCACGTCGAATACCAAATGACCACAACCTATACTCACCAGATTTCAAAGCTCCCACAATTAGCCTGCTTGACCATGCAACAAGGTTTACAACATATAATGTCAATGGTTTCAAGTGTTGCACGATTTCGTGAGATCAAGGATTGCTAACCCAAACCTCGGGTGTTTATGGCACCTTTGGGGTAAGAAGTTATGCAAGTAGCAATGACGACAACATGCAGTTCGAAGGCATCCTTTATTATGGAAAGCTTATTGATATCATCGAACTAAATTAGTAAGGCCATTTCATCGTGACGCTTTTCAAGTGTATGTGGGCAAATACGACAACTTCATAGGGACTCACAACTGATGAATTAGGAATCACATCTATAAATTTTTCCCAACCAATTCACACCAATCAATCTGAAGATAATGGGCTATATATTCTTGCCTCAAATGCATACTAGGTTTATTATATCGAGGATGGGAGGCACAATAATTAGAATATGGTGTTTCACTTAAAGCCTCAAGACCTTTATGACATGGGTGATGGTGATAACATCACCTACGAGACAAAGTCATTCTAGCCTGCCAATTTTGAAAACTTTTTCCTCAAAGACGATGGCAATTTACCTATAAGTAGCTGCGTTTTATAAGTTACACTTTATTATCACTTAATTTAAATATAATTTTTGTACAAAATCAAACACTCAACACAAATATTCTCTCCACACATTTTTTAAGGGATGGTGACAAAGAATGATTAAAAAAAATATAACTTTTGTTCTTGTAAAACAATCAAATTATATTTTTTAAAAAATCCAACTAATAAACCATCATTTTAACCGCTACAAACGTCTCGCTGATCCTTATAAATACCTCATCACACCTCATTTCTTACCCTTTTCCATTTCTTCCCACCCCTCTTGTTAACTCATAGAAATCGATCACATTCTAGCACATTTTCTTCTCTTTTTACTCACTTTTGGGTATAAATTTTGCATATAAAGAGAGTATTCAAGGAAATGTGATAGAACAAAAGAAAAGTCAAACTTTTGCTAAATTATGAGTTAAATGCATATAGCTATGATTATTTGTGAAAGTTAAAGTGTTCATGAAGACCTCCTCTTTGTAGGTGGAAGAAGACAAGTCATAAAAGCTCTCAAAAATCAAAGAAAGCTCATGGGCTAGGAGGAAGTTATTGTGTTGTTGGAGATCTGGACTTTCTGTGCGATATGCTTCAGCACTTGGCACTTGGCTAAAGCCAATGAGGGGCAGAATTCTCTGTGTCATATGCTTCCGCACACCACAGTGTGCCGAAGCACACGACAGACAGTACAACCATGCGTTTTACTTGTTGAAACACATGTGGAGGGTTTTTAAGGAAGGGTTAGGCCAAAAATTGGGTATTCTGGACTTTGGAGGCTATCTTGGAGGCTTGCTCTGCTAGGGTTTAGAGTTGGAGGTGGAGATTGAGCTAGAAATTGAAGATTTGAAGAGATATAAGCTTCTCCTTTTGGTTTTTCCTCTCCATCTGCTATTATTTCCTTATGTTCTGTTGTTTTTCTGGTTTATCCCCATTTTCTCATGGGTTGTATGAATATGTGTTGCTAAATCTTTGATGTTAGGATTATTTTGAACCCTTGTATGAATTAAGTACTCATTTCCCCTTTATATTTGTAATTAATGATTAGATTATACTGATTTTACTTTTTGCTTAATGTTTCTTGTTGATTGGCCACCAATGAGATTGTTGGGTTCACTTGATAGATGCCTGAGAGGGCTAAATTGAGTGTAGAACTTGAGTTTAATCATGTGAGAACTTGAAATTTGTGAGTTGAATGGATAGTTTTGTTAATGAGGTAGAGATACACTCATTGACCTCACCTAGCCATATAGGATTTGCAATGAAAACGAGGTTTAATTAATTAATTAAGATATTAATGAATTAATTAAACTAAACACCTATTTGGAGACTCGAGAGAGCACTTATAGGTAATTTAGTATCCTTGGCTAGTATAATATTTTATTAAAAAGCATCTATTGTGGGGATTCGATTGAGTGCTTTTGAAATACAAGGGGGGGAAAATAATCCTAACTCTCATTTTATCCTTGAAGTCCATGAATCACTTATTTTTATTTTCTTTTTAATTTCAAAATTTGGTTCTCTTTACCATTGATAATTGTGTAACTCAAATTAGGCGAAAGTGCGATAATTGATACTTGACTAGGTTTTGGAATCAAATCCTCGTGGGAACAATATTTTATTTATCACTTTATTACTTGACGCGACCCATGCACTTGCGGTAGCAAACACCTCTTCTCTCTCGTTTTCTCTCCTTCTTGATAAGAAACGGAGCTTATATGGTACATTTTTTCCTCAAATCTTTGATTTCACCATTTCATTTTATTTTACTTCTTTATATAATTCTTATTCTAATTCTTTTTTCCTTCTACAAAATCTAAAGGTTCCTTCCACTACATTTTCAACATTCCTTCCATGAGTACATATATCTTTCCATCTTCAACTTCATAAAGTGAAGAACCTAAATCATTATTACCTACACATTCTCAATATTAAACATACATAATATTCATACTTATCTAACTTAATTTAATCATTCTCCTCAAATAATAATTACTATCATTTAAATTGTTACTTAAATAATAAATCATTCAAAGTAATATTGGAATAGTAGATTGAAAAAAAAAAATCATGCAATTTTTTTAATTTATGCAATGTTACGTGTGTAGATGATCAATTAAATAGTGCAAGTGTATACTATCGTAATCAAGTAATATAGAAGTGAGTAGAGTATCGTTCCCACGATGATTGATCACTAAATACCAAAATGGGTGATTTTAATTCTATTTAGTCAATCGATTAGTTCGTGATTGAGAGCACAACATAAAAGATGATTAAATATTGGTACAAATGATATGAAAGCAACTATGAGAAAAAGCCCTAGAGATTAGATTTCACTTAACAAATTTTGGATTGAATCACTTATCTATTCTAACCCAATTTATTCCATATGATTGATAGTCGAGTTTTCCTAATTTAATTACTAACATCTTCCAAGGTCAAGCAATTCTATAATCAATTGATAATCCAATATATTCCTATATGAATTTAAATAATTAATTATGCATTAAGATTTATGGAACTCAGTAAAACTACACAACTTATATGAATATATTCCTATTTCATATGCAAGTCATGATTTTAATTATAGGGTCTATACACATGTATCTCCTTCTGGTCTCAACATACATATTGAAATCATTTAAAAGATAGCCAATCTTTTTTTTTTACCAACAAAAGATGGTCGATCAAATGAAAGCATTAAGAACAATAATTAAAATTCAATCATGAAGAAGAAATTAAAAATAGATTTAATAAATTAAGATTCAATCCATCATTAGTAAGCTACATCATCACCTTAGAAAAATAGAAATTTAGATCATGATAAAATTAAAAATAAAATAAAAATAAATTAACATTACATAAAACTAGAATGAAATCCGCATAAATACTGCATAAAACTTGAATATTAAATTCTCAAACAAAAATATACAACTAAAAGATGCATGAAAAATGGAGAAATCTAACCGTTCTTTTAGGAGGTAAAACCTTCCATTTATGAGGCATGCAAAAAGTAATACAATACTAAGTCTTTCATGTAGGAGCCATGCAAAAAGTAATACAATACATTAAATTAAATATAGAAAATAACACAATTTATTCAGAACTGTCAAAGAAAATATCTCTCCCTATTAGAAAAGGACCTCTAATTGTCAAAGAAGGAAAACTCTACTTCTCTCACTTCTTGCATTTTGTGCTTGGCCTTCATATCTATTTATAGGGGGGAAAACCGTGTTGCCACAGTGCCCAAAACTGCGTTGCTACAGTGAACCGCGTCTGGAATAGTGAAAAGCGCGTACTGCCACAGTGTTTCCGTTGCTACAGTCACTTCTGTCATGAATAGTGATTTCCATCGTGAATAGTGCCGCCATGAATAGTGACCACAGCAAATAGTAACCGATGCTACAGTATTAGCCTTTTTCAATCCCATCGGTTCAATTTTTGGTTTCCTTTCTCCTCTTATTGTGTGGCTATCAAAAGAAAAAAAAACAAATAAATATTATAATATTAAATAAAAATATTTATGCCAAAATCATCCTGTATTTATCAATTACACCTAAATTTATTATATTAATCTCAAATATCGTCCACAAAATTATTATATAAGGGAAAATGAATATATAAATATTTTATTTATTAAATTCCCCCTCACTTAGCTCTTGGACGTCTTAGGACAAAGAATGACTAGTAAGTGTTTCCAACAAAATTAGAAGTGTCAAGTCATAAGCAAGAACACAATTGAAAAATAAAGAGATCATAGTATTCATGAATCAACGAAAATATAAACTGGTAACTTTATTTGAAAATGAATAAATCGAGTTCATAAGTGTAGCTCATACTCTCAATATCTCAAGTGTTTAAGGGTAAGTGTTTCGTTCAAATTCAACAAAAAAAATTGCACTACCATAATCTTGCTAAAAATTTCAATCTCCACTACCTAATTCACATGCATAATTTAAATCAAAAGGACTTATTAAAGGTTGTAATAGGGTTAAAGTAAAAGGAATGTAAAACATGATATGAAAGGCTATTTAAGAAATTTAATAGAACAATTAAAAAATAGGCTACTTATAAATTTATCTCATCACAATAACCCACAATTCAAATACTTAACATTTTTTTCTTTTTTTTCATAATTTTTTCTTTTTTTTTCTTCTTGCATAAAACTCTACAACTTTAAAGTTGATGTTATACACACCCCCACACTTGTCAAAAGCCCATTTCACAAGAATTTCAAATACTCTGCTAATCTTTCGAATCAGGTAAAAGCACTTGATATATCATTAAAGCAGATATTAATAGGTTTAGAACAAAAAAACAATCAATTAGGCTTAAAAGGGCTTAACAACGATATAATTACAAGGTTGGCTATTTGGCTCTGGCTAAAGAAAATGAATGTCTTTAACATTTTTGAATATACATGTGAGATGTAATTTCAACCAGATTTAAAGTAAATTCTAGAGTGACAACTTAATAGGTGAATATCACACACAAGAGAAATAATCATTATAGGCTTTAAAGGTCATGGTTAGGGGCTTTCAAACTTAGCTCATTCAATCTCAAAATTCATCACCAATTGCAACAATCAGTTGTTCATTCCAGAGTACAAAAAACCGGACCGGACCGGGCGGTTCGACTGGTCAAACCGGGAACCGGTCCCTGGTCCGGTTTGATAAGTAAACTGGTCAGACCGGTTGAACCGGTCAGAACCGGTTGGACTGGCCAGAACCGGTTAAAATCGGTAAAACCGGTGGTCCAACCGGTTGACCCGGTTTCTTTTTTTAAAAAAAAAAATTCTAAATTTTTATTTTGTGTTTTTTGAGGGCAAAATGGAAAGTTGAAGACTAAAATGAAGAAAAAAATAGATAAAGAAAGAACAAATCTAAAAAAATAATAAAAAAAAATTATTTAAAAAGATATAATAATTATAGGAAATGGGATATCTTTGCATAAGAATAGGTATTATAACTAATACTAATAGATTTTAAACATTTTTTTTCTAAAAATTTTTATTTTTATCTATAGAGTTTAAAAATATATTAATATATATTATCACTAATAAATTATAATATTTTAATATGACCGGTTATAACCGGTTCAACTACCGGTTAGACCCTGGTTGACCCATTAACCCTTGAACCTGTGCTGTGACCGGTTCATTGCCCAGTCCGGTTTTTCGTTCCTTGGTTCATTCATGCTATGAAATTTCTAAATTTAATTAATCCATGCTTAAAACTTATATACTTCTTGAAATCATTACAAAGCATTTGAACATGATGATTTTTTTTCAAAGAAGGGACAAAAAAATGCAACTAATAAAATGCGTCTCAGGAGTTAATAATAACTCCTTACTCTGCCATTTTTTCCATACCTCATGCATCTAATAGTTTTACTAACTAACTAAAATTTTTTTCTCTCCCCCAACCTAAATCATACATTGTGCCCAATGTCTTCTAGAGTTCAGAGAAAGTTTTTTTTTTGAAACATTAACACACAATAAAGTAAAACCAAAATGCTAAAAGTAAAACCAAGAGATTAAGGAAAGTTACAACCGAAGAGTAGTATCTAGATTCTGCTTCTGACTGCTTTCTGAAGATTGCCTACATATTTGCTTGACTAATAGATCTAGGTGAGGTTCATAGGTTTTCATTTGATCGAGCAGCTGATCAGTAGTTGATGCTGAAATTATGGAATGACAAGTCGCTTGGGGTATAAATCCTGTTTCCACAACATGATCAAAAAAAGACAACAAATCATCATAAAAATCATTAACATTTAACAATCCTAATGGCTTTTTATAAAAGTTTAACTTAGCCAAATATGCAACGATAGAAATGTCATCCAACGTCTCCAAACCACCGGTTAGAAAAATGAAAGCTTGAGTATGGTAGAACATTCGTCCCACTCGTTCAGGCAAGCTTGAAACTTGTAAATCTTGTCCTAAGGAAAAAGTGTGAGATTCCAACTCTTTTACCCTTACACTCAAACCCTTGCTTCTATTCATGGATGCAGAAATGGTCACACTTCCCCTTAGTCATTGGATGCCTCCCCCATATACAAAGTTTATCTTTCTAGTGGCTAGTGCACTTCCAAGTTCATTTGCTGCCATTATAAACTCTTCATTCTTATCCGTATCAATTTCACCAAAAATGCAGATAGATGTAAATCTACATTTTTATATGATACCCTTTTTCATTTCTTTTCTCTCGGACCATTTGTGTTCACAAGTAGAAGAATGCATATTTACAAGTGAAAGAGTAAATATATATAACAATGAAACAACGACAACAAAATCATACAAATCACGTATTTTTCAAAGAAGTTTGAAAAAAAAAATCCAACATAGATGACCAGTGGGCCATTACGTGAAGAAATTAATAAAAAGAGGAAAGAAAGTTAAAAGTTACTGAAAAGGTAAGAAAATTAGACAAAAGCTGCTGAAGAGATAAGATAGATTAGACAAAAATATGATTACGTACAATAGTTGTGATTTTGGCTCACATCTTCCTCTAGTTTTATGTCCAGTAACGGCTTAAATGATTTCTATGAATTGAGGATCTGCTTCCCATCCAGTTTTCTTATAAACTGGCAAACAAGGTTTTTTAATGTCAGATTCCCAAGATAATAGCGCTCTTTTTCTCCGTTAAATATATCCGCTAAATCAAGAAGAATACGATGAACATCACCACTCAGATGCGTCTCAAGAGTTTAAATGATATCATCCAGTGACTCCTTACTCAGTCCATCCTTTATAAATTTAACTTTATCTTCTCAATTTATAGAAACCATACCTTTACTCCTACAACGCTTATCACAATTTCATTGTGCACATTTATGGCAGGCATTCATCCTTTTAGCTCTTCTCTTTTTGGAGTAAGAACTTCTTCTCATTCCTGGGAAAGGTTTAACAAATGATTTATAAATCTTACCTACTAAACGTACCTTAACTTCAATGATCCAGCATATGTCCACAGGAAATCCTAAACACTTGAACATCTTCATCCTTTCAAGTCGACTACTATAGATCTTCCTGAGCACATCTTTGGGAAGAGTAAGGAACTTGTTCTTAATCTTTACAAGAGATTCCTCCATAGTAACTTAAAATGAAAATGATTAAAATTAAAATCTCAACGTAGTGCAGTGTGTTTTGCTGAGTAAGAAAAATGAGAGAGTTGGAAAGAAGTTTTGAGAAAGTAGAAAAGAAATGAGTGAATAGGAAAGAAGTTTTGGGTTACCTCCCAAATAGCCACCCATCTTTAATGTCTTTAGCTAGACAAAGACCAAACCAAAAAAAAAATTCTAAAATTTTTTTTACTTATTTTTTAATTTTTTATATTATTTTTTTTAATATATTTTTTCCAGTTTTTTTAATTATAACTACCAAAGTGAAATACATCATCAGGGGCTACCAGAAGTCCTACAAAATCATAACAAAACATCCAACTAAACCTTGGGTTGCCTCCCAAGCAGCGCTAAATTTATAGTCTTAAACCAGACTTCCAAACAAACTACTAATCAAAAGTATCAAACACCATAATTACCTTATCTTCATTTCTTTTCAAGCAACAATGTTTCAGACACAAGAAATGATCATTCAAAGTAATTAATTGTACTTCTTCAATCATAGATAATTTTAGAGTACAATTATTTACTGAATTCAAATAAAGCACAACATGCATGTATTTGCAAATAAATTTAAGAGTATCCAAAATTTTAGAGCATCTCACAAAATTCACTTGATTCTCATTAGTAAGAGCCAACACTTCAATAGGAGAGACATGAATAACAGTTTTTGGAACATCCACATTAGTTTCAACATCAAATTCACAAAAGATTAAGCTCCATAGTCAGAACCTCAATTGGACATTCACTGTTCTCTCCAAAAGTGATTTCAAGTTCCTTATCACATACCAAAAGAGCTAAAGTTTCATTCAATTTCACCTCCTCAACTTCCTCATAATAATCATCATAAACACAAGAAGTGGTCATCATGCTCAAAGAATTATTTTGCCTCATAGTCTCGAGTGATGAAACAATTTGACTCACATATATTCCAATATTTTGAATACTTGATTCAACACTAGTGACAATTTCCTTTTGCTCTTTAATAAATCTCTCTGTTGATTCCACAAACTCCTCATCTAATCTTTCTAAATAAGACTTTTCCTTATACTCAAAAGTGTGTTCTTCAATATATGGATAAGAGTAGAAAGGAGAATTAGGATAATACCTGACATATGGATCCAAAGACTCTTGTTGCTCTAAAATTCCACCAAGATAAAAGGAATGATCAAAACAATTTTGGTTCGTATTGAAATCATATCTCATATAATGATAAGTATTGCTATATGGACTATGCTTATAAGAATGACACTCTCCACAATAAGCACTAGAAAAAAAATTATAAGGAGGAGCATTTTCAATCCAACCAGCATTTTTATTTTCTTGTCTCATTCCATCCACATGCATTCCAAAAAAAGAACCAAGATATAACAAGTTATCACTAATTAAACCAAATGAATGATGTGAATAATCCTTTTTTTTTTTGAAATTTTTACATGAAGATTAAATTAGTATTAAAATTAGTTGGTATTGATATTAATGACAATAATCCCCGGCAACAGCGCTAAAAACTTGTTACGAGTTTAGATGATCAATTAAATAGTGCAAGTGTACACTGTCGTAATCAAGTAATACAAAAGTGAGTAAAGTATCATTCCCACGAGGATTGATCACTAAGTACCAAAATAGGTAATCTTAATTCTATTTAGTCACTTGATTAGTTCGTGGTTGAGAGTACAAAATAAAATATGATTAAATATGAGTGCAAATGATATGAAAGCAACTACGAGAAAAAGCCCTAGGGATTATATTTCACTTAACAAATTTTGGATTCAATCGCTTATCTATTTTAGCCCAATTTATTCCACATGATTGATAGTCGAGTTTTCCTAATTTAATTACTAGCATCTTCCAAGGTCAAGCAATTATATAATCAATTGCTAATCCAATATATTCCTATATGAATTTAAGCAATTAATTATGCATTAAGATTTATGGAACTTAGTAAGACTACATAACTTATATGAATATATTCCTATTTCATATGCAAGTCATGGTTTTAATTATAGGGTTTACACACATGTATCTCCTTCTGGTCTCAACATACATATTGAAATCATTTAAAAGATGACCAATCAAATAAAAGCATTAAGAACAATAATTAAAACTCAATCATGAAGGAGAAATTAAAAATAGATTTAATAAGTTAAAATTCAATCTGTCATTAGTAAGCTACGTCATCACCCTAGAAAAATAGAAATTTAGATCATGATGAAATTAAAAAAAAATAAAAATAAATTAACATTACATAAAATTAGAATGAAATCCTCATAAATATTGCATAAAAATTGAATATTAAATTCTCAAACATAAATATACAACTAAAATATTCATGAAAAATGGAGAAATCTAACCATCCATTTATGAGGTAAAACCTTCCATTTAGAAGGCATGCAAAAAGTAATACAATACTAAGCCTTTCATGTATGAGGCATGCAAAAAGTAATACAATACATGAACTAAATCTAGAAAATAACACAATTTATTCAGAACTGTCAGAGAAAAGATCTCTCCCTATCAGAGAATGACCTCTAATTGTCAGAGAAGAAAAACTCTACTTCTTTCACTTCTTGCATTTTGTGCTTGGCCTTCATCTCTATTTATAGGGAAAAAAACCGTGTTGCTATAGTGAAAAGCGCGTTGCTAAAGCGAACTGCGTCTGGAATAGTGAAAAGCGCGTGTTGCTACAGTGCTTCCGTTGCTACAGTCACTTCAGTCATGAATAGTGATTTCCATCATGAATAGTGACCACAGTGAATAGTAACCGATGTTACAGTAATTAGCCTTTTTCAATCCCATCAGTCCAATTTTTGGTCTCCTTTCTCCTCTTATTGTGTGGCTATCAAAAGAGAAAATAAATAAATATTATAATAGTAATAAAAATATTTATGCCAAAATCATTCTGTATTTATCAATTACACCTAAATTTATTACATTAATCTCAAATCTCATCCACAAAATCATTATATAAGGGAAAATGAATATACAAATATTTTACTTATCATGCAACATTTAGTAGCGGTTGCTTAATTACTACATCAATGGCTGCAAAGTTAAATTCAAATTCAAATTTAAATTTTCAGTGCAACAATTTGAAATTTCATTAAATATTAGTAGGTGTTATCCAACCGTTACAAATGTTTGGCACCATATTTTAAAATTTCTGAAATTACTTACCAACCGCTACAAATGTTAACGCCACATTTGTAGCAGTTTTCTAATACTACAAGATGCTCCAACAATGTGTGATCTATAGATACATCTCGTAGCGGTTTGGACAAACCGCTACAAATATAGTAGCGGTTATGTTGACATGCGTAGCGATTCCATAAAACTGCTACAAAATCATTTGCAACAGTGTTTTGTAGCGGCTCACCTAACCACTATTGTTGTCGTTTGTAATATGTCATTTTAATAGCTATAAATGAGCAAATTTTTTGTAGTAGTAGTGCAAATCATACGTTTAAGATTGGAGCTAGTATTCAAAAAGTCATAACTCATGATGGTTGTTAAAGTAAATTTGTTAATATTACATATATAAGTCGTTTTATCTATTTTTTGCCATGACTTTTATCTCATCCTTAATTACAGAAATAATAAGAATTATCCTCTCATATATATCTGTTGGCAAAATCCTACAAAACACCGTGTAACCTAAGTCACGTCTCTAAGGACACTGTCCTTAAGAGTTATGCCGTGACTGTCGGCTAATTGGAAGCGGCACTTTCCAAGATAAAACGGACCCTTCCTGCAGATACAGGGAGAACAGAACAACAAAACACAAAGCAACTATAAGGCAGAGAGAACAGAGAAATGTCAGAGAGGAAGAGAGAGCTTGAGATCTCTAAGCGTGGTGCTTGAACCTCTTGTAGGCAGTGCCTTTTATAGGCCTCTTAAGCATCTAAACAAGGGCAAAATTCAATGGCAATAAACATGATTAAAGCAGCGGTTTCCGAACATTGAAGATCATAAACAAATTTTAATGATCGGTTTTTGGAATATGAAGGCAATGGGCTGCAACATGAATGTCTATCATGATGGCTAGTTGAACAAAATTAAACCTAGTTAATGCCTTTATAACCAAAATATTCAGGTTTCAAAATTTAAATGTCTCAAAACTGGGTTTTTCATGTAAGCCATTTTCACAAAAATAAATTGTAGATTTTTCCAAAAAAAAATATTTGATAAAAAGTGCTAAGTCCATATTTAACTCACGCGCAGGGGGAATCACTAGATTTTCACTACGTTTGCCTCCTGGTGGCCCATTGTTGTGCACGCGAGCCCACTCTTCCTCTTGGCCTATTTACTAGCCCAAATTCATAAAGCGTAATATATACATGTGCATTCTCTCCTTCATAAACAATGTGAAACTTATTCCATTTGACACATCCATATGTAACTTAAAACTCCAACAGTATCTACTTTATTCTCTTTATCGTGCATCTCAATCTTTTTAGAAAATGTGTATTTTCTATTTTGCCTCAGACATAAGTCATACTCTCATATCCCATTACATTATCTTATACTCGTTTGGTTCACGGAATTGAAGAGAATGTAATGCAATGTAATGTAATAATGATAACATGAATTTATTTGGTTCGTCATTAAAAAAACAAGAAGATACATAGGCATAAAATCATTTGATTGGATTACATCGAACACAGGAATATGTGAGAATAATATAGTAAGAAACAAAATTGCCCCTTTCTATATGTACAATGGATTAAAGTATCTATTTTTTATCAATTATATATAATAACCTTGTCCACATATCTAATAATCTATCAATTAGTTGCATTTATCAAAACTACCTATATATATATATAATAACCGGTATAATATATATGTGGTTCATGGTAAGTCTTTCATTTTGTGCAGTGTACATGTTGGGTTCATAATACCTTTTTAATATTTAATGGTGAAAATATTATAAAGTGTATACCTTAGATTCATGGTAATTTTTTAATATTTAATGGTAGTGATATTATTTAATGAGATATTTTAATATTTTTAACAGTGGAATATTATTTTTAAAAATTTTAAATGGGGGGATATTTTTTAAATTTTTTATTAATTAATTATTTTTATATTTAATGGTGGTAATTTTTCAATATTTAATAACACTTATAGGTGGACACTTTAGTCAAATTAAAAATTATAATGGCAATAAGGTCTTTTTCATTTGATTACAATATGTCTACATCCGCATTCATTAGCCCTAGGATTGTAATCCTCTTTACATTATATAAGCGCAATCAAATGCTGTAATCAATCTGTTGCATCAACATTACATGTAATTCTTTCTTATGGAATTGAAACCAACTTGTCGCTTAGAAATTCAAGCCAGGTTACTTTCTTTTGCTCTTATTGCAAGGTAAGACCAAGGTAATTAAACTCAAACCGATCACTGAATTGGTCAGGGTACTGGATCAAGGGTCAGTAGGTCAGAATGGAGTCAAACCGGAGCTAACTCAGGACTAAATTGATGAGAAATTGAAAATTTTAGGATTATTAATATAAAATTATAAAAAAAATAAAAAAAGTGACCCTGACCATACTGATCTACCAACCGGTTGACCGATTTCTGATCCGGATCTGAGAACCTGGGGTAAGGCACACTCTTTATCATAATGCATGTTCACCTCCATTAGTAAATTACACACACACACAAAACATGCAATAGTACCGAGTTTTACCGTCTTAAATATGACTTGAAACATATATTATCACTTATTTGAAGCTAGCGTATACATATTATATCACCATGGGTTAAGTTGTCCAATATCATAAAGTATTCTTTCAGTAGCATACATTAGTCCTTTATAATATTTTTTTGTGTGTTTAGCACCTTTAGCATTTTTTAGTAGTACTTAGTATCATAAAATAATTTTTTGTACAATTTTACCCTTAAAATATTTTTTGAATAGCAATGAACATTCAAAGTAACAACACGTCCCTAATTTTCTAACTTGGTAATCAACTCCTTGCGACTTCTAAAGTAGAGGAGGGAAGGGCCGGCCCTTCACCGGCTCGGGCCTAAATGAGCAAAGCCTAAAGCCTGTTTAGGCCCAACTCACATAAAAGGGTTATATTTTGAAGCCCAATCCTTTTACTTACGAGCTCGGGTTGACTTGCAAGCTTTAAGCCTGTTTAACAAAAAAAAAATATTTTTTTTTTGCATTTCTTAAGGAAATTAAATCAAAACATTAAAATTTTTAACTTATTACTTAAATATTATTAAAGTATTAAATGTTTTATCTTTTTTTGATAAATAGAATAAGTTACCATTTGCCTTAAAAAGAACTTTTCATGAGAGAGAGACTTTACCTTCTTATTTTTTTAATGTGTTATTAGTTTCTCTTTTTGATATAGTTTGCATAATATTCAGACCTCCTGAAATACAATTTAAAAACTATTTTCTTTGCTTATCTCACATAAAAAAAAATGACTCTTTCGGTATTTCATAAGCAAAAATTTCTTTGTAGAATTGTTAAGAAACAAAATGAAAATTTCTTAAAATTTGATTAATTTTTTTAAAAAAATCAATTAGAAGGCTATTAACTAATTATAATATTATCAACAAGCTTCTCTTATGTTTTTAATAATAATATAGTTTTTTTTTCTTTTAAAAACATTAAAATAGCAACACTATATGATTTGAAAAACATTTTTCATTTTGAAAAATCATTAGCCTCAAACTACACTTATAGTCATTTAATAAAAATAAAAAGATTTGATGTACTTAAACGAGCCCGTTTAAGCCTGCATCCCTACAGAACTAGCCCTTTTAGACCTGATTCCTTCTAAAAGTTCTAAATTATAAATTCGGCCCACTAACTTATACATATTTAAACAAGCCGGCCCGACAGGCTCGACCCTAAAGATCTGGCTCTACCCTAAAGAAGTATGAGTAAACAAAGCAAATTGAAGATGAATTTTGTGAGCCAGTTCACTCGTTCATTTTCGTGAGAGATATATGGTGCGGTCAAAATTAATGTTCTAGACAGTTACTAAACTTAAGTAGTTTGAGAAGCTTCAGATATTCACACGTGAAGCCTGAACAGATAGGATCTTGTCTCACCTCAAAACCCATGGCCCAATCTGCCCAAGTCTAACTCAGTTTACAAAATGGGTCGGACTAACTCAGTTGGGTCAATCCGGTCAGGTCGGGCTAACTCAGTTTAATATTGTTTTTTTTTTTTTAAAAAAAAAGTGACATTTCATATCTTGACGTCCAAATAACTACTATTTCGGATGTATTACCGTCTGTTTTGATATGTTTGCAAGGATATATTTGTTTTTTAAAATATATTTTTATAATAAAAAGAAAATATGTCCGGACATGCCTAACAATTCTGTAGAGTGGAGATGAAAGCAGTACCTCAAAGTCAAATAATCTTAAATGCGACAATTCCACTTATAATAATTAACACTACTATAAAAAAGTAAAGTTGTGGCGCTTATAATTGTATTAACTGTGGCGCTAAAAAATGCCACATATCTGGACGCCACAAAAAAAAGCTATAGCGCTTGGAAGTACTACAACATTTAAATTTTTTTTAAAAAAATACCCTCCTGTGACGTTTTTTGGAGGAAGTGCCACAGGAGGGAGGACGCAAGCACCACAAGAGACCCCCTCCTGTGGCACTTCCTCCAACAAGCGCCACAGGAGGGTATTTTTTTAAAAAATTAAATGCTATGGTGCTTAAATAATCAATCACATTAATGTTGGGCTTTATAGGGTTATTACTAAATCTAAATAATATTTTTATTATTATCCTTCTTTTTTATAAAATTTAAATTATATTCCTTTTAGAGTTTGTAGCTAAGAATGCCAGATCTTGAAAACGTTCACAAGCATTTGAAACAACCAAGAAATCACAATCAATATTATATAATTAAAAAAATACACCATACTTAGCTTATTGCATTCAAAAGAGTCAAGCTTATGCATAATATTAACTATTATTATCCACTACTAATGTAAACGTGTGTTACCGTTTTAAAAATAAATTTATTGCTAAAAAATTACATACAATAGGAATATTAGAAATAGAATATATATAAAACACGCACACATGTCTGCATAATATTTACTATTAATTTGAAATAAAAAAATTACAGAAATTATATGCCAATTAAAAAAAACAAGAAGAAGCACGTTGAACTTACAGCTTAATTGATCAGCGCAGTGGAGTGAGGGATCACGTTGCCCGTTGGTAACAATTGGAACAAAATAAAGAAGTAGATTTGATGATGAAGACGTATGTGCGTGTGGGTGTGTTTTTAAGTGGGAAGATAACAGGAAATGGAGGGAGGGGGGCGACGTCCACGGCAAGAAGATGAGAAAGGGAAAATGAGAGAGGAGGAAATAATTAAAGTGGGAGTTAAAATAAAAGAGAAGGAGGAGCCACACGTAGGTGAGGGCAATTGTAATTGGTGGGGAATGGATTACGCTATCCACTTAAGAGGTTAAAAAAAAAATTTGTAAATACAAGAACCAGCTGTGGCGCCTGGTTGGTCAGACTCCACAGCTGGTGTTAAATTTTTATATATATATATATATATATATATAACCAGCTGGTCACATGACCTGGTGAAATTTTTTTTTTAAATATATAACTAGCTGTCGCACCTAGTTTCTCAGGTTCCACAGCTAGTTAAATTTTTTTTTTTTATAATATAACTAGTTGTGGTGCTTGGGAAACCAGGCGCCACAGCTAGTGTAATTTTTTTTTTTTTTTTATAATAGATGGTCAGGTGCTCCCAAGTGTGGCGCCTATCTTGGCAAGCGCCACACTTGGGCCAACCAACTGTGGCACCTGCTTCACCAGGCACCACAGTTGGTACCCAAAATTAAAAAAAAAAATAGAAAAGTAAAAAAAAAGGCAGCTGTAATATTTTTTTAAAGAAGAGCCACAAAATATGCATCACTTTTCAATCTTTTTGTAGTAGTGTAAGGATCGAGCTTATTATCATGCTAACTAACGTCGGTTAAATTATGTTCAATATATCATTAAATTCTTCAGGGAAAATTGCTAGCGTCTACACACACACACACACACACATTCTATGTTATGTTTCGCCAGTAGATATATACGCTGGTTTCTGCAGGTTATGGTAGTATTAACGTCAACAGCATTATAAATGCAAATATTTAGGCTATCACATTCGAATGAGCTGCATAGAAACCAATGATGATCAGATATTATTCTTTTTTTTTTGGGCCAGAGATGATGAATAATTATTCATTATTCATTAATTAATAAACAACACAGAATACAAGAGATTAACTGTTGGCTCGTGCATCGTCACACACGTAAATTATTATACACTAAACTGCACTTATATGTTATGGATCTTTTATACATCCACTCCCCTCTATTTTACAATTTTGTTTGCGTCCTAATAATAATTAACCTTTTTTTAACCCAAAGTCTCCTTAAGTCATTTTAGACTTGAGCTCATAATAATTAACCTCTTAGAGAAGAACGTGGTTAATAATGGGGTGACGTGCTTTACACATGGCTTCTAAGGGAATAACTTTGGGCATAGTGACTCCAGATCCATCAGTCATATCAATTTCTTCCTCACTTGTTCGTTTCCATTCAAAGCACTGAATCATCAACCCTAAAGTTAAGCCAATTGTTCGCTGAGCCAAACTTACTCCGGGACAAACTCGTCTTCCCAACCCAAATGCAAATACCTTGTTGGCTTCTCCTTCTTTCTCAAACCTTTCAGGCTTAAATTTCATAGGGTCACTCCATATTTGGGGATCTCTATGTATGGCCCAACCATTGATCAACACTATGGTGTCACGTGGGATATTATATCCTTGGATATTGCATTTATCTGAAGACATATGAGGAATAAACAATGGTGCCGCAGGATGTAACCGAAGTGTTTCAGTGATAATACTTTGAAGATATGGGAGATTCGAAACATCCCCCTCTTCTATCAAGCGTTCTTGTTCTATTTGTGTATCTATTTCTTCTTTCGCCTTCTTCAACACCTCTGGATGGTTCAATAAATTAGCCATCGCCCACTCTAAAGTCACAGCCGTTGAGTCTATTCCACCCAAAAGGATAACCTGTTTGATCAAACGAAGACAATTTTAGTCTCCTATATAATTTCCAGTACTCTATATAATGTTTATACTAAAGCTATGATGTTAGCATATGTGAATTAATATAGAGTAAGGGTGTCATAGCAGCCCCCAGCTGCCCTTCAATTTTGGGGCCAGTCCCAAATTTTTTTTTAATGGGTTTTTCTTATCATTAGATTCTATATGAAATAAGTGACACTTTGATATCTTATAAGTAAAAAAAATGGTATTGTTTTCAATTTTTTTTGATTTTTCAATGATTTAATACTCTAAATTAAAAAGAAATGAACTACATAAATTAAGAGTATTAAATCTTTAAAATATTATAAAAAATTAAAAATTGTGCCATTTTTTACCTCTAGACATCAAAATATCATTCATTTCATATAATATTTAATGATGAAAGAATGGTAAAAAAACATCTGGGAAGAGTCCCAAAATTGAGGGACAGATCCGGGCACAGCTGAGATGGGGCAGCTGCCAGCCCCCAGTCCATTAATCTTAGGCGTGTTAATTATTCTAAGTAGCCTAGGAAAGTTCAACGGCATCAAATATTGGTAGCACGTGACATTGCGACAGAATCACAAAATAGTGCTACGTACTAACCTGGACAAGACCCTTAATAATTTGATCCGTGTAGTACTCAGGCTGGGACTGTTGCAAAGTTAGGAGATGATCTATCATGGTGTTTTCACCGACTTGGTTACCATTTCGGTGCTCATCAACGAGTCCTTGCAAGAATGTATCGACTCTTATGGCTAAAAGCTGGAGCCTCTTCTCCAAATTCTGGAAATCAAACCACCTAAGTACAGGTGAGAATTCTGCAGGATTATTCGCACCTCCTAGTTTCATCATCTCAATTATCAGTTCTCTACCTCGTTTTGCGTCTTCATTGTCTCCCACCTCAGAATCATCACCCCAATACCTCTTCCCCGTGGTCATGCTCATTATAGTGTTGAACGTCATCTCTAAAAACTCCGATCTGAGCTCCACCTTGGAAAATTCCTTATATGATTGTCGAGCTAGCTTCTTTATTAGCCTCATCCTCTCACCTGTTCGCATTTCCAAGGAGGCGTTGAGACGGTTCGTCGAGAGGACCTCGAGCGCGAGGATGCGGCGGAGGTTGCGCCAGTGGTCGCCATAGGGGGAGAAAGTCATGGTGGTGAAGTTGTAGCCGACGTGCTTGGCGATAAGAAGTGGAGGTCTGTTTGCCAAGACAATGTCATTTTTGGTGAAGCATTCTCGGGCTGCCGGCGCAGACGAAACGATGACGACGAGACGAGAACCGAACCAGAGAGAAAATATTTTGCCATAGCGTTGCGAAATTCGGTGAAATGTGCGGTGGAGGGGCTTCTGGAGTTGGTGGATATTTCCTACAATGGGAAGCGACGGTGGTCCTGGTGGCAGGTTTAGCAATTTTCTAGTTTGGAACCATAGCTTGAAAGTGAGGAATAAAGCAAGACAAAGAAGATGATAATAGAAGAAGGAGATCATGGTCACTGTTTTCTAATGTTCCCGTGTGAGTGATCTTAAGTGCGATACTGCTATATATACAAATGATCTCAACCCACTCGTGTTTCGTTGGGTTTTCACCACTACTATAGCTGTGCTAACTTACCAACGACTCAAATTAAGCAACAGCCGGGTGTCTCGAATTTTAGTGATAAGTTTATGATATATTTTATCAAATATTTTGCTGTAAAACCTGTCAATATATTTTGTCACACACTTCCATGTATAGATTATTCTTCAATTGGACTAAAATAACCACCATGTGGTGGGGCTCCATTTGCCTTTGGTGACATGTCACGTCATTTAGTTGTCCTATGTCCCACACATACTTGGAAGTTTTGCGTCGCAATCGTCCTGTGTGAGTATATATATTTATATTTTTAATAAGATTAAGTGTGACGTCATTTAATTGTCCTAATATCCCACACATACTTGGAAGTTTTGCGTCGCAATTGTCCTGTGTGTGTCTATTTATTGGCAAAAAAAAAAAAAAAGTGAATATATATTTATATTTTTAATAAGATTAAGTGTGACGTCATTTAATTGTCCTAATGTCCCACACATACTTGGAAGTTTTGCGTCGCAATCGTCCTGTGGGTGTATATTTAGGAAAAGTCACTCTAGGGTTCTAAGGACTAAAGGTGATATCAAAAAAACCCTTAGGAAAAATCAAATATTCAAGGTTCAGGAATCCGGGTCGGACCGGTCATCGGCGAACCGGGCGGTAGACTGGTCTTGTTTCCGGTTCGGTCTAGGTTCCTATTTTTTTTTAAAAAAAATAATTTTCTTTAGAATTTCATATTAATAAGTTTAAAATCTTCAATTTCTCATCGGTTTGGCCCTAATCTGATCCACTGACTCTTAACCTACTACCCCGACTGATTCAATACCTGGTCTGGGTTCATGAACCTTGCAAATATTAGAAAAGTCCTTGGGGACTTTTCTGATATTATTTTCCAAAATTACATGACAAAGATGCCCCCATACAGAATTGCAAAACGGAAGGTACAGAAGTTGTTAACATGACTTAAAATGTTGTAAATACACGTTTCATGAGTTGTAAACAAAACATTTCATAGTTAACGTGAAACAAGATTGTTCCAGACAGACATGAGGTATAAGTTGTTAACATGACTCAACATGTTGTGAATACACGCTTCAAAAATTATAAACAAAGCATTTTACATAGTTAATATGAGAAAAGATTGCTCTAGGCAGACATGAGGTATAAGTTGTTAACATGACTCAATATGTTGTGAATATATACTTCACGAGTTGTAAACAAAACATTTCGTATAGTTAATGTGAAAAAATATTGTTCCAAGCATACATGAGATAGAAATTGTTAACATGACTCAATATGTTGTGAATACACGCTTCACAAGTTATAAACAAAAAATTTCGTTTTGCAATTTCTATGGGAGCATATTATATGTCATTTGACTTTGAAAAATAATATTAGAAAAGTCCCTAGGGATTTCTATTATATTTAACTTTTTTCAGGGGCTTTTTTGATATCATCTTTGTCCTTGGGAGCTAGGAGTGATTTTCCCATTTATTTATTGGCAAAAAAAAGTGCATATATATTTATATTTTTAATAAGATGAAGTGTGACGTCATTTAATTGTTCTAAAGTCCCACACATGCTTGGAAGTTTTGCGTCGCAATCGTCCTCTGTGTGTGTGTATTTATATTTCGGGTTTATATTTATATTTCGTGTTAAGGGGTAAAATTATCTTTAAATTTTTATCATAAATACACCTATCATTATAAACTTTTTTTGGTACAAAAGTGACCATGAACTTTTAAAAAAGGAACAAAAGTGACCCTACAGTTAAAATTAACCAAAGGGTGTTTATTGCCATTTAAAGGTACCAAATTACCCCTGACTAAAAAATCATTGAGGGGCAAAAATACGCGTAAACTATTTTCAAAAGTGCATCTATCACCATAAACTTTTTTTTGGTGCAAAAATAATCACGAACCGTAAAAAAGGAGGCAAAAGTGACATTTTCGCTAAGATTGATGGGCCTCATGCTAACATCTATTATCATTCTTAGTAGGCCACATATTATTAAAAAAATAAAAATGGCTAAATTTTTTTATTCTCATTGCGACCCTTCTCTTATCTCTCTCATCCATATATCAAACTCCCCTTTCTCAACATTTAACAGCCCCAATTTCTTCTCAAAAAACAGCGGCGCCAGCGTTGGCGTGGCATTCTCCGCCAATGACCGCGGCGAATCAAGCATGGCGATGGTTTGACTTCCTCTTCCTCATCTTCACTGATCCTTCCCTATTGTCATCGCAACTCGGTGAGAGTATGATAGCAATGTCATCTTCATTGGATGCAGCAAGATCGGTGGCGTAGTGGGGAGAAGAGAAAGTGGCAACCTCCCCCCCCCCCCCATTTCTCTCTTTTTTTGTTCTCTCTCATTCTTCTTTTTCACTCTCACTTTTCACCTCTTTTAGTTGTTCTCTAATTTTGGCGACTACGTTCACGACACCGTCGATCTCAACAATTCCAATTACGGATGTTCTACTATCTTAATCACTAAACCCAAATGATGGGGAAGAAGAAATCGGATTAGGTGCTTGAGTGTTGAAGGTTCTGCTTCCCCCCCCCCCCCCCCCAATTTTTTCAATCTTTTGAGATATTTGTGTTGATCAAGTCACTTTATCTTAATCAATATAGTAACATTGATTGCTTTAATTTAATTTGTTGTTGAATTTGATGATGAATTTCAATGACTCGGAAAGATTCAATATTGATGATTGTTGATGATGAAAATGGGTTTTTCAATTTTTGAGTTGGAAAAATTATGGTGGATAAGTCGGGATGCTCTTTCCTGGACTTAAAACAATCAAAAGATGACATTTAAACCCAGTAAGAGAATTGTCACTTTTGCCCCCTTTTTAAAAATTTATGGTTATTGTTATACAAAAAAAAAAGTTTATGGTGATAGGTGCAGTTTTAATAAAAGTTTATAGGTGTTTTTGCCTGTTAACCCTTTTTTAGTCGGGGGTAATTTGGTAATTTCACACAGGAGTAAACGGCCGTTGGTTAATTTTAACAATAGTGTTACTTTTACCCCTCTTTTTGAAAGTTCATGGTTACTTTTACAAAAAAAAAAAATTATGATGGTGAGTGCACTTTTGAAAAAAGTTTAAGGGTAGTTTTGCCCCTTAGCCCTTATATTTTTAATAAGATGAAGGTTTTCCCTCTAGGCTTAAAAGGCAAATGATTTTTATATCTCCCAACAAGGACACTTCTTAAAATTCAAATTTGTGTTTTCCTTCTTATAAGATGGGGCCCTTTACCACATCAATCAACAATTTATTAATGTGTGTGTGTAACTTTAGTAAAATACATTGCCTATCATTTTTTTTTTGGCGGATTATGTTTTCCTATCATTGATAAAAATAGAGTGGAGTGGCAGAAGGTCATTAATCCCTGGTTCCTATCCAAAGCTAACTTCCAAGACATCCCAGATTTAGAGAGTCCAAACAGGATTAATTTCAAGCTAATAGGCACGTGGACCATCAATAATTTTTTTGGCCAACTAATAATTCATTCGTGGACGGGAACCGTACGCCACGTGCAAGGATCAGTTGGCCATAAGGTGGCAAGGTGATTGTCCGGAAATTTTCACACGATATTGTGAAAGGGCAAATGAACGTCTCATTAAAAGTTGGAAGTCTTTGTAGGCTAATGGCGTAAGAATTTTAAGGGGTCGCTTGTTCGATCCAGTCTCTTACACATTAAGTCATTAGTGCCTATCCCTTATTAAAAAACAAATTTGAGAGCTAGCTGGTATTGTCGTATAATTTAATGGATTATTTAGATGGCTGTTTAAAAAATAACGGGAATGGATTTCTGTAAATGTGTCGTTTCAGAGACATTATCAGATACTCCAAATCCTGATATTTCAGGTTCACTCATATGTTGCCCTAAGGGAACGCTGATTTATGAGCCATGTGTGCCGGGCATCGCTTTGTTATGAATTATGTTCTGCTTTGCAGCAATTATTGAACAGTACGATGCTTACAAAACATGGCGGGCCCTTTCGTGACATTTGTGATGTCCCTCTCGAGGGGGCCACGAAAATCTCGAGAGGCCCTTGCTTTTTGTAATTTCTTTTGTTTTTTTGGTGAACTGCTTTTTGTAATTTCTGAACCCATGTGTTTTATACTTTTATATCAAAAACATGTTTGTTACCGATATGGGTTGGCGTAAGTAGTAAAGAGCTTGCGTTCTTTTAAGCGTTATAATCTCAGGTTCAATCTTTGGAATGGTATGTATGGAGAAAATCTGTTTGGGAGGATCACCCCCATCTCGAGCCCGACAATATCCAAGGAATTAGTCATCAGGCTTGTTTGATGGATAACCTATGTAGGCATAAAAAAACATGTTCGTTCAAGTGCCTTAGGGTGTGTTTGGTTTGAGGGGAGGGGAAGGGAGGGGGAGGGGAGGATGGGGATATTACAGTCTTGGAAAAAAGAAATCTAAAATTTACCCTCTCATTTTTTTAAATTTTGGGTTCTTACCCAAAATTTACTCTCTCATTCTTTTTAAATTTTGAACTTCTACCTAAAATTTAAATAACTTCAACCTAAAAAAATAATTTACCTAACCTCCCATCCCTCCTCTCCTCAAACCAGACACACCCTTAGCCGCATGGAGGAGGGGTTAGTCATCAATTTAGGAGACTCGCTTAACCTATCTCAACTAGTCCAGCAAAGGTGTAAAACAGAGGCGAATAATTGGGCTCGGCCCAGTCTCAAAAAAATGTGTAAATTGAAAACCGAACCAATCCAAATACCCACAAAAATGGGGTCGAGTTGCAACCAGAAAACTAACGAAATGGGCCTGTCCCGACATTGATGCTTTACCCAAAAGTCTCCTCAAAAATTACCCCCCGCCCAAAAAAAAAAAAAAAAGCAGAGAGAAACTCTTCACGAGGTTTGCGTCTTGAGTCGTTGCTTATTGCTTGGTTAAGAGAAATTGATGGTCAAAATGAAAAAAATAATAAAAAAACTTCATTAAGAAGGGTAAGCATGAATCAAATTAGGATATGCATGTTTTTTATTTCTGATTTAGCTCTTGGGTCCTTATAATTAATTATTGTTATCAACATTTTTTATTTATAATTTAAAATCCGTGTATTGTAGTTTGATTTAAAACACGTTAAATATGTAAGATTCAGTGTGTGTACATATTATCATTTATAATTTATAAATAACATCCCACTTAAAATATTAAAAATTGAAATTAATTCCATCGTCTATCAATCAAAAAGAAAGAAAGAAAGAGTTGCGTCCTATCAATAGTCTTACTAACTACGTGTGTCATGTCACCTAAAAAAAACGTTCTGTTCCTCATTATTCTTTCGTTATTATCTTTTTTTTTTTTTTTTTGAATTACAATGACAAGGGAGGTAATTCCCTTGAGAGTCGCGACGGACTCATTTCCAAAAGCCTACTTAGATCTAAAAAAGAAGAAAGTGGAATCCAAATATTAGCTTAAGTCAGCTAAAATTTGGATCAAACAGAAATCTGGCGGATCGTGCAACAGGGTCAGATCAATATTTGAATCTAGAGCCTCTTTTGCCAGTAGGTCCGCACATACAATACATTCCCTGAATGAATGATGAATCTCCAAATCCCAATTCTTATAGATTAGTTCTCTAATTTCCTCGAGGTCGTTGTGGAGGGGATGTTGTGGGCCACCTCCGCGAAATAATAACTGAAGAGCTTCTGCCGAGTCCGTGTGTAGCTTCACCTTTGTGAATTTCATGGATTGGCAAACTTGGAGCCCTATCTTGATGGCCTGGAGCTCCGAGTCTGTTGAGCCAAGAGAGAAGCCTGTGGTTTTCTGAAAGCCGCATATCCAAGCTCCAAGACTGTCACGAACAACTCCTCCTACTGCTTCTTTCGTTATTATCAATCTCCCTCCGATACCGCAGGATGTTTGATTTGAAGTATGTTTGGATTAATTTATTTTTTAAGAATAAATATTTATTATATAAATTGAGATAAAAAATTTTTTACATGTTTACTTCGTATACCGTAAATCACAATTTATAAGCACTTATTATCCAAAAATAAGTTATCTCAAACAAACACTTATATATATGTTATTGTTGTAATGCGTGTTATTCGTTATTATTATGTTTGTTTGGAATTACATTTATAACCTTTAAAAATAATTTTTCAATCATGTTTTACAACGTACATGATAAACATGTGAAAAGAGTTTTATCTCAATTTTTATAAATAAATGTTTTTGAGATGCCCAGTCAAGATCCCAAACAAACACATTATTACTATGGGACCGTTTGGTTCGATCCCATTACACCCTGCGATGCAGTGTAATGCGATGTAATGGTAATGCAATGCAATATTAATTACAGGGGTAGTGTTTGGTTTGATTTTTAAGCAACATGCAATGAGTTAATATTTTAACAATTATTTAAAATTAATATATTACACAAAGTCTATTTTACTCCTTAATATAATCTTTGTAGAAAAAATAGTTACGAGCCGACGACGACGGGGATAGAGGAGGAGGAGGTAGTGGCGGTGGCAGTGGGCGGTGGGCCGGGGATTGTGGCGGTGGGCGGGGGTGGCGGCGGAGGAGGAGGTGGTGGCAGCGGTGGGCGGTGGGGGTGGAGGAGGTGGTGGTGGCGGTGGGCCGGTGGCGGTGGGGGTGACGATGGCGGCGGAGGAGGAGGAGGCGGCGGCGGAGGAGGTGGTAGTGGAGGTGGCAGTGGGCGGTGGGTTGGTGGCCGGGCCAGGGGTGGCGGCGACGGGTGGAGGCGATGGCGGTGGAGGAGGTAGTGGCGGCGGCAGAGGGTGGAGGTGATGGCGGTGAAACATGAAGAGGTTGTGGCAGTGGCAGTTGTGACGTGATGCGGCAAGTGAAATGAAATAAGTAAAACAAAGAAAAGGGAAACTAAAGGGTATTAGACTTTTTAAACCATGCAATGGGATGGTAATGAGGATTCATAGGGGGGAGGTATGAATGAGGATTACCAATTTTTTGGTAATCATCATTACCATGGTAAACCCTAATACCATGCTAAAGAGCAACCAAACACTCTTCTCTTGGTAATGCAATCATGATTACCATTGCAGGCATGCAATGGAGTTAAACCAAATGAGCTCTATATTTTTTTGGCCGGAATCTTTATTATCACTGCTTATTACCTAACGCCAAATAACATACTCTATATGGAAATATTCCCTCATGTCCATAAATCACGCTCATTTATCCATGAAACCTAAAAAAAAAAAAAACGCACTCTTTTGTTCTTAATCTAATACCTATTTGATTTGTTTTTTTTTTTGAGACATATTAAAGAAGGTTTAGTGCATGTGTTGGGAAACAACAAAACTGTGGTTTTAGAATATTTTTTCCGTAAATCAAGATAAAACTCTTTTCATATACTTACCTTATAAATCGTAAAAGCTGTTCTCTACAAACATACACTAAGTAAGTTAATCATAATATAAGTTATGTATTATTTGATTATATATTAGTTTATATGTCAATACTCGTTTCCATTTTGATATGCATAGGGCAATAATGAACAAGTTCCATAAGCAAGTAGAAAAATGCAGTTATACTGATAATAGGTATTTGTTTACAGACAGTCATTAACAGAGCAAAATTCACTACTAACTACAAATATGTACAGAATATCCCAAAATATTCCAAGTACAGGCTAAATATAACCATCAGCTGTGTCCAAGAAACGTGCCGTCAGTTTCCCGTAACTGTGTTCTTGCCTTTTGAACTACTAGCACCTGCTGTGACATTTTGATTTAGAAAAATGGGTGAGATTCTGAAGAATCCCAGTAGAAACATGCTATCGTTCATAGAAAATGTGAAAAGTAAATATGATATGCGTCATGTATGCACCAATTAATGAACAATATAAACATATTATCTGCATGTATACATGAGTAGGGCCCAACTCCACTATTCTGCACTAGTTGGGTTCTCACCAACTCCAGTGTAAGCGTTTCTGACACTACTGGCCCCTTTCTGGGCGAAGCATGTTGATTAATAAAATACATTCATAACAATGACATCCACACAATCATATAACTATGACATGATGTATGAGAATAATGTTCATACCTCGAAGTTCTATCGACCCCTTTTTGTGTGCCTCGTGAAACGTGTCAACTTTTAACTCCCAATTCTATCCTAAACTATTAAATGTATAAGAAATTGGTCATCCAAGTATCAGTTTAGACACTTCCATAATATTTCTTGTGGTTATATTAGCCTATGGTATAAATTTATCAAAATGCCCCGAGACCCCGCCCTGGCCCTACCGTACCTGCCCCGATGGCATGTTTTGCCAAATTTTTTATTAGGGCTATTTTGACGAATTTTTGTCCAAGAAATCCATTTCTGAGATCAAAATTACCAAATTCAATGTCAAATTATGAATTTGCCCTTGCCAACCCTACTTTTGGGTTTTATGAGCGTTTCCGTAATTATACTTTTTCGGGTTTTTCTGAAAAAGTGCTCAACTGTAACCCCACCTAATTTTCCCTACTGAATCTAATGGAATCATCAAATAATTGAAAATCCAACTCTAAGACCCATTTATAGCCCTGACCGAAATTTATGGGTCTTTCAGGAAAAATCGGGGTTTTGCGATTTCAGCTCCGAAACGCGTTCCTTTCTACTCCTAACCACTTTATTAACCATCTAATTGAGTTATAACAACCATTTGAACTAAAATTGGGCAGCATAACCCTTAGGCACACACTTTTCCAAAATTTAAAACCAATGGCAATTCGACGAAATTTCACCAATTAAACTGGCCACAACAGCCAAAATAATTAATATACGAAGTTTTGGAAGTTACCTTTCGCTTCCTCTAGCTTTTCCCCAATATGGCTGAAACCCTAACCCTTCAACCACAGATTTTTGAGCCTTCAAACCTTAAAGAACAAAGAGGAGTAGCTTAGGGTCGGAGATATAAGCGTTAGAAGTGAAATCATCAGAGAAATCGGCTCACCTTGCGAGATTTCTTCCATTTCTCTCTCTAAACTCTCTCAACTTTCTCTCTCTTGTTTCAGATATGAAATGGCATGAAAATGGGGTGAAAGAAGGTAGGAGATGATGTGTTTTTATTATATTAGATGATTTTTTTTAATGATTTATAGAATTTCCAAAAATTTCAAAATCAATTTCATGTACATACACCCTATGTACATGTAACTAAGCTCATTAAACCCAATCAATATTTTCTTCCTCTTGCAACATGTAGGAGACACCTAGGGGTCCTACCCTTTGGTCTCAATTGACTTCGCAACTTGTTCTAGTTACGTATACACGTAAAGTCTCAATTTTGGTCAAAATTACACTTTGTGCTCAAATTTTTCATAAATTTATATTGAGTTGACCAAAATATTCTAAATATTTTTCCTCCTTTATTTCCCTTAATTAATTGAAATTAACTTCAATTAATTGAAAAATAAGTAATTTTGTACTAAATTTGCAAAATTACGATTTTGTCATTTCTTTTTTAATCTAATTTCGTTTCTCATTTTTCTTTGGCCAATTCCCATATATTTTTGGATCAAATATTTTCTTTAATATTCCTTCATTTTTGGACCTTAATATTGAGCCTTTTAAATTACCCAAATTAATTCCATAATTATTTTTGCCCAATTTCTCATGAAATTGAACATTTATAAAATTCATGAATATTCACCATTTTATTGAATTTCTCAAATATTTACAATACTTTTGGTGAATATAAAATTTGGGGTGTTACATTATATGGGTTCGTTTGGGAAAGCATTAGGAGGCAAAAAAAAGCTAGTTAGAGGCAAAATGGTCCATTTGGGAAAACTTTTTTACATATGGGTTTTTCCAAACAAAAAAAAAAAGCTACTTCTTTGAGAAGTTGCCTCCAGCTGCTTTTAGAAAAAAAAAACAAACCATTTTTGTCACTGTCACTCCAAATATAAATCACATTTACAATATGACTTTTATTCCATATTAAGTTTGTAAAAGTCATATTGAAAAAAAATAACTTCTGCCAGTGCTAATCTAAATGGACTTTAATTTAGACAAATTTGTTTGATATAAAAAAGGTAAATATAAATACTCTAAAATAATTTATTTAACCTCCTTAATATCTACAAAAAAAAAAAGGTCAATTGAATTTTATATGAAGGATATAAATCATGAAGTAGTAGTAGTAGTAGTTAAGTTACTAAATTTATTTTAAAGTGTAAAAAAAATATAAATTTACCATATTACACGAGCTTTAAAAAGAGAGACAACTGTAATGAATTATATCTAAACATCCATAATATGAGTAAAATTAATAAATAAATATTAAGAGCGACTAATAGGGGGAACCAAACCATTCTTCAAATACCAAACTCTTGATACTCGAGTGAATATGTGGGGTGGGTGGGGAGTGAGCCTGCCATCCCCAACCTCGTTTTTTTTTTTGAAAAAAAAGTAGAAAAGAGCCCATTTAACTGAGTGTTGGAATTGATATTTTAGTAACTTGATTCTTTTTTAAAAAATAATTTTTGAAAAAAGGTTTAAAAATCTGATTTTTTGAAAAAATTATTTCTATCACTATTAATTTTAATAAGAATTATATTTATAATTTATTTTTTATCCTATCTTAAGTTAATAAAAATAAGACTTGAAAAAAAAACCATTTGCTAACCCAAACATGTGAGATACTCACACTAATCACCAATTTATCCATAGAGTCCCGCCCATTTTATAGTTCCCTCGAGGTCACCAGTCAAGCCAAGCCGCCAGACGTGGCCACGTCCTTGATCGTCCCGTGGTGGGCTGGAATATGAACTATCAGTTGACAAAAAATCGTGTCCTTCAGGAGAACCTAATTGAGATTTAAAAATTTTCTAATTTCTATTTCTCTAAATAAAATTTAATGAAAGCGGAGCAAGCAAAGTTGAATAGCACGATATTGGTTGAGGTTCGCCGTCGTCACTTCACCGATACCTACGTGGTGGCATTGTTTCTCTGACAAAGGCGGTTATGCTTCTACCTTTTTGACCGTTCCTTGCTGCTTGCTGCTCCACCGCTACTTCTAGTTGTTTCTGAAGCCAATTTTCTGTTTGTACGATGTTATTTTCCCGGGGACTTTCTCGGCTATCTAGAAATCTCAGAGGCAGCTTGAGCCGATGTCGGCGGTTCCCGTCCGGCCGAGGCCAGAATCATCCTCTTATTCTATCGGATACTTGCCATTCTCCTGGAAACTCATCTGAAAAGGTAACGCCATTTCAGAAATTTGACGTGGTTTACCTGATTTTGGGCTTTCCCATATACTTGTTTAGTTTTAAAACGTTGCCGGTATACCTAATAGTTATTTATCGGATGCAAAGTGTACTTTTCCATATTCACTATTATGTTCTTCAAATGGAACGATGCTTCTGAGCAATGCGTCGCGGGGGAACATTGCTTTTTATTATTCTAATTTACTTAATTCCTTGAAGAAGAAGATAATTTAATAGCATCATGACTGTGCCGAAAATCTGTTTAGACTTCCCGTTTTTAGGATGTTGTTTACTTTTGCCTTTTCCGTTTTATCAACAAAAGAGGAGAAAAGGCCCAACAAAATTATGAGGGGAAAACCAGTTGAGAGTCACAATAAATAAATTTTATGGAGAGATCTTCTTGCCGCTGGATTTACTTGATAGTTACACTGATCTGCAGCTGCGAAGCTTGGAGTGAGACATAAAAGAGGTTTGTGGGTTCATTGGAAGGTTCGACAAGGACATCTTTCGCTTGTTTCTCTTAATTGTGAACTCCAACAATGAGTAATTAACTTTAACTATATCTAATAAGTTTCTTATGTAAATTTTTGGACTTTGATAGCTAGAATAAAATATGTCATACTGACCAATGAGAAGCAGGCATCATAACACTTATAAACTTGAATACAAATTTTTGGACCATGAATCTACTTCAGCAAATAATTATATATCTAACTGGCGAAATATTTTTGTAATATAGGTTATGGTTCACATATTCTCTAATGGTACGCAGATTCTTTGATGTGTTTATTTCCCCTTCTCATATAAAGTATTTAAAGATGTTGTGGTGATTTCTGGATCATGCTTGTAAAATTTGAGTAATAAATTTTTGTGGTTGTCTATATGTAGTGTAAAACTTCTTTCTAATTGTACATTGTCCCATGAGTTGCAGGTTTTTAGAAGTTTACTTTTCTCTAATGGTCTACCCTCGCTGCATAGTGCTAGTCATCAATTCCATAATCAAAGCAGCTCCATAATTGAGGTTGGTATAATATGTTCCTTTTGTATCTCCTTTAGTCTTCTGGTATGAACTATCACTTTTCAGGAGGATTATATAATTTTCTACATTATAATTTTTAATATGTGTAGAATAAAATCATAACCTCATATCAGAGTTCAGATTGCACCTAAGCACCTGTATATCTTTTCATGTGTTATGGTGCCTGTTTCATATCATGTCCTGAATACCTGTGTCATTATGTCTTAGCACATAATGTGTGAATGCTGAAAGCTAAAATCCTTAATTTTCTTCCATGGTAGTTTCTGTGACATGTGGCATGCATGCCTGCAAGGGTGTTTCGTGAGTAAAAAAGAAAAAAGTATAAGAATAGAGTGGGTAGATTTCAATATGCATTACTTATTTCTCTTCTGATATATTCATAAACTATCATAAGGAACAACTTGAACTGTCTTGACCTGCTCTAGTATATTTTTGGCAAAAAATGTAAACGAAAAAAACAAAAAAGAATAATGGGCAGATTTTCTTCCAACTTTAATACTTCTCAATTAATTATTACCCCTCTTTTGAGATAAATGAACTGTTTTCAGGATCAACTTGACCCATTTTCACTGGTTGCCGACGAGCTATCTCTTCTTGCTAATAGGTTGCGAGCAATGGTTGTTGCTGAGGTATCTGACTGTACTGCTTTCTTTGTGTTTCTTGTATCCTTGGAAGCTATGCCATATTCCATGGTGAAAGTTGGATGTCATGTGACAGGTTCCTAAGCTTGCCTCAGCTGCCGAATACTTTTTCAAAATGGGAGTGGAGGGGAAAAGATTTCGTCCCACAGTAAGAAAATTCATTATCATATCCAGATCTTGTTTTACTATCTACAAAAAAATCTTGCATTGTTATGGGTTGGTATTGCATGTGGGAGAAATTACCATTAGGATGATTGTCATAAAGTTTTGAAATTCATCACACTTTACCTGGCTCTCAAGTTAACACGTTTATATTCACTGTCCTCTGACACATCAACAACAAGCTCTTTATGCAATCTTATGCTCATGTTTACACAATTATGTAAAAAAATCTGGAAACAAAGGGTCAGTGGATTTATGTTCAATACACAACATGTGATGATGTGAATTATATTGTGCTGGGAAAAACTTCATGGGCATTCTCTTTTTATGGGCACCCACTAGAGGGTTCATCACTTTAGAGCTGGTTATTGAGATGGGAGAACCAATGCTCTTAAGTACTTGATAGAACATCCCATACTAGTTATTACTGGACTTGTGTATCTCATGCTACCTTGTTCTTCATCAATTGGATATCCTTGGAGAGCTGCTGTCTCCAGGCTATACTTTGTTCTTCATCAATTGGATATTCTTGGAGAGCTGATGTCTTCATGGCAACCCTTCGTGACACTTCACTTGGTTTCTTTGATGGTCAACATCCTCTGCGCACAGCCTTTTGTAGTCATCAACCATATAGCTTTGATATTAATCGTTGGGCAACCAAGTCTGGATGTCTCACTTTATTTTCATTCCTCTTAGTGCATCTCATACTACTCTATATGACATTTAGGTATCCTATACTACCTTAGTTTTCACCAACTATTCTTAACTTTCCACTGTTTAGTATCAGTCTTTTATTTTATCTATCTTTCTTTGCTGGTGTGTTTAGATATATGATGATAAAATGTCTTGTGCGGCACTTTTGTATACTGAACATTGATTAACACATAAATGTTATGCAGATTATTTTATTAATGTCAACAGCATTAAATGTGCAAATACCTAATCCATCTCCTTCTAATGAGCTAGAAGGTATTTTGACAACTGAACTGCGTTCAAGGCAACGATGCATAGCCGAAATTACAGAGATGATCCATGTTAGTGCTGCAGGAAATTTCCTTTTAAGCATACTGTTTGCTTCATATCCCTGGCACCCAATTCCCAATTGCGATTTTGTGTTGATTATCTCCCTACCCCCACCAAAATTCCCCTTAGACCACCAAATTATCATTGTGAACAAATGTTGTGATCTTGTTGTAGGTGGCAAGTCTTCTTCATGATGATGTTTTAGATGATGCTGATACAAGGCGTGGTATTGGTTCATTAAATTTTGTGATGGGTAATAAGGTATGTGTTTCCTTTTGCCTACATATATTTGCTACTCCTCCATCGAGTCCTTAATATAAGAGCCATTTGATTTTTTTTGTTGAGATTAAGGAAGTTAAATTAGTGAGTTAATTAATCATAACATATGTCGTGTATCATTAGATTATATATTAGTTGATAAGTCAGACAAATAAATTTGAAGAAAAACAATAAATATAAATAATTGGGAAAATTATAGTCAGGTCCTAGGTAAGAGAAAAAATAAAGAAATGGTCCCAAGAACTTGTCAATGGCGCCCCTGGACTTGTTAATGACCTGCATTTGGAGTTGTCAATGGGACCATTTTTTCATTTTGAAATCTGAAGTGACCATTTCATCATTTTTTCTCTTCTCTCGGATTTGACTGTAATTTTCCCTAAATACTTTAATGTAAATTATTTAGCTTCCTTAATTTTTCCATAAAAAGTCAACTGGCTTAATACTTTTATATTAAGGACCGGAGGCAGTATTATTTTATAAATGATCCATGATGTTTTCTGGATCCAACTTTGTGGTCTGTGTGGCCTGCTTGAGCTGCCTGTTTTTATATGTTTGAGTAGTAAGTAGTTTTAGTAAATTCAATAATAAACTACAGCAATACTAGTCAGTTCAGAAATTAGTTTCAAATTTGACAAGGTAGAAAGGCACCGAACTAGAGTTTGCTGACTTCTCTTATGTTATAAATAACAGATCCTTTGTAGACTTGTTGATTTGATTTTGGTCAATGTTAGGAACCAGAAATTGTAACCCAGAATAATTACTGAACAGGACTGGAATTGATTAAAATAGTCACTCTTCCAACTTAGTGTGAGAAGGAAGTTACAACAGTGAAAATACACTCACAAATACGATACACTTGACCTAGCAATTCTAGAGGCATGCCTCCCCCCTTCATAGCTAACGGCTAAATAGCCCCAAAACAGAAGCAAAATGGTCAACACAGGTCCCCAAAAATAACCTGCGATGCACATCCAGCTAGGCTGTCAAAAGCAATGCTAGGTTTGCTAAATTACTTCAAAATAGGAATAAGTTAAAAGTGAACTTCCTAGGATGTCAAAAGCATCTTGCCTCATGTGTGTTTCAGCCTAAACCTTCTTTTGTAAACCTTTTTGACCAAGTTAGCCCTATCATTACCTGCCCCTAAAAGTTTCACCTTGTCCTCGAGGGGAAAATCAGGGAATTGGTGTGCAATAGTGGAAGCATCCTCCCATGAAGTTTCGAAGTCTGGAAGGTCTTGCCATTGAACAAGGACTTCACGACGGCCGTCAATTAAGGTTCTGACTTTGCAGATGTCCCGTGGTTGTACTTGTAGCTTCCATTGGTCCGACAAGGTAGCAAGGATAGTAGGAACTACTAGAGCCGACTGAACCTAAGTTGGCCACATGAAAAACAGGGTGTACTCGGGCTGTGGGAGGCAACTCCAGGCGGTATGCAACGGCTCCCACCTTTTCCAGAATCTTAAAGGGCCCATAAAATCTTGGACTTAACTTCTCATTGGTTCTCTTGGCTAGTGTGTGCAACCTGTAAGGTTTGATCTTTACATATACCGAGTCCCCTACTTCAAACTGCACCTCACACCGGTGTTTATTAGCTTGGCCCTTCATCTGATTCTGGGCATTAGCTAAGTTGGTTTTCAATAAATCTATAATCATGGTCCGCTCCTGGATTTGTACGTTAACCACATCATTAACCGATGATTCCTCCTGCAACTTGAGGAACGTGGGTGGGTCTCATCCGTATACCGCCTTAAAGGGTGTCATCCCCGTTGCGCTTTGATAGGAAGTGTTGTACCAATATTCGGCCTATGTTAACCAATGAGCCCATTGGTTTGGCTTTTCACTAGTGAAGCACCTCAAGTAGGTCTCCAATCCTTTGTTTAGTAGTTCTGTTTGGCCTTCGGATTCTAGGAGATATGCAGAACTCAAACACAACTGTGTCCCTGCTTGTTTAAACAGTTTTTTCCAGAAGTGGCTCACAAATACTCGATCGCGATCGGACACAATGGTCTTTGGAAAGCCATGCGATTGAACCACTTCATTGACAAATAGATCAGCCACATCTTTGGCATGAAATGGGTGGGATAGTGGAAGGAAATGGGTGTATTTAGTGAACCTATCAACCGTTACCAGAATTGTGTCATACTTCCTGGATTTCGGGAGCCCGGTGATAAATCCATGCTAATATCCTCCTATACCCCCGAGGAATTGGAAGTGGCTACAATAGTCCAGCTAGAGATAAGGCTTGGTATTTGTTTTGTTGCCATATCCCGCATTTGGTGACATATTGATGCACATCTCGCTTCATCCCTTCCCAGTACACCACATTCGCAAGCCTTTTGTACGTGCGGAGGTAACCCGAATGCCCTCCAATCAGTGTATCATGGAACTCTTGGAGTAATAAGGGAATTCTAGTAGAATGCTTGGGCAGAACTAGTCGCCCTTTGTAGTGTAAGCAACCCTTGATCATGCTGTACCCTTCCACCCTTTCCCTTGACGTAATCAACTGCTGCACAATATGGTGCAATTTGGGATCATTATATATCTCCTGCTCCCAATTCTCCAAATCAGCGTGCTACCACAATGAAAACCCTGCATTTCCAGTTGCTCTTCTTGTCTTGACAGTGTATCAGCAGCTCAGTTATCCTTTCCAGGCTTGTACATAATGTCAAAGTTAAATCCCAGCAACTTGGATGCCCATTTTTGTTGGTTCTCCTCCATGATCCATTGCTCCAAAAGGTACTTCAGGGCCTTCTGATCTGTCCGAATCACAATCTTCTGTGTCCACAAATAATGCCGCCATTTCTTAACAGCCATCACTATGGCCATCAATTCTCTCTCATAGAAAGAACACTGTTGGGCTATCTTAGACAATTTCTGACTAAAATATGCGATCGGCCGCCCTTGTTGCATTAGCACTGCCCCAACCCCTGTTCCGAAGGCGTCGGTTTCTAGTTCAAAAAAGGTTGTGAAGTCAGGCATGGCAAGCACCGATAGTTGAGTCACAGCTGCCTTAAGTTGTTCAACGGCCTCGGTGGCTTCTTGGGACCAAATGAAGGCATCTTTCTTGAGCAAGTCAGTCAGGGGCCGAGCTATCTTGCCATAGTTCTGAACAAACCGCCGAGAATACTTGGTCAACCCCAAGAAACCTTTTAGTGATTTGACGTTCTTGGGTATAGGCCACTTCAACATGCTCTCAATTTTGGCTGGATCCACTTGCATTCCCTCCTTGGAGATGATGTGGTCGAGGTACTCAATCTTTGGTTGGATGAAACTGCATTTCTTTAGGTTGATCACAACTGGTGCTCCTTTAAAACACATAGCACTTGGTCTAGATGCTTCAAGTGAGTGCTCATATCATGACTATAAATGAGAATATCATCGAAAAAGACTAGTACAAATTTACGCAAGTACTCTCTAAATATATCATTCATTGGAGATTGAAATGTAGATGGGGCGTTTGCAAGACTGAAGGGCATCACCTTAAACTCACAATGGCCTTCATGTGTGCGGAAGGCTGTTTTGTGCTCATCCCTAACCTTGATGTGAATTTGGTGGTATCTTGATTTTAAGTCCATCTTTGAGTACGCTGCTGACCCCTTAAGTTCATCTAATAATTCTTCAATGGCTGTTATGGGAAATTTGTCGGGGGTGGTAATCTTGTTCAAGGCTCGGTGGTTGACACAGAAACGCCAGCTCCTATCCTTCTTCTTCACTAGTAATACAGGGCTCGAATATGGACTATTACTGGGTTGAATAATCCCAGCTTGAAGCATATCCTTAACCATTGCCTCAATCTCATTTTTCTGCTTGTGCGGATAACGGTAAGGACGAATGTTTGGGGGCTGCTCACCGGCCTTAATTACAATGGCATGATCCTACGAACGATAGGGTGGCAGCCCTTCGTACCCATGGCACATTGATGTATACTTGGCCAACAAGGCCTGAATCTCTGCCGGTAGTTTCAAACAGTTCCCTTCATCAGCCACAAGTCCCCCAAACTCGATCAAGAATCCTTTGCCCCACTTCTTCACGGATTGAACCATAGACTTCATTGATACTTGAGTACGAGACCTCAACGGCTCACCTTGTAAACAGATTCGGTCGGTTTTCTTGCCAATCTTCGTCGTTTGTTGTCCCCAGTCCACCTTGATCTCACCCAGTGATTTCAGCCATTCCTCCCCAAGTACAATATCGACGCCTTTCAATAAAAAAAGGGTAGAAGGTCTGTGTCACCTCTAGTCCTTGCAAGTTCAAGGTAACGCCCCTGCAGTGATACTTGCGACAAACTGCATGGTTGTCTCCAGGCGTGATGTTATACTTGGCGATTTTCTCTCTATTAACAGCCACCTTTTGGATCAATTCCTCAAAGATGAAGTTGTGGGTGGCCCCACTGTCTATCAAAGCTACGATCACCTCCTCTAACAATCAGCCTTGTAACTTCATCGTATGGTTGCTGCTGAATCCAGCCATGGAGGATAAAGAAAGCTTCATGAGTGCCGATGTTCCCTTTTCCACCCTTACTTCATCTCTGTCGGTTGATGTCGTGGCCTCCTCGGTCTCACTCTCGTCGGTCGCCGTATCCAAAACCACTAGGTGCAGAATGATTTGTGCACTCATGAGCAGGGCCATATTTGTTGCCGCACTTAAAGCACAATTCCAGTTCCATTTGTCGTGCAATTTCCGAATCAGATAGCCTGTGAGATCCTCCTGGCTTCCGAATTGACGAAGCCCCTGTTGAGTTGCTGGAGGTCTTTGTGTCGTTGTTCCTATTTTCGGTCCTCTGTGTATTCTCTATGCTCACCAGTGAAGTGGCAGAGGCGAATCGCCGGTTGGGCTCGAGCATAGGTGTGACCCGAGGAAATAGAGGTAAGTTCGACCTAGTTTTTGGCCCACCCCCTGCACATGGCGCTCGTGTGGACCTGGCATTACTCTCCTTTTCAAGTATCTGATGTTTTTTGTCCGCATTTAGAGGTTTCTTAATCAAGTCGTCTATCGTCCTCACCTCGGCTAGTTTCAGTTCTACTTGGATTTTCGGCTTCAACCCGAGAAGGAAGGCTCCGATGAGGCATCCTTCCGATGCATCTTTTAGTGGTGTCGTCAATCTTTCGAACTCCTCCACATATTCGCGCATTGAATGCTCTTGTCGGTTTGTGAACACCAGTCGGTAATCTCCTCCGGGCTATGAGGAATGGAAACATTCGAGCATCTCGCATTTGAACTCGTCCCAACTACTAATAGTTGTCCGTTTTTCCTTCTATTGGAACAAACTTAGTGCTCGTCCCTCCAAGAAGATGATTCTGGCCCCCAGTTTATCCGTATCCCCGATAGCACTCACCTGGAAATACCACTCGATTCGGAAGAGCCAACCCAATGGGTCTTCTCCATTGAACGTTGGTAACTCTAGCTTCCTATATTTCCATGTCTTTTTCTCGGTTGCCGACACTTGACCCGTCATCGTCGGTTTTGGTGTCTTCCTCCTCTGTTCCGTGGCCATCATTATTAACACCGAACTTCTTGTGTCCGCTGGCCCTTTCTTTGAGCAAGAGTTCCTTCATGATGTTCATGGCCATGGTCAATTCTTCAACTTTCTTCGATAAGCCTGTCATCGTTGTCTTTATGCCCTAAAAATCCTCGGCGAGTTGCTCCATAGTCACCCTCCTGAGATCTTACCACTCTGATATCCAAATGTCAGGAACTAGAAATTATAACCCAGAATAATTACTGAACAGTACTGGAATTGATTAATATAGTTACTCTTTCAACTCAGTGGTAGAAGGAAGTTACAACAGTGAAAATACACTCAAATACGATACACTTGACCTGGCAATTCTAGAGGCTAGCACTCTCCTAACAGTCACTCAATATCTACATGACTCCCCCCTTCACAGCTAACGGCTAAACGGCCACAAAACAGAAGCAAAATGGTCAACACAGGACCCCAAAAATAACCTGCGACACATATCCTGCTAGGCTGTCAAAAGCAATGCTAGGTCTGCTAAATTACTTCAAAATAGGAATAAGTTAAAAGTCAACTTCCTAGGATGTCAAAAGCATCTGGCCTCATGCGTGTTTCGGCCTAAACCTTCTTTTGTAAACCTTTTTGACCAAGTCAGCCCCCTCAATCAACAATAATCACTTGTATTGAGTGCTAATTTTACTCTCAACTCTGTACTGGTTTCTCTATATGGTCTATAGCTATTGTGCTTTTGATGCAGTTGGCAGTGTTAGCAGGAGATTTTTTGCTTTCTCGGGCTTGTGTTGCCCTTGCTTCACTTAAAAACACTGAGGTTAGGAAATTTATTGTATATGTAAAGGCATATCTTAGCTTCTTCGATGATGCACACATTTACTTACTATTCACTTAAACTGTTGATCAGCTTAAAGACTGTGCATCTGTAGGTTGTATCTCTGTTGGCAACAGTATTAGAACATCTTGTAACAGGGGAGACCATGCAAATGAGTACAACATCTGATCAACGATGCAGGTATTCTGAGCGGTGCTTCTGTCACATGCATCTGCTTTTTGGCTCAAAGAGTTGGCCTTTATTATTGATAAGTGTGTTAGTGCTCTGTATATCACATAGTTATTCTGTTAATCTATCGATATATTTTAATGAGAAGTAAATGTTCAATTATTTTTTTCCCCAAACAAACACAAATGAATTTACAAATGCATATAATTCCAAGCTATATGCCGGAGCTGGAAGTTGTACAGCATAAACCAACTGTGCTGTGGGTAGCTAAGATTGATTGGTTACCATTCTAAATAGATTGTAAGATGGAGGGAGATATCATTGATGAATGTTGTGTAATTGATCTCTTTGTTCTCTACTCTCTGTCTTTCTCGCACTATTGTTTTTCTTCTGTTATTATAGCACGTCAGCACTTCTCTGATAATAATTTATATCTGCAGCATGGAATATTATATGCAGAAGACATACTACAAGACTGCATCATTAATTTCAAATAGTTGCAAGGCAATTGCCCTGCTTGGGGGGCATACGGCGGAAGTTACCATGTTGGCTTTTGATTATGGAAAAAATCTGGTTGGTATACTGTTCAAATCTTAGTAATATGTTGCTATTCCATTGTAAATAGCATACTAGATGGTGGCATTCCTTTCAGAGAGAGAATAGAGGGAAGCCTGCAGGATGTCCTGCACTTTATTTGGGGACTCGCGAGTTTTTTGTCTATTTATTTCTTGCTTGATATATATTCGCATCTGTGAATTTATTTGGTTGGTATAATTGAATTTCCTACCTATGATTTGCAGGGACTGGCATTTCAATTGATAGATGATGTGCTTGATTTCACTGGCACATCAACTTCACTTGGAAAGGGTTCTCTATCAGACATTCGCCATGTAATTTTGCAAATCCACTCGTTTCAAAATTCATTTCGATGCTTTGAATGTGATTTCCTCTTAGTGAGATTAGGCTTCTTCTTCTTCTTGTTTTGAATGTGATTTGAACCTTTCTGATAAAAACCTATGTATATTTGATATTCAACCCAGTTAAATAGGATAACTCTGTTAGAAGAACCGTAGTTCTTTGTCCCATTGAATTGATTGAATACTACACTTGTTTATGTTATCCCTTGACATCTATTATACCAAAGTACTAATAAATTCCAAAATCAGGACAGTCTCAATTGATGAAGATATGTTATATTATACATCTATTAATTCTTAAAATTCTGTTTTACGTTTGATGATCCCTATTTCAGTCCCCATCTAGTAGTTTAAGGTCAAATAGTTGATTGTACAAATTGTTATTGCCTTATTGGGTTTAGGTTTGTATAGTTTAGGCCTACCTTTTTCTCGCCCTATTTTTTTGACACCATCGAATTTCCTGTAAATACATTTACAAGTGTGTAAAGAACATATTTGGCTTCACATCGGAAAAAGTTTTGGTAGTTTTCAATGTGAAACCAAACACACAAAATTCTTTTCTGCAAAACCTTTTCTTGTCAGGTGCTCAAATTTTTTTTTTTTTTTTTAAATCTACATGCTGCAGAGTTTTTGTTTATTTGATAGATTAGAGTATAAGCGTCAGTACGTTTTTAATTTTGGGTACATCTAAGCATTTAAGCTTCCATGACCTAATTTATATAGTTGACATGTGACCTTTACACTGCTTTTTTTTTTTTTTTACTTTATATTTCACTATGATCTAAAGTGTAGTTTAGAGACGATTGACTTGTTGATGACACTAATGGCCTGATAAAATTCTTGCAGGGAATTGTAACAGCTCCAATGTTATTTGCAATGGAGGAGTTCCCCAATCTGCGTGCGGTTGTTGAGGAGGGCTTTGACAACCCTGCAAATGTTGACCTTGTAAGTTCTAGTGATGTGCTTGTTTCCAATGTAATTTATTTTTCTCCCGGTGCTGCTTTGTGATCTTAGACTTTTGGTGAATGTGCTATACTGCTAATCATAGGGCAGTATTATGAGGTTGAGCAAATCATTGGGCAGTGTTATACTGCCAGTTCAAGTTATTTTTTGATTGTGTGACTCTTTATGACTTAAGATTTTAGGTCAAGCAAATCTTTGGCTGCTTAATTCTTATAGCGATTCAGAATATATTAACTTGTCTTCATTCTTAATTCCATTTGATTTTTGGTCGAGTAAATTTTGGACTTTTGGTACGAAGTGATCCCTTGACATGATATAAAAACTTTGGTGACCAGGGGGGGTCTAGACTTAACCATGAGGTGGCTGCTCGTGAGGGAGGTCAGGGTCTATTATTGTCGCGTGTTTAAAGGACTTTCTTATGAAGTAGCATTTTAGAGATATCAAATAAACCACTCATGAGCCCTCCTTCACCTATCATATTAAGCCCATCGGGATGAAGTGACATTTGACATAACACATTTTTAACGCTGGATTAAGGCCTTTTGCAGTTGATAGTAACTACATATATAAAAATTGCAACTGCTATTAACTACTTCTTTGCCTATATGTAAGACTAGTTTGTAGTGTAAGGCCGGAGATATTATATGAATATATGCACTCATGTTTGAAAAAGATGGTATAATGCAACACAACAGAAACCATTTTAAGTTTTTTAAATACCTCCACGTTCTTTCTGATTGCCTATCGTATTTTCTCAACCCAAATTAGTAAGAATTTGGATATGGTGGTTTAACAACCCAGAATCTGAGGTCACAATTAAAATTTTGTACACAAGTTGAAGACGCAATGCTAATTACATGTTTATTCTTTGTTTTTGAGGTTGTATTCTTGAATTCTATGCATATGATATAATATCCGGACCTATACTATGACGCAGTGATCAGTTAAATTTTGACAAGTGATGACTCATAAACTGCATATTTGTTAATGTAGGCTTTGGATTATCTGGGAAAAAGCCGAGGTATACAGAGGACAAGGGAACTAGCAATAAAGCATGCTAACCTTGCAGCAGCAGCAATTGATTCTTTACCTGAGAGTAATGATGAGGAAGTAAAAAGATCGAGGAGAGCACTAATAGATCTTACTCAGAGAGTGAGTACAAGAACAAAATGAAAAACGAAGGCTATTAAATTAAAATGCACGGCTGAAAAATCGTTCTGCTGCAATTTTTTAAAATTTTCTATCGTTGGCGATAGAAGGTGGTTTGTTTCTTGTTATGACACCAAGAGGAAAATATAGAAATTGTGCTTAGATTTCTTTTTTCTTTACTTATTCACCATCACCCTAGGCTATTATAATAAATTGTACAACTGACAGTTGTTCTGCCTCAATTCTTTAAAATTGATCATTATTTCTACAATGTGACGGGAAATCCCGTTTATAGCATTAGTTATATTCATTTTTATCCCTTTTTTCTTAACCTTCCCTTGTTTTCTCTTTACCAAACACCATTGTCTCAAGTTATTTACAGATTTGATAGAGTGAGAATGGGTTTTGCATTTTTGAATCTGATCTTTTAAGTTGTTCATCAGGACGAAACAGAGATGAATAGAATGAGAATGATGGATCTCATTTTCTATTTACATGAACCGACAAAAGTGGAACCTATTTCTTCTCCGGCGTTTAATATAAAATATATTTATCTAATTTGATTATATTAAGGAAGTTAGTTGATTTAGTTAAGATGATATGTATTTTCTAAAACGTCCTAATCATCTTCCTTAATCTCCTCATTTCCTTCTCTTATTGATTATTGTTGTGAGAGTATTAATAGGAATAAATTAGGAAAATAATGACAAATATGAAAACTATATCTTATATTTATGATTAAGATTAACTTCTTACGTATGTCTTATATTAAATATCGGAGGAGTACTTTTTTCTTATCTCTCAGAATGGGGGTAATAAGAATCCTGCGTCAAAGAATTAGAAACGCATAATGAAGGGAAGCACTGGGAGGAACACTGATAGAGCTTGTCGTTAAACCCGTCAAAAATACTAAGCTAGTTATAGTATAGTGATAACTAGCCTAGATCATTCTTCTCTAAGGAGCCTAATGGATGCTAAAGTTCCTAGCAAATCTAATGAGCCACAATTTAAGAGAATTATTACAGCAAAGAGGTAGCATTCGTGAGATCTAATCGCTGAATTAAAGTCCTAAACTATTCTGTCTATAATTTTCTGGTTTATTTAGATAAGATGAAGAAACCTTCCCTAGAACAATGACTCTGCCATCATAGCTAAATAGGATATGGAGCAAATTCATATTTGTATCCAAGAATGCAACAAATTAGACGCAATGTGACAGAAAATTCCAAAGATATAATCAAACGATTCATACCATGAGTTTATCAATCTAATCACCATCAAATATCAAACAGATATTCGAGAGTAATCAAACCTACACAAAATCAAGGAATATAACGTCTATCACAGTCACAATCGAATCTGTCTATATTTCAGAAACGTAAATATAAAATTCCTCTTATCAACATCCAAAGCTAAATATATAAACGTAACACCAGCTAAGAACACAGAAGAAGAAGCTCCCAACGAGCTCTATAGCTCCGGCATAGATCATAGCTCCAGGGAAGAATTGAATAAGCCACGCATGGTTAAAGAATCAACTCCTCTGAGCTTCGATGTTGCTCCAGCCATGGCAGAAAAACAATGGAATCGAAGATGGAAGTGGAAGATGATGAAGATGAGAGAAAATAGATGGAGAGTGAGTGTGGAATGGATCGATTTTTTTCTTTCTCCATGAAGAGTCGACGCTTTTGAATCCCATTTCCATGAATTTTGATGGCTAGAGATCAGAATTTGGATGTTGGGTAAATTGCAATCGGGCCCCAGAAAACTTTCTACGATTTGCACTTTAGTCCCTTTTTCTTCCTGCTTGCAAACTTTCTGAACTTTCCAATTTAATCTTTTTTCTTATTTTCAACTCTTTGACTCCAATTTCTCCCAAGCTTCCTACAAAACAATTCATACCAATGTACTAACATTTGTTCCACAATTAAAGCACTTAGGAAAAATTATAAAATGTATCAATTAAGCTCTTTTAATCATTAATTTCACATAATATTAATTACAATTCATCATCGTAAATGCATTCCAAGCATGATATTATCAATAAAATCTCCCAAAAAGCTATGAAAATATATGGTAAAATTAGGACTTATCAAACACATTAAAATTGTGCTCTCATGATTGAGCATTTAAAATTCTAAGGGTGCATTCTTAATGGGCAAAAAATGTAAACTTGTGTTGGACGAGCATGAAAAGTTATTGGGTTAAAGGATAAAAATGTCCTGGAAGTTTTCACAACTGAACTATGAGTGTTTGGAAGTTTTAGAGGGGGTGTATTTACCCCCGGAAGTTTTACAAATGGGTTGCCCCTCCGTTAACATACCCCAACGGTCAATGTTTGTTAATCAAATTCTGTAAAAGTGGCTTGCCTATGTGGCATCCACCTCACCCTTTTTTCACGTCATATTGTTAAGGGGAAAAATGCCCTAGAAGTTTCCACCGGAAGCATTGGATTTTTGAAAGTTTTCTAAAGGACCAATTTTGCCCTGGGAGTTTTAAAAATTGGGCAATTTCGTTCCTTCGTTAACATACACAAACAGTCAACGTTTGTTGACCAAATTCTGCAGAGGTGGCATGTCTATGTAGCATCCGCCTCACCTTTTTTCCACATCATACTTTTCATAAGAATAAATTTAAAAAAAAAAACTGAAGGTCACTGATTGTGCAACTCTTCAGTCTGTCCCTTTGATTTGCCCAGAAATTTGCATCCAAAAAATAGCTCCCCCTTAGATTTTTTAGAAGGAAAATATTTTAAAAAATAAACTCATATTGCTCTCCTAGATTGTGTGATCTCTCAAACTCAATCCCACCTTCCGACTCTAACCCAAAAAATCGTATCTAAAAAATTGCTTCCCCCTCAGATTTTTTAGCAGGAAAATATTTAAGAAAAAATTAGATCGCCCCTAGGTGCAATTTCTCATATTCATTGGTTTTTTCCTCTCTTGTTGGGAGCCGTCTTCATACTTTTCCATGTGTTTGAGGGTTGATCTGGGTTCCATTTTGTTCACTCTCCTTTTTCTCTAAACTCAGAGTCAAATCGTCGGAGAAGTGTCTCCAGAAAAGACCCGGTTCACCAGCCAAACTAAGCCCATCACTCTCCACCACTGGAAGCTCAAACTCATCGCTATTAGACATAGCCCCTAGGTCTCTCTAAGATTTGAGTAAGGGAGATCGATATGTTTTCCAAGTTTTTTGGATGCAAATTTCTGGGTGAATCAGAAGAAGAGACTGAAGATTTACACAATTAGTGACCTAGAGTTTTTTTATTTGTTCTTAAAAAAAATATGATATGGAAAAAGGGTGAGGCGGATGCCATGTAGGCATGCTACCTTTGTTGACTGCTTGGGTATGTTAATGAAATTGCCCCATTTTTAAAACTCCTGTGGCAAAATTACCCCACAGAAAACTTCCAGACATCCAGTACCTCTCAGTGAAAACTTCCGAGGCATTTTTACCCTTTAAAAATATGACGTGGAAAAAGGGTGAGGTGGATGCGACATAGGCATGTCACTTCTACAGAATTTGATTAACAAACGTTGACCGTTTAAGTATGTTAACAAAAGGGCAAAATTACCTTATTTTTAAAACTTTCAGGATAAATATGCCCCCTCTAAAACTTCCAAACACCCCATAGCTCAGTTGCAAAAACTTCGAAGACATTTTTTACCCTTATCCCAGAGTTATTCCTACAATCCTTTTATTGCCCCAACCCTCTTAATATATTAGAAAAGATTTGAGGATAATGAAAACGCGACGAGGGAACATGTTCTTTTACTTCTCCTTCACACCATTTGAACTGCAAGCCCCTGGGCTAAACCTTATATTATTCACATCTGAGATCAAGTATTTTACAATCCAAAGGAATAAATGTGGTTCACCAGAAATCCCCGCACGAACATGATCCGTTCTCAAAGTGATGGAATCTGTTTCGGTCCCTCATTATAATTTTGCGTTTAGTAATCTTTGATATTAACTTCATCACAGCATGACAATCCAAACAAACCCGAAGATTCTTGACGATCTTGATTTTGGTCCCGGGTCGGGTACTGATAAGTCCAAAAGCCATGGCAAGCTTCTCACTGTGAACTCCCAGAGAAAGCTGCTTTTGTCGCTCCCCTAAATCATGCAAAACGACGTCCGTCTGTGGCGTATAACCGTTAGCCTCCAGCCACCTGTTCATCTCCTCCAACATCAAATATATTTCCTTGCTCTTTGGGTGTCTTAAATCCCCAGCAAGAAATTCATGCACCTTGTTGTCCACTTCAATTACGCTACAACCAGGTTCTTTCTCAACTCCACTTTCTTTCATCAATGATCTAACCTTGGCCACACCATCCCAGTTGCCAGCAGCAGCATAAATATTAGAAAGAATTACGTATGTTCCTGAACTTGGTAGATTATGGCTCATAAGAAACCCTGCAATTTCCTCACCCAGAGAAACTTCGTTATGGAGTCTACAAGCCCAAAGCAAAGTTCCCCATAGGACAGGGTCTGGATCAATCTTCATGTTCCTTACAAGGTTGTAAGCTTCTTGAAGTTGTCCTGCTCGGCCGAGAATATTTACCATGCATCCAAAATGTTCAATTTTTGGTTCAATCTCGTATTCATTCTTCATAGAATTGAAAATACTCCACCCTTTGCTGACTAAACCAGAATGTCCACAAGCAGTCAAAATGGCAATGAAGGTAATGTCAGTGGGTTGGAGTCCTATTCTACACATCATGTCAAACATTCGAAAAGCTTCTTCGCTAAATCCATGAATGGCGTATCCCATGATCATGGAATTCCAAGCTACGACATCCTTGTCATGCATTTTATCAAACATCTTGCGTGCGTCGTCCAAGCTGCCACATTTGCAGTACATATCAATCAGAGCAGTACCCACACAAACACTGATCTGAATATTGTTATTCTCAATGTATGAATGGAGCCATCTACCAGATTCCAAACTTCCAAGCTGCCCACAAGAAGAGAGAACGGACAACACAGTGATTTCATTAGGCTTAGCTTTTGCGGCTAACATGTGTCTAAAAAGCAATAACGATTCTCTGGGGAACCCATGTTGAGCATACCCATCAATCATCACGTTCCAACAAACCACATCCTTCTCTTCCATTTCTTCGAACAACAAGCGAGCCTCCTGAATTTGACCATGCTTCGCATAACAGGTAAGCATGGCCGTCAAAGAAACCAAACTCTTTTCAGGCATTACATCAAACAGTTGTTTTGCAGACATAACATCGCCCCCTCGGGCATAAGCATCAAGCAATCCTGTGGTGACATACAAATCAGAATCAAAACTGAATTTGATTACCTGCGAGTGGAGAGCTCTACAAGATTTCAACGAACAGCCTCTAACTACAGAGGAGAAGGTGAAGGCATTGGGTTGGATAGACTGGCTAAGCATTTGTGCGTAATAGACTAGGGCTTGCTCCGAGAGACCACATTGGGTGTGGGCGTGTATAATGGCAGTCCATAAGAACACATTTGGGTTATCAGTTTGATCGAAGAGGGAAACAGAGTAGTCAAGGCGGCCAAAGGAGAAGTAAGAGCGTTGGAGCTTGAAATTCAATATAGGATGATGGTTTAGACCGTGACGAAGAAGAGCGGCGTGGATTTGAAGAAGCTGATTAATAGATTTGCACTTGTCGATTAGGAAGGCAACTCTGTCTACTTGCAGAAAATGACTGCTTGAAGACGACGACGCGGCAGTAGAACCGGTGGTAACAGAGGAGGAAGGAGAAGTACATTGTAATGACGGAGATGACCAGTTTTTCCTCGCCGCCGGTGATGATGGGGTTGAGCAAAGAGTGGCTGCGGGCATAGTTCTTAGTGTAACGGCTTTTCAAGTTTATGACTACGGAAATCAAGCCACAACAATAACTGTCTTGGAGTAATCAATGAATTGCCACCTCTGGTCCTCTGGTTCTTCTTCTCAGGCTAGAGCGAGGGAGGGCATGTTGGGAGGAGCCATAGACTCCATCATCTCCCCCGAGCTTCGACGATATCCAAATAAATTAGAAATCTGATCTCACGATATTGGGACCACTTGAGAGAGATTAGAGAAGATACTAGCTTGTTGGAGAAGACACTTGTGACTTGCCAACAACATCGAGATAAACTGTGTTTCCAGATGGTTGACTTTCCTTCTTCCAGCTGAGGCTGTCAGGGTCTGCCATTTTAATTTTTTTTTTAAAAAAACTTTCCTTCTATTGACGAACAGATATTACAAGCGGATTAAATCCATTACTTCTCACTTTAATGAGAGTTTTCATATCGTTAAATTATAAGGTTATTGGCTTCTTTCAACATTTTTTGTGTGTCTAGAATTCCTACTGGGCAAATGGGTATGCACACTTGTTGCATCTTAAAATATTATTCTTTCCGTTTTTAATATAAAATATATTTAGAGAGTTAATTTTTATTTTAAATATAAAATATAATTTTTATATTTATCAATTTTTTCTTAATTTATCATTAATGATACTCCATTAATCATAATGAACGAGAAAATGGCAGTAGAAAATTAAGGAAGATAACTAATGTGCTTTATAAAATACATGTTATATTAACTAACTTAACCAACTTATTTAATCTAATCAAATTAGATAAATATGTCTTATATTAAGGATAAATGAAGTAATTCCTCTTGAAAACTAACTAATTAGTAACCACATTTGTGCTGCTCACTTCCAAAGCAAACTATTACTACCTCTGGTTCTAAATATAGGATAAAGTTTGTAATTTGCACTACAAACTTTATTCTATATTTAGGACCGAAGGGAGTAGTATTTAGTACTTTACAATACAGGAAACATGCATTACTAATTTGTGCAACAACATTTCCGACATACCTTTTTTTAATGGGTTCTTATCTGAAATTGTCATGAGGCTGTCTTAAGATTAAGTGCATCCAAGCAATGATTTTTTAAATTTTCAATTCGATTCTTGTTAATAACTGTCTTAGCATACATGTGCCGTTTTAAGAAATTAGAATATAACCCATATTTTTACTGTAACTTATTATATCCCTTTAATCTTACAAGTCTTAGGACCCCTTGTGTATATAGATCACAAGGGGCATCTTACCCATAAGTTTACAAACCAAATTTCAAGGCACTCATGACATTAACACAACACAAATTCCTAGATACATGTGACACTAGTCAAGTTTCTAAACACTCATGACATCTTAATGCTGATATATTATAAGATTTTCAATACACATAACGATGACAAACAAATTATAAGACATTTATTATGTTTCACAATGAGATAAAATATGTTGATACCAACATTTCTTCTTATATGTATGAGGATTTACTGATTTGACTGTGTCTTTACGCCTTGGGGTCAAATACAAAATATTTTTAATCCAAGAATTGCAGTATAATGCAACACTCGGGTCGTCTCACTTGAGGAGCCTTTATTGAACTACCTAAGTAAACTAATTATCATGCAAATGCAATTAAAATAAGGGGAAAACGATTTTTGGTTTTTGAAAGTAATAATTAAAAGAAAGATGCAAATTAATTAAATGCTAATCTAATATTTTTTTATATTTTTCTTATGAAAATGGAAAATGAGTAAAAGTGAATGAAATGGTATGGAGTGGAAAATATTAATAAAGAATGCTCTTGATAATGAAGAAGTGACAATCCTTGCTCAAAAAGATTATGGGAATTAATTCTCTCTAAGTCTTGAAAACAAAACCCCAAACGATCGCTCGGGTCTAGTGTTCTTAATTAATAATTACTCCTGCGAACGCAGCTAGTAATTATCTCTTAAGGCACTATTATGAACCACTTAGAGTGCAATTAAAATAGATAATTATGACTTGTTTCCTCTTAATGTGAATGCGATAACACGACACTCAATTGATCCAATTTAATTGTACAATCTAACAATAACACGTAGAAAGCACAATTTCATTGAATCAATAAGGAAATATATATATATATAAATTAAACAAGCCACAAAAATCCAATCCAATCACAAATATCAAACCAACAGAAACGATTAACATCAATCTCAGTTCCAGAATCATATACAATAATTCCTAAAATTAGGCAATTTAAATATATAATTCTAGACTAATGGAATGATAGAAAACTCCCCTATATATGCCATTGAGCTCAAGCAACTCTTCAAACCCCAGAAGCAAAGAAATCAGCACCTCATTGATTTGAATTAATCACAATTTGTTCAAAACTTAGAACCATAGAAATTGAAAGTGAAGAACAGGAGAACAGAAGAGGCCGCTGACAATCACGATGGAGTCAAGGTGGTGTTGGAGTTGTGGAGAAGAAGAATGGATAATATGAGATGGGATGCAAGTGGCTGTGAGAACAGAGGAGGCAGTGGAATGGTAAAGAACAGAGATGATGGCTGTATGAGCTGTCGGTGGTGATGGAGTGGTGAAGAAGATGTTGGTGGTTAATGGAGGTGGTGGTTCCAGTCTGGTTTTCTCCTTCTCCAACGCGAAGATCAGTTAGAAATCAAGCTCCTCTGAAACTCAGAATCCAATCACGAACTCTGACGGTGGTTTGGTGCATGGTGATGTGGTGGATGGCGGAGGAACAGCGCTCGCCAGCGACCGTGGTGGAGAAGGTGGTCGCCGGCGAGGAAGCAAGAAGATGACGATGATGATGCCTTCATGAATCTCGAGCTGCGGCGCTGCTCTCTATTAAATCCTCTCAGCTTTCTCACACTTCCATGTCGGGTCGCTGCATATCCGGATTTCCATGTCCACAAGCTGCTCCATGGGTATCGGATCTGGGCTCCCTCCACTTTGGGCCTTTAGTTCTGTTATCTTTTTTTTTTCTTTCTTCTTTGCTTTTGGGCCCTCTTCGTGTTTTATTTCCCTCAGCTCATATCTTCGGTCTCTACACTATCGGGTCCTGTTCTTTTATTCTGAAAAGCCCAAGAACCAATTTTGGGTCTCCTCAGCAGCTGAAGGAATACCTAATGGTCCTGGTCAAAACGCAAGTTCTGACCAGGGACCATTCTGGAAATTCCACAAGTTCAGAGGAGGGACTAAAGTGCGCATTTTTGAAACCTTGGTGGGGCTGAACTATAATTTCCAAAGGATGGGTCATTTTCTGTAATTTTCCTGGACCCTTTTCTTTCATAAACTGTAATTTCCACAAAAATATGGGGGCCCTTTCTGTAATTTTTCCCAGTCCTCAAAATATTATTTTCGACCCTCCAAAATCTCAAATTTTCTTCCCAAACACCTACAATGCAATATTGAACACAAGGTAGCATCAAAAGTTCAAGGGATCATTTGTTTGAATAATTAAACAATTATGACCATTTTGCCCCTATTTACAATTAATTCAATACAAATGCCCCTAATTCAAATTAATGCTTAATAATGCAATAATGTCACAGAAAATACCTTAAAATCCCAAATTAATCATGAAAAATTCATATAAAATTATGGTTCAATCATTCACACTGCATCAACTCTTAATTATAATATTTGTCATGATAGTAGATGCATGTCATGAAGGGTAAATTACAAATTAGACTTACGAATATATTCTTGATCATAAGACAAGTTAAAGTATCTTTTTTCTTCCTTCCTTTTCTTTTTCTTTGTGCACTTGCGTTGGTATTCTCATGCCATTTTTTCAGAGTGTAAATTAAAGTAGTCTAGGACCAAAATGATCATCAAGGCCTTCATTCTCTTTTGTTTCCTAGTTTTTGTGGTTCTCATTCCCAATTTGGTAGCTGCACGACATGAGCAATCAAATGGTGAGCTACAAGTGAGTCTTGAGGAAGAATCAAAAGCTAGAACAGTTGAGCATACGAACGCAACTACTGGTTTTTAAGTACCTTGATGAGTGATTACACTAAGCAGTATCCACTTCATGGTGAGAAGTTGATCGATGAGAATAAAAATGCTCAAAATAGTGTTGGGACTTTTCTTGGTATTGAACACATTAACAAAGTAACTCATATTCCTCCGGTTTCAAACAAAACCAAACAGAAGCTCCATTTCTCATAGGAACATATTAGAATAAGCCAACCACTTGAAGATTCCTTAAAACTAATTTAGAACCAGTGATTGTTGCCTTCTTGCTTTCATCTTTATAGAAAACGCTTCAACTCGATGAGATTCTGACTCATCATATGTGCATATTAGATTTAATAACATTCTCATTCAAATTGTTAAAAAGTTAACCATAAATTATTTGTAACACTTGAATACTAGTTTATACGTGTCGTTGAGTCCAAAGGCAGAATAAAATAAAGGTTGGTGCTGCGCTTTGAGCTAAGGCAGATTTCAGCCTTCTAAATGAGAGCTCACTACCTTTTTAGCTTTTATCCCTAATATGTTTAAGAATTTTAAGATATTCCAATAAGATAATATATATGTCTATGAAACAATAGCTGACTCATCCATTCAACTTCACTGTTATTTTATCTACAAGGGGCGTGAGGCATCACTGCTCTTTCATTGTCATTGCCAGGTAAATTATACCCTTCAGTGAGAATAACAACACAGGCATTTCTGAATTTAAGAATAAGCATTAGAGGCTTTAAATTCACTTCTTCTATAGTCCACTAACTTTTATGATAAGCAATCAACCATTTAGTATAACTTATAGATGGAAACGGAATAAAAAAGAATTGAAATATCATGATTCTTCCCCCTTGACTCTTTCTGACCATTTTTAACAGTTTTTGGGGCCCATTTAACCTCCAGAACAAGAGTATTGCATTATTGTACGATAAAAAAATAAAGATTGTGCAGATCAACCAGTGTCCACTCCATCCACTAATTATCACTATCTGTGAATTGGTCAATTCCCAAGTTGGTACGTGGAAATGTGTTGCCAGAGTTGGCTGTCTTCGTTCATCAAGAAGTTTTCCAAATGGAATAGTGTCTGGAACATATCTTTATCTTTGTCATTTGGTTTTTGTATATTTTGCGTGACTTGTGGCCTTGAAAAAACATACTATTCTATGACACTTCAGAAACTGTAACCTACCAGTACATGGCACTTTCACCAGGTAAAAAGTCGCCTCGGGGTAATGAACCATCCATTCATAACCCTTTTTTTATATGCTGTCACAAGTTTAAAGCTCAAGGCAAGCGAGAATCTGAAGACATAAATTGCCAACACCATAAGATGACATTAGCAATGTCCCCCTTAAAAAGTGTATTCATTTCTGGATGGTAACATAGAATATACAGCTGAGATCATATTCAAAAATAATTTACTAAATGAACTTCAACCTTCCTCCACTTATTGTTCTTATTTAAGGGCAAAAACCCTTCATTGATAAGCCCCTCAAACCTATGATCTCAAGTTCTGATTAGAGAGAGAGAGAGCACAATGTATTTTTACCGAGAAGATGAAACAAATGAGAAACCCATTAACAAACATGTAGATAATGGCTCAAAGACGATGGGCCAATTGGTAAGTGTGGCTGGCGAGGGTAATGTTGGAGAATGGTTGAGTTTAAGAGTCAACAGAGACATGCCTGAGGAAGTTGATCAAACTCAAAACCCAAATCCTCAGTCAAAACGTCTCAAGAATAAGTTGTTCTCATGCAATTTCTGCATGAGGAAGTCTCATAGTTCACAAGCCTTAGGGGGTCACCAGTATGCACACAAGAGAGCAAGAGAAGGAGCCAGGAGAGACCAGTCTCAAAAGATGATAGTGAAGATGACGATAATGAAGAAGAAGAAGACTACAATGAGCTTTCCGTACACTTCTCTGGCATCTGAGTCTGAGTCTTCAGGCCCATTCACTTAAGCACAAGCCAAGCAGGGAAGGTTATTCTATGGCTACTCCATATGGAGTTGCCAATTCTGGGTTTGGAATGGCTTGGTGGCCTCTTGTGATAGAACAAGCAATGGATTTGATTAATTGGCCAGGAAGCTTTCGGCTTAATTTACCAAAGCGACCAACTGATGGAAATAAGCTTGATTTAGATCTTCGTTTATGATAAAAATATTGTTTACAATTGGTTAAAGTTAATGCTTTCTTCATTATTATCCTCTGTTATGTGTTACATTCGGTTATGGTATTATATAGTATAGTCACTGAACTTTCAGCTCTCTCTGTTTTCTTAACCTTTTTAACTTATTCTTTCCCTGGATTTGGACCAGAAAAAAGAATCTAAGATTGGGTGACATGGCTGATAACTTATTCATGCTATGCTTGTATCAAGAGCCGGTAATAAGGGTTTAAACCGTGGGCCAAGTCTGTCCAACCCGATAAAATGGGTGGTTTGGATTCTGTAAAATTGAGATCATTTGAGAGCAACTCTTTTATATTCAAACCCATATGGTCCCGAAGCGGTTTTTTAAGACCCAAACCCATATAGTCCCAACTCGGGTTGGGCTGGACCACCGAGTTGGCCGGTTGGTCCTTTTTTTTTATGTAGCCCAAGACTAAAGTCCATAAACCCCAAGCCAAAAGACCCAAAGTCCCAAACCCAATTTCCTGCCTTAGCCTACTGTCACTCTACTCTTCATTGTCATTTATCACCTAATTATATTTATTCATTTATCTCATTGTCACTTACTTATTTATTTAAAATTAACATAATATTATCTTTCACTTTGTTTTATTATTTATAGTAGTGGCGGATTTACCTGTGGAAAAGCAAAGTGATTGAGCTCAAGAAAATCTTACAGTTTCACATCATGCTTTAAATTCAAACACCATTAATATTAACTAATTATTGATTATTTTTAAGTTCTACTGATAGCTTTTGAATTTATGTTTATTTTGTCATGTGTGGACTTGTGATGAACATTTAATTTATAATGCATTTTTAATTTTTTTATGGTTTAGGTTTGTAGAAAAAACAATTTTAGTATATTGTTTAAAAAAATTGAAAATAATAATAATAATAATAATATGGGTTGGGCGGGCTAACCCGCTAACCCAACGGTTATAGGTTGGGTTGGCTAAATATTTAGCCAACCCATATTGATGTGGTTCTTTTTAGCCCGAACTCATATGATACCAACCCATAACGGGTTAGCCCGAACTCAGTAAGCCGGATCATATTACCACCTCTACTTGTATCCTTCTTCTGCCATTCAAAACAAACCCCCCCACACACAACACCAACGATAACAACCAAGGAAAAAAAAATTTGGACAACACTTCGGGTTTTATCTTTGGATCAATGGTTTGACACTCTTCTGGTTTGGGCTTCAAACTTATTTTGAGGCTTTATACGTGTTACCATGATCCATGACCCATTTTATCCTGCGGTTGGTTCATTACTCCCTCCATTTCAGAATTTTCCTAGGTATCTAGTCAATGGTTTGGTCCTTGACGGTATATATAGAGAGAGTCTTGTGGTCAGCACTAAAATCCCTTCAAGAAGTTTATGATACGAGGGGATTAGTCATTACTACCGGCAATGGATAACCTAAGCATACGAAAAGAAAAAAAAAGAATAAAAGCAATTTATCAATGAGAAATGAGTCCAGTGGAAGAAACCGATCCCTTATAACATGACAAGCTAAGGTTCAAATCCTTATTAGAAGAGGTGCTCGATTACATTTAGCGCCTCAAACATGATACAAGGATTAAAAAGGTTATTAGGCATTGTAGCAACACTACCATTTGACTAAAATCCTTAATTCTAATGCTTCGCCTAATTATTTTCAATTCCATAGACCCCTGAATATGTGAGAAGGAGGGAGGGAGTGTGTGTGTTAATCCTTTGGCAAGAATCAAATTAATACTGTGATTTTTTTTTTAATAAAGCCTCGTATCCAAACATTATCACATTGATAGTACTGGTCTCCATTCCTAATTACAAGTCTCAGCTTTTCTAAACACACGTATTAAGAAAACACCAAAATCTGATGTATAAAATTCTCTCTCTCTCTCTCTCTCTCTCATTTCTGTTCAATTAAGCGTCACCATATTTTTAACTTCAATTGCCTTCAAAATTAAATGTCATTCTTTATGAGGGGTATTTTAGGGAAAATATTTTAATAACGTTTAGGACTATGTACTGAGACTCATAATTAGGAATACAACAAATGTAAAAACTAAAACTTATAACCAGGGATGAAGGAAATGAAAAAATGGCCAATGTCTATAAAGGAATTTGCCACAAGTGGGCATGCATATTTCCTTAACCTGAAGTTTTAATTTGTAATTATCAATATATACTACAAACAGGGACTTTGATGTTCTTAATACTTTTAACGTTCAAAAACAGGGAGACGTCTATATAAGGGGCGTAGTATATTTTAGAAAAGAGATGTCTAAAGTGGGACATTAGACGTCACAAATTTAAAAAAGGGACATCTAAAGTGAGACTTTAGACATCTCAATTTTGAAAAAGGGACGTCAAAAGTGAGAACTTTAAATATCCGAAATAAAGCAAATGGACATCTAAAGTCACTGTGTAGGGACTTTAAACGTCCCTATTTTCAATAGTGACGTCTAAAGTCCTCACTTTAGAGGTCCCTTTTTCAAATTTAAAACGTCTAAAGTCATCTGCTAAAGGACTTTAGACATCCCTTTTTTTCATTTGGGATGTCCAAAGCCCTCACTTTAGACGTCCCTTTTTTAAAACTGGGACATCTAAAGTCCTACTTTAGACATCCCTTTTCTACATTTGGAATGTTAAAAGATTTTATTTTATTTTTAAATGATTATTTATATTCTTCATTACCCAGCAAATTAAAACTGCAGAAATAAAATCGAAGATGGATTCATAAACCACAAAATGTCCCTTACAAAATGGTAAGGACATCGAGCACTGCAATCTTTTTACTATATATATATGTACAATAACAATAACTCATATAACCTAATATTATATATGTATAACAATAACCAAAAAGTGTCAAAATATTTGTCATCACACAACCTAATATTATGTACAATAACAACAACTCAAAAAACCTAATATAAATAAAAAGTTTACTGATCTATATGTTGAAGAAGACGTCCGGCCAAAAAGTCTCTGATCAAATTAATGTCTTCATGTAGGTAGGCATCTTCATTGTCAAAAATCTGCAAATTAGAACATAAGCTTTAATGGAATCAATCAAGTAAATGAATTAATTAGCAATTCAATTACAAAACCAAAAATACTATCATTTGAGAATGAAGAAGTGATTACCTGTTCAAAATCGTTAATAATTCCACTTTTAATGATGTTATACATAAAAAGTGTAACATAATATCCACATTCAGTGTTGCCAAGTGTTTAGGGCACTTTAAATCAAAGCAAATTGGTTGTTAAAATCAATAAAGATGTATCTAAAACAACCGTCAATGAAAGAATTAGAATCGAAACTACTTACTTCCGGAAAATATCACTTTGGGTCTCTACAAACTTTACTCTCGCGTGACCCGCCTAGGACTCTATATATTTGAGTTGCACTATCATGAAAATCAAAATCAATAGAAATTAGAATTGTTCATTTTGTTTAAGAATCAATAAAATATAAACAAAATAACTTACGTGGTGAAAGCGTATTTTGTTTCGTTGTCTGGCCTTTTAAGCAAGGAATCAGACCAATAGACTACGTTGCGATGAGGACAAAAAACACACAAACTCCAATAGTAACTATAACAACATTTACAGATTAAAATGAAGTTAGATGACAAAACAATTATTATTTATTAAACATCTTAAATAAACAAAATTAAAATACATATCCTTGAACAATGGGTACTAAATAACAATGAAGTTTGGTCTGTCCTATTGTGAAGCCGATATAGTAAGTCCTTGCCACCAAATTATTGGTATCCCTTGTCGTATTTGCAGGACATAAGAATCCATACAAATCGTGTCTTTCCATGTCTTTGTAGATGCGATGGAAGCAGCTATAATAGAATTAAAATAAGGAATTAATTATTGAATATATGAAACCAAAAAACCATTACATGAATTGAAGGAAAAAATTGAAAAACAACTTACTAGATTGCAAATTTCACACCCATCCTGCATCTATCTTCTCTACCCTGATAAACTCCTTGAGATCTTTTGTGTCAATCGTGTAGGGATACTCTAATGTAAGGCCGATAATCCCTTGAGGCATGTGCAAGTCAATTTGGCGAATGCCTTTGTATATCTATTGCAGTTGTGCTAGGAATAGCCATTTTCTTGCATCTTCGTCATCTTTTTAGAACATAAAAAAATAAATTATTAGTAGGATGCCAACAGATATCAAGTAATAGTAAGGTAACGCTTATCATTGGAGGTATTGCCCCTGAACCAATAAGATTTTGAGGCCAAAGGATGAAAGAACCTATCGCCTAACCTAAAGTGCCAACCTCTGTATCAGGAACAGGGATGGTTGTACCTTTTCCCCCCTCTCTAACACACATCACATTCACCCTACATAAATGTTGTGGAATTTGCTGATGATGGTGAGTGGTAGCATATGTGTGAACGAGAGCATCGACAACAACACACAATAGTGACGCATTCAAAAGAGAGCAGAAGGTTCTCCCGGCACTGAAGTGGGAGAAGGGTCGCCAAGTGGTTTCTCTAGAGGGTTGTAACTTCCTTTGGTGCTAGGGAAGGCCGAGGATTCCTGAGTTCTATGCTCTTCACTTGCCCTATAAGATTCGAACATCTTTGTCATTTCAAGTTAAAGCTCTGGCAACAACTCTTGTTAAAGATTGTCGCGAAGTTTGGCCTCGAGCTCTCATTCGACTTCCTCTTGAATCTTGGCCACAAGCTCCCTACTAGGTTCAACTTGTGACGAATAACGTGAGTCTCGTCCAAAATGAGAAACCGATGAAGAAACCTCTTGTAGCTAAGGTAAACAGTTTTTCTTCCATGCTTAAGTTGATGAAAGTGTGTGCCGGCTTCACATATCGGACATGCTTTATGACCCTTTACATTGTACCCTGACAAGTTTCCGTACGCAGGGAAGTCGTTTATCATTGTGAAAATCATTGCATGTAGCTTGAAAGACTCCTTCTTATAAGATCAAACACATCTACACTTTCCTCTCACTACTTCTTTAAATCCTCAATCAGAGGCACCAAGTAGACATCAATATGGTTCCCTGGCCGTTTTGGTCCAGAAATCATCATAGAAAGCATCAAATATTTGTGTTTTATACATAGCCAGGGAGGCAAGTTGTATATTACAAGGAGAACCGGCCATGCACTATGTGTACTAATAAGAATTCCACACTAATTGATGTCTTCTATACAAAGCCCAAGCTGAAGGTTTCTCGGCTCGTTGGCAAATTGAAGGAACATTTCATATATTTTCTACCATTATGGAGAGTCAGCTAGGTGCCAAAGATATTTTTCATCAGATATTCTCTCATTATAGTGTCATCTCAACTTCTTCACTTTTGTTGCAGTCGCAAACAAACATTTAAAATATGGTATTATTGGAAGATACCACAAAACCTTTAAATGTTACCTTTTAGTTGCCCTATCGCCACAACCACCATTTTTCTTTATTTTGTATCGTGCAGTTTTACATTTAGGAAACTCACTAAGACCTTCATACTCATTTCTAGGGGTGTTCAAATCTGAGACTGGGACCGAGATCCACTACTCCAGGTCTTGGTCTCAGTTTTTTGCCGAGATGCAAATTGCATCCCGGTCCCAGTCTCGATAATCCCGGCAGGGACCGGGATCAAACCGGGAAACCCCGATTTTTTTAAAAAAAAATTAAATTTAAAAAATATTATTATATTAGTTAAATTTTCTATAATCTAGTGTTTAAAGTAATTAGTTAACACCTAATAAGGCCATAATAATCACACAAACTGATCTAGAATTGAAGAATAACATTTTATTATTATTATGATCACCTTCATCATTTTTATTATTATTTTTATACATTATATAGTAGGATTAGTATCACGATATATACAGTTTAACTCCAACTAAATATGTGATATACATTTTATCAAATGATAACTTAAATTATGGGATAAAAAATATAAAAATAAAATAATAACTTAATTTTTAAGAAAAAAAATTTAAAAAAAATAAAAAAAATTGGGACCGGGACCAGGATCACAAGGTGTGTGACCAGTCCTGACCGAGACGGGAAATTCCGGGGATCAAAATGTCCGAGATCGGGATCGAACAACTGGGACTAGGACACTTTGAACTCCCCTACTCATTTCTGTATAGTACGCAGTCATTAAAGCAAACATGTATCTTTTTATACTCCATACCCATTGTCGATAGGATTTTTTTGGCCTCATACATACGATTTGGAAGTACATTATCGTCTAGAAATATATCACGTAATAATTCAAGCAGTAAAATGAAACTACTATCGGTCCACCCACAAGTTGCCTTTAAGTTAACCAAATGCAATGTTCCTATCAGCCGTGTGTACTTACTCCTAGGGTACAACGATGTCTTTGCATCACTTCGCAGGCTATCATACTCTTGCGATTGCGCAAACAATTCTACCTCAACATCGTGAATCATTTTCTCCATTCTATCTTCATCTATGACATCCACATCTTCCTTCTTGTGCGACGGACAATCCGTTACTTCCTCACCATGCCATATTCACCTTGTGTATCATAGATTTATTCCATCAAAAAGTATGTGCTCCTTTATAACATCAACATCCTGTCAACTCTCATTTAAACAATTGACACAAGGACAAAAATACTTCCCATTTTTTGGTGGAGCATTCTTTCTAGCAAATTCAATAAATTCTTCCACTCCTTTCTCATATTCTTCCCTAGTTCTCAAAGCATTCATCCAACTGTGATATATTTTGTTACTACTTAAACCATTCCCAATAACACTCACGTTTAGAACAATTGTCAACAATATGGTAAATGACATGATGAGATTGCCTTTTTTCACTTTTTTTTCAACAAAAATTTCGGCAACATTTCCCCATAAAAGTAAGACATCTCAAAATTTCAAGCAACACTATCTCCACTACACTAATAATCATACTAATATAATCTAAAAAAAAAATAAAACCAACCATGTATTGCATATTATATGAATTTTGACTTCTTTTACTTTCAATGATATAATTAATTCTCATTAATTTAAACCAAATAAAGCTCCACACACAAAAGAAAAAAAATTACTCTATTCAATTGTTGTTCATTTCATCAAAATAAATATATGTATGTATTTCCCTTGATTTCCAAGCTCTAAATGTATAAAAAAAAAAAAACATTTATTAGTATATTGCATAACTACTAATAACTAGTTTATGATTCTGGCAAAAAAAAAAAACAAATTAAGGGAAAATCACTCCAGTGACTAACTATAATCATGTAAATAAATTGAAAGCATTATAATAATTTCACATTGCAGGTTTAACTTAATTCTTCATGTAAATTTATATTTTAAAAAAAAACCTGATGAAAGCAAAGGAGAGGGCAGCCAACGGTGTCTTTGTGCTTCTAAGGTGGAGAGGACGTTAGAGGAGGTGTGTATGCACGGTGGAGAGCAAGTGGGAGGTCTATGCCGGAGGGTGGAGGGGGCAAAAGAAGGTGGAGGAGGTGTACGAGGGAGGAGGGTGATCGAGAGCAAAAAAGGTGCTGTGATGAGAATGAAAGGCGGTGGAGGAAAAGGGAATGAAGAAAAGGAAGAGAGGAAGACGAAGGAAGTGGAAAAGGGAATTAATGAAGGGAATAATGAAAAAACTTACCCAAAAGGAAGAGAAGTCATGGACGGCAATGGCAATGAAAGGAAAGGGGAAGAGAAGTCACGAGAAAGATGGGAAAAGGGGGGGTGGGTTTCTTCTGACGGATGAATGAAGTTTGACAAGCAAAGTCTTATCGCATGTCAAAAATTCTGACATGGAGACACCTTTTTGGGACGTCTAAAGAAACCCATTAGGATGCCTAAAGTCTTACTTTAGGCGACCCAAATAGGATTTGGAATGCTTAAAATAAGTTAAAATTTTTAACTTAGCTTTTTTGGTTCTAGTGGAAATCTTTAGACATCCCAAATAAAATTTGAGATGTCTAAACTCTACTTTAGGCTTTCCAATTCAAATTTGGGACGCCTAATGTTACGATTTCACTACTTTATTTACAAAAATGCCACCGCTTCTATGTTTTAACCTCCCTTTTTAAAAAATAGACATCTATAAGAATAGTAATATCTTTAACCTGTAGTAATGTATTGTTGTGATTGTGTTCGTAATTATTCTTTAATTATTGATAAAGCATAATAACACTTTACAATTCATCTAGCCGACCCTCTTTAATGATCAAAACTTCTCAATGATATATTTGTATATAATATATTCTTAAAAATAAATATAAAAAGAAGAGAGAATCATATATTATTTAATGCATTTTTGTATTATCTAAATCTATGAATGTAGGGATATAATTTACCTTTTTTGACCATTTATTTATATATACGACTTGACAACCTAAAATCTCACAATTGGTCGAACTAAAACATCTGTACAAGTAACGATCTTTTTCTCACTCTGAACATGTCAAACCAAACAACCTGGGAACCTTACCAGCACAATTCCATTTTCCCCACAGCTTTAGTTCTTTGAACTCTATATTTCTTGTGAATATATAGGAGTTAGATAAGAGTTTATTTTTATCCTAAATATAATACTCCCTTGAGTCCTCAATTTTAAATCACTTATAAAATAATGCATTGGTCCACAATATAGTCACTTTGAAAGTAATTAATACTTATTTATCAATTTTTTCCACATAGTTAATGCTTAAATGTAACCTTTTAAATGTTTTCTCTAATTTAAAAAGTAATTTAATATGGGTAAAGTTGAAAAAGAAAATCAATTTAAGGCGTATTTAATAAATTAACTATCATTTCTTAATTTTGATGAATTAGTTAGTACCTTATATTATGAAGGGGAGGGAGTCTATCATTTTAGTTTATTTCCCAAATTTAAAATTTCTTTCACAAAGTATCTATATTGATTGCATATATATTGTATGGAGTTTTCATTAAATGGTAGTTACAATGCACTAATTAAATAGGTATTATAGTGAAACTAATACACATTTATTATAAATAATTAACTTACCTTTTTTTTTATATCCATAAATTAGTGTTCTAGCTCTCACATTATAATATTAAGAACAGGGGAGTATTAATCAAAGCCTGTAAATAGAAAAAAAAACGGCCAAATGCGGAAGCTTACAGCATTTGAAATCCAACTAGTTTAGACACCAAACACACCCCGGCGGACAGGAATCGGGATAACCATACGGTTTCTCGTCCGTTGATTAATTCATATTACGTGCAGTACAGGTATGCCAATGGAATAGGAAAAAAAAAAAAAATATATATATATATATATATAATCCTTTTTCAAATACTTCCACAACTTGTACACTTAATCAACACAAAATACGTAATGGTTCCAGAAGCCCCCATATTGTCAGAATTCAATATGCCAAACCCCAAGTTGGTGAGAGGCAAAAGTGGATACCAACCTAGTCTAGAAAATATTGATCGATATAATATATTCTATTGCTTTAATTGATTGTTGATTACAAACTCGTGAACATAGTATTGATCCGTATCACATGAATCCTCGTGGAAAATGCTCTAATGAAGATTTGCTTTTCCCCGCTGTCAAACAGTTGAATTAACGAGTTTATTAAGTTATAATCAGTGCATTTGTGGGCCGGCCGGGCAATATATATTTTGTCAAACTTCAACATGCACGAGTCATTATTCTAAGATATTTGTTTAAACTAAAGATTTCTTCTCATAGACAATATATTGCTGGCCTCGTAAAAGAATTTAAATTATTCGGCACAATAATACTGAATTAATTAATGATTTGTATCTATTGGCGGGACTGGTTCTCTAAAGAGTACAAGAAAAGATGAAGAAGAGAGTTATGCATAATGTCTTAAGGCGTCAGTAATACTTTTCTTTAGACTTAATTTGTCAAACTCTCCTTGCTAAAAACACACAAAAGTAAAGTTAAATTATAAGACCACTGTTGTCTTGACTTAAACATTGAAAGCATAATTCACATTCAAAGAACTTCATTATCTTGAAGAAAATTTAAGAGTCAATCCAATTTATATCCTATAAAATAGGAATAGGTAGAGGCAAATTAAGCTTAAAAAAAAGTGTTGTTTACTCCTCGAAAACATTGTGCACAATTTTCTTTTTGTACTCTTTGAAGAACCAATCCCACCAATAATATTGATACTATATACTCCTCCGGTCATTAGTATAAGATATATTTACTTAATTTTATTAGATTAAAAAAGTTGATTAAGTTAGTTAATATAGCATATATTTTCTAAAACACCCAATTTATCTTCTTTAATTTCCTCCTTCCCTTTCTTCCGTGATTATTGTTGAGGGATATCCATATGGGTAAATTAGGAAAAAATTGATAAATATAAAAATTGTCATATATTTAGGACCAAGATCAACTCTTTAAATATGTCTTATTTTAAGGACCGTTGGAGTATATAATAATATAACTTGCATATAGAATTTTCCAATTTTCATTATAAACTTAATCACAATATAGAATTTTCCAATTTTCATCAACGTACATACGCAAAAAAAATGAGACTGGTTAAAATTTGTATGAATCGTAATAATGCGGAAGACATCTGACAAAAGCGATGAAAAGCCAAGTCCTGTGACTAGCAGACAAAAATTATTGATGCAATAATCACAGTATCATTTCTGTTATTAGTTCTTCTCTAGGAGATAAAGCTAAAATTGATAAACATACCCCACTACCCAGTACATGCTTTGATCGATCGATCACCCGTGACAGATCTTGTCCTTGACTCTGTATTACACCAATGTCTAATTTTTTAGCACCAACGATTCATAAATCACAATCCTAGCTAGGCTTTGTATCTAGACTTAAGACTTGCAAATTAAAGATTGGCGAATTTGGCAAAACATGAAGCATTGAAACTGACACGCACCTAACCATGTTCCTGCACTTAAAAATTAAAACCTAAGGTCTCTCTCTTTCTCTCTTTGTGTGCGTTGCTGCTATCTTTTCTGAATGAACAGCTCCATCACGCTGGGAATCACAATTATACCCTTTCCAAAAATCCAATACTGTGCCTTTTAACGCCCTAGCACTTGGTGGGTACTGAGTAGGGCTTTCTTTATTCTTTCTTTTTAGTTCTTTATCCATATATGCATGCATGTGACTGTGAGACTTTCTTTTCATTTCCCACGTACAGGCCCTATATGACGTCGTCCTTCCATGCAGTCTCAATCAAGACAACCGCTGTTCCTCCACTTTTATCTGCTGACCTCATAAGGTTCCCTTCCTAAATTACCAGACTTAACTACAAATGGACAGTAAATTATATAAAATGGTTAAGGCACAAATTTATTTGGGAAGTTTTCATTAAGGCGCAATGTTGCCTTGTAAGTTTTTTTAAGTTCAATGTTGTTTGGATGTATTAAAATGGAGCAATGTTACCCTTTATTGTTAAAAAGTTAACGATCAATATCAATTTTTAATTGCGAATGTTAGCTTTTTAATGGTATGGGGCAAAATTGCTACGTTTTAAAATTTCTGGGGTGACATTGAACTTAAAAAAACTTTCAGAGCAGGAACAACATTGCTCCTTAAAAAATACTTCCAGAATAAATTTACACCTTAACCCTATATATAATTCCTTCACTTGTGTTTGTACTTGGAAGTGTGAAAATTTTGAAAAATCTCTAGCATGTTTGACAAAAGGAATGAACCAGAGAAAGATCAGTTTTGCAAGTTCAGTTCAGTTTGGAGAACAGCAGTTTGTTCGAATATATATAGAAGCGTATTCAAACCGAGTTAATTTTCAGCAAGGCACAGTAACTGTAATACTATAAGCGCATATATATATATATATATCCAATCAATATTAGCCAACATGCTGATGCTGTTTAATTAGTCAGCTTAATACTATAACATATTTCACGACAGGATGTTTCCTCTGGCGGAAAAGGTGGCACTAATTTATTAGCTTTTCTCTGTGCGACTTGTTGAAGAATTATAATAAGATGACATGTATATTTTATTTGATTGGTAAGTCCTAATTACGTTGAAAATGACTTTTATATTTGAGGAAAAAATGTTGAACTATGTATAGTTTCTGAATAACTTTGTATACATGAGACATGAGAGTTCATATATTCCAAAGATATAATAACAAAGGATGTTGGCTGTTAATATATGGTGTGTGTATGTGTAGATGTATCGTTCATAAGCTGCAAGAATATATTCTCCCCCGTTCCTAGTATATAAAAGGATCTCTCGTTAATTTCAGCGTGTCAATGATTAACAGGGAAAAACATTTATGAATTGCAAGTGGTCGGACTGTGGATGATATCCAATAATTTTATTTCTCTATATATATAAGCCTAATCATTTTGCCGTGTACCTTGAGATTATATTTTGATTTGGAAAATACTGGCCATTGTTTCAACAATAACATGTTCTGAATATCTTACCTCTGTTCTGAACTCCTGATTTAAACGTTTCAGTGCCTTGGCTTCCCTAAATTATCAGTATCTTAGTTAATAGAAGAGATCAGATAATAATTTGGAAGAGTTCTTGGTCTTGTAGCTAAATATAAAAGGCCAAGATGGGTGAAATCGATATGTCTATGTGTCTGTATATAACAGAAAGTCTATAAAAATTTTCACTACTTAATTATACAGTACATCTTGCTTTAACTACCAAAGTATATAGGCTCGCAGTTTAATTAGTTCGAATTAAAACATATGTTTTTAATCCATTTTTCTTGTCCTGACTCTCTGACCTGAAGATCTTTTGACCAGACCTTGAAGGGTTAAGGTTTACATATTCTGTCAACGTTTGTCTGCGAATTATCTGGTCTCGATCTGTCATTTTGTTTATGCAACATCTAATGATCAATCAGATCAGAATTATTATGCTACGCATGAGACCAACAGAATAATATAATAATAACACTTCTTGTCAATGCATTCTACGAAGTTTAAACTAGTAGCAGTACCAATATTATTGATGAAGATAGAGTAAGCCCCCCTTTTTTATTCTTTTTTGGCTTGCTTTTATTCGGACTTTATTAGCAGTTCAGAATAATTGAAGTATAGTGTATAGCTTTAACGTTTACATCTGAATTCAATGTATGTGCCTTTCGTTACGTCCGTTCAATTCGACGTTTTTCAAATCCTGACATTGATGGTGCTGTTTGTGTCTAGGTCTACACTCTGCAGAATATTATAGTAGTACCTTGTAATTAGTATCATCATTCATCGGAAAAGAATCTTTCTCACCCACAAACGAACAACTGAGCAATGGTTTTATAAATTTCACAAGTAGTTTCATTAAAAGCTAATTAACTTCGTCTGAGAATAATCCATTCACAACGTAACTATTCAATGTGGGATTTAGACCTAGTTAGCTCATACCACTTAGTCACCATCTTCATTAACTTCGTTTATGCTATTATACTACTACAACAAGAAAAAAAACAAAATTTCGATAAATATCAATGACCTTTGGCCTTTAAGTAAATTAAATGTCTCATTACCCTTTCAGTTCCACGAAGCTGTATGCCATATTCACGTTCAAGAATAAAAAACAGATGTTGCTTCTTGCGATTCCATTAGGTAACACTCCAATTGCTAGCTGTACGTACGTCCTATAGCCCAAAATGGACCAACAATAATAGCTATTGGTAACAGTAAAGTGAGTTTGTTCTCATACATATATTGAGAGAAATTCACAAGCCATCATGGATGAAAATGTTTTGGACCATAGCGCCTTTAAGAGGTAATGAGAATCTCTCCATTGACAATATTGACAACCACTAGATATATGGGTTTGAAAGGAAATTAAAAGGTATAGCCGTATAAGCAGTTCGTTGCGTTTGAACAATTAATCTTCAATTTTCATTATCAATCAACTTCTGATATATGAATGAGAATTTGTCTTACGTACACTCGTTGGTTTAGCCGAATCACATGATGGGGACACGCTAAAATAAATATATTATCTTTATAAGAGACTTGCTTATAATTACTCTCTATTAAGTATATATTCATCAAATGTATCATCATGGTAAAATTCTTACCCCTATTATTAATTGTTCTTTCCAAATTACAAGTACTATATATATATATATATACACTTATGAATGATCTATTTCCCCACCTCATATTAACTTGAGCTTCAATGTCCTAAACGGAAGTCTCGGTTTCTTCTTCGGTTTGTTACGTTCCCCACCAAATTACAGGACACAATAAAGACTCACGACTCCCCATAACCAAAATACTATATATATGACCGATCTTATATTCTCATTTATCAGTTCCAAGAGATCGTTGAACAACGACGTTTTAGGATGAACACTGAAAATAAATGTTTATATACTTGAAGGCAAGCAATTAATTTGATGATTGGTTTTTATCCAGTTGCTTGTTCCCCAGAATAACATTGGATTCTTTCAAGATCATTGGAAACACTGGTTTTCCCTCGTTCTGTTATTGCTTAATTAGTAGTAAGTGGCATGGTACAATTTCATGATTTTTTTAATTATTCTAGATAGACGGAGGATAAACAATCTCACCATAAAGCAACTGTCATGACGTAAAAAGAATTAAACCTTTCACCCACCCTTCCGATAAAAAATTGCCTACACATCAGCTAGCCGGAGACACGAAGAATCAGTGCACAAAAAAAAAAAATCAAATATAATTCAAACGAAATCAAATTAAAATCCACCCAGTCATATCCTTATTTTATGTCATCTCCACGTGACAGCTGCACCGCGATCCATTTCTATAATATTATCAAAACCTTAATCATATATTCCCTCTGCTATTTAATATAAGGTATATTTATCTCATTTGATTAAATTAAAAAAATTATTTAAATTAGTTAATACGACATATATTTTCTAAAATATCATATCTCTTTTTTTTAATTCTCTCATTTTCCCTCCTCCTTAATTATTGTTGAGAGAACATCAATAAGGATAAATTAGTAAGAGATCGAAAAATACGAAAATTATATGTTATATAAATTCAAGACCAAGATCAGCTCCCTAATTCTAAATATAAAACCTAGTTGACTTTATTTGAAGAGATTAAGGAAGGTAAATAATTTACTTAATCATATTATATGTTGTGTTTGATTAAATTACATATCAATTTATAAGTCAGAGAAATTAGCTTAGAGAAAAAATGATAAATATAAATATTTTAAAGTAATTTAATTAATTTCTTTAATTTTTTAAAAAAGATTAATTAGATTGAGTGTAGTGTAATACTAAAAAAATGTTTGATCGTTTCATCGCCGCACTGAACGAGATAAATGCCATTAACTTGGGCCGTTGCTGCCTAACCGGAACTGGCTCTTCTGGGTTGAGCCGGTACCTATCGTTTTCGCACTGAAAGCGCAAAAGGCCGAGTGGTTCATCTTGAAGAGCAATCTTAATTCTTAAACAATCTACGTGCTGACATGGCTAGACACTGGGCCCCACCATGTCGGCCCAATGTGCCCATCCTTACGTGTTTTGTGGCCCATATGTCTCCCGTTGAAGCTGCAATATAAAATGGCCTAATCTTTTGTCCATTCCTCCGGCCTGCCAATGTGGCACTTCGTGACGTGGACTATGACATGGCACAATTGTTTCCGCCTGTCCAAGTCCAACACCGCTATAAAAAGCCCTCCTCTCGCCCCTTTCATTTCGCCCATACCATCCACCACTAACCGAATAGTCGCCTAGCTAGCAACATCACTTCTCTTTCTGTGTGCTCTCGTTTTTGCTTACTATCTCACCACCATGGCCATTGACTGTGGTTTGCCTTCCCCTCTTGGACCTCTAGCCTGTGAGAAGGACGCTAAGGCCTTGCAGTTCATCCAAGAGATGACCCAAAACACTGACTCGGTCCAAGAGCGGGTTTTGAGAGAGATTCTGAGCCGAAACGCCGACACGGAGTATCTCCGGCGGTTTCACCTCAACGGAGCCACCGACCGCGACGCCTTCAAGTCCAAGGTTCCTGTCGTTACGTACGAGGATTTGCAGCCTGATATCCAACGCGTCGCTAACGGCGACCGCTCCTCCATCTTTTCCTCTCACCCAATCTCCGAGTTCCTCACTAGGTTACTAGTCGTCATTTGATTTTTCCTTTATTACGTATTTTATGGTAGTATTTCTTTATTTTTCCTTAAATCCGTGCTTTGAATAAACCGCAGTTCTGGAACGTCAGCTGGTGAGAGAAAATTAATGCCGACCATCAGTGAAGAGATGGACCGTCGCCAGTTACTGTACAGTCTTCTGATGCCTGTGATGAACCTGTGCGTTTCTCTTGACTTTCCGTTTCCTTTTTTTTTTTTAATCGCATTTTATTCCCTAAATGTTGGAGTCTGCAACTAATGTTTTTTAATGTAACTATGACCATGAAGGTACATGCCGGGGTTGGACAAAGGGAAGGGACTGTACTTTCTGTTTATCAAGGCAGAGACGAAGACTCCAGGAGGACTAGTGGCTCGTCCCGTGCTCACAAGCTATTACAAAAGCCAACAGTTCAAGAACAGACCCTATGACCCATACAATGTTTACACTAGCCCAAACGAAGCCATACTTTGCCCCGATTCCTTCCAAAGCATGTACACCCAAATGTTATGTGGCCTCATCATGCGCCACGAAGTTCTCAGAGTTGGAGCCGTTTTTGCCTCTGGCCTTCTTAGAGCCATCCGATTCCTTCAGCTAAACTGGCAACAACTAGCCCTTGACATCTCCACTGGGACCCTCAACCCCAAAATCACCGACCCTTCTCTCAAGGATTGCATGGCCAAGATCCTGAAACCCGACACGGAACTCGCTGATTTCATAACAGAAGAATGCTCCGGCGAAAACTGGGAAGGAATTATCACAAGAATGTGGCCTAACACAAAGTACCTAGAAGTCATAGTCACAGGTGCTATGGCTCAGTATATTCCCACACTAGATTATTACAGTGGTGGCTTGCCTAAGGCTTGTACCATGTACGCTTCTTCTGAGTGTTACTTTGGGCTTAACCTAAACCCTATTTGCAAGCCCTCTGACGTGTCCTACACCATCATGCCAAACATGGGTTACTTCGAGTTCTTGCCACATGACGACTCGTCGTCGTCGTCGATGACTCTCTCACGAGACTCGCCGCCGCCTCGACTTGTGGACCTAGCCGACCTTGAAGTTGGGAAATACTACGAGCTCGTTATCACCACCTACTCGGGCCTATGCCGTTACCGTGTGGGCGATATCCTCCAAGTCACGGGGTTTCACAACAAAGCCCCACAGTTCCGGTTCGTGAGGAGGAAAAACGTGCTCTTGAGCATTGACTCCGACAAAACCGACGAGGCCGAGTTACAAAAGTCCATCGAAAACGCCTCGGTGTTACTGAAAGAATTTAACACTAGCGTGGTGGAGTATACGAGCTTTGCTGACACACAGAGTATTCCGGGACATTATGTTATTTACTGGGAATTGCTCGTGAAGGACCCCTCTAAGCCGCCAACCGATGAAGTCCTGAACCGGTGCTGCCTAGCCATGGAAGAGAGCCTTAACTCGGTTTATAGACAGGGCCGGGTGGCTGACCACTCTATTGGACCGTTAGAGATACGAGTGGTGAAGAATGGTACCTTTGAGGAACTCATGGATTACGCTATCTCAAGGGGGGCCTCTATCAACCAGTACAAAGTACCTAGGTGTGTTAGTTTCACGCCCATAATGGAACTACTTGACTCTAGGGTGGTCTCTGTTCATTTTAGCCCAGCTGCTCCGCACTGGACTCCAGAACGAAGTCGTTGAATGGGAGAAAGGGAAAAATTATCAAAGCAGCGAATTAACAGTGCTTATTATATTATGCATCTTTTGAAAGTGTACCTACCCTCTTCTATGTGTTAATTAGCTAGTAGTCCGCGTTATTATATTTGATGTCATGTATCTTTTCCAAAGTGAAACTCTCCCCCAAGCTTTCTCTCTTTCTTTTTCTTCTTTTGTATTGGCTTTATTGAAATAGAGCTAATTGTGCTTTTGTGTCTGATAAGTTCAAAAATGGGTGCACGATGGGATTGTCCAAGTAGTATAGTGCTTGTTGTTTCTTCCATTGTATGAAAACCATGTTTAATTAATTACTTTTCGTCTTATAGTTTAGAAAAGATTTTGAAAGCACCAGATGAGGGAAACCAATCACGTGTGTTGTGTCTCTGGATTTGGTAATTTTTGGTGGGGGAGCAAAGAAATTATTGGGACAATTACAATGAAGTCTCATACAAGAGAAAAAATGAAAAAATGTCCCTAAAATTGTTAATGACAAGTCGAGGAACGTCCATTAACAAGTTGAGGAGCTTACACTGACAACTTCAGGGACCATTTCTTCATTTTTTTTTTATATGGGACTTCATTGTAATTGCCCCAAGATTATTAGAGGCAGCATCCAAAATTCTAGTCATCAGCTACTGTTTCATTCTATAGGCTCTGTGTGGCTGTAATGACGTGCACGTGCTAGATATTCTGTTTGGAAAACTATGTTTACCATTCGTAGGAAAGTAGACTACGAATCCGCAAAGTAAGAAGAAGCATGGGTTTTCTTAAGAATAAAAGTATTATATTGTTCGATACCTTATTAGATTTTTGGAAGCATGTTGCAAGACTTTTGTACCCAACTGATGCGGATGGTTTAGTGGGTGGCTGCGTGGGGGAGCTTGGTTTTCACTGACTCTGACAGCCTTATTAATTATCCATATTACCTTCCAACTAAACAGTAATATTCAGTTACTCTTGATGAAGTTTGGTATGGCACCACCTTCCAACTAACGTATTTGACCCACTGTTTCCTGTTTGACTACTCGAGAAGTAACACGTAGACGACGAGGTGTATGGGAGTAAGAAGTGGCAGGTTTTTGTTGCAAAAGAACATTATTATTATTATTTTACGTGTTCATTAGGTCAGTCACCACTGAAATTTAACCCAAAGATAATTAGGAATTTGATGAAACTGTATCCCTGTCCCTGCTATATATTGAAAGATGTATTCTGGTGTTAACGAGATAAATTTCGACCAATAATTTCAGTGGGTCAAAAAAGACCAAGCCACTTACCTCCCTGGTTCGCCCCGATACTTTCCTGGTACCAACAAAAAAATAAAAAATAAAAAAAGGGTTCAGGATGTTCACCGTTCGCCTGGTTCACTTGAGCATCGATCGTTTTGGCCATTTGGTTGGGTCAGATCATTTTCTGCGGAAAAATTAATTGGTATAAGCTTGTATAAGCTTTAAAATAGCTTTTTGAAAGAATGAATAAATTTTTTCATATAAATCTTTAAAATGTTATGTTTCTATTGTCACTGTATTTCGGAAGAGAGTAGATAAATTTTTTATATAAATCTGTATAATTTATCCTTTGAATATATTTCGGAAGAGCTTGAAATTTAAATGTCACTATATCAAAAATACATATTCCTAGCTATTTCACTGTAGAATATGTAGTTTTGATAACAAGCGCCTGGTATCCAGAGTCACATTATTAAATTTCAACTAATCCAAATTGATGATTCGGATTTAAAATAAGGTTGAAATGAGACCTCTCTTGCCAAGCTAGCATAGCATCCTTGCTAGCTGAGTTATATGTACTGGGTTCATAAAGGACCCTTTAAAAACCAATATCATTTTTTAAAAATTATTAAGACAATTACTAAAATATGTCGAAGACTTTTTGGCACGTGAAGATTCTATACATATGAGCTCTCCCACCACCACAGTAGCTTGTCTAAAAAATATTCTCCTTTATATGATATCGAAGAGCACGAACTTTACTACATTTTCATATTGAGGATTGTCTTTTTAGAAGAAGAGTCATAGGCGACTGCTTAGTTCTCACAAATTGAAAAAGAAAACTACTGGAAAACTTCGAGAAATTTGTTACTGTGATGTGTATACATACGCCGCTCTCAATTATCCATGCATTGAAGTCAAAGCTAATTAATGATGAATCCAAGTTGGAACCATTTGAGTTAAAGTATTTTATTGGCCAAAAGAAGTGTTAAGATATTTGAATATTGGATATACACATATAGTTGCCGACATAATTAGAGAATGGTCACCTTGCTGTTATTACTTAACTATTCTATGGGCTACCATGCAAGCTGTATCTCCTTCATGATCGTTAGTTTTGCCTCAAAGCTTGTCACAACAAATTCACATGAATTGAAGAAGGTATATTTAATTAAGGATACGTATAAGTCATAAGGGGATGAAGATATTTACTATAAACCTTCAAAAGCGCGCATGAGCCTCACGACGAATGTCTTTTTCTTTCACGTAGAACAAGAAAGAGATAGCACGGTAATATAGTAACGAATTAATGAGAGCTTTCTCAGAAAGATTCAGGCCAAAGCAAAAAAAATATACATCACAATAAAGGCGCCCAGTACGCAGACCAGCTTTTCCAGGTTAATTGAATCAAACAGCAGGCAATTGAATATGTTTGTAGCTGTTGTGTCCGGAATAAGGTTTTAAAGCGACCAGAAGCTGTTAAAGTAAAATCATCGAATGTCTTCCTGTCTAGTAAAATCCTCATTAAATTGAATTAGGGCCATTTCTGATCGTCGTTTTGTCAAGTTTGAACACAATCTAGTCACAACAAACAAAGTTCATAAAAGCGTTACCATAAAACTCATTTAAAGTGTAGATAATTGCTATATAGGAAGCGAGTTATATAGTATTAAATAACTCTTTAAACTTTTGCTGCTTAAATAAAATGGCCGTAATGATGGTCATGTCTCCTTGATTGTCAACATTCTTTGCCGCCAACAGCTGACTCTTTATAACGACGGCAAGTAATGGTCCCTTTGGAGGCCTGAGAAAACTCGAGGCTTGAATAATAGAGAACATTTCAGTGTTCTCTATTATTGGTTGGGCTGGGCTGGCCGATTACAACTCCAGGTCAGGCCTTTATTTGTTAACTGAACAAGACAAGGAAAAAATGGTCCACGGGCATTATTGTCCTCTCATCTCTGTATTCTTAACATCTTTGTGGGATGTTTTGATTCACTATATTTTCCCTTGTTTCTTATTTGCCTCGAGACAGTTTACCTGCTTTTTTAATTCCTTTACTTCACTGTCCCTTCTTTCATATGCAAATAAGAAGAGGAGGGAACTTTAATTTACATCTGTTGAAATGGTTGGACCACCACCATGTTGTGCCCAGTTTTGGTTATCCTTTATTAAGTGCAGTCTTCATGCGTACCACGGATCGGATGACAATAATTCAATAGTTTGTTGGTCTTTTTTAATGTTGTTTGGATAACATATCCTTCAATTTATTACAGCTTCTGCATCTTCAGAAACATTTGAAAACGTTTGTATTCGGCTGTTCGCGTGTAGTGGTTAGCATTTGAGACAGGATCTGCTTATTTCACATATCCTCAGACTCAGCCGGCAGCCCCGAATGTAAACTCAGTGTTGGGCCTTCTTCCGTAAAACCTTATCCACAACCACAAGACAATGGTATATGCTGCAGGGGACAATAAAGCCTGCTGGTTATTAATTCCACGTACCTTGAACACGAATACGACATGCCCCTGTGTCAAGCCACGTGATTATTATAGTATGAGATTGTAATATAATCCTTAACTTTAACTTTGTTTGAATTGAGGGAAAATTAGGAGAAAAAAATTTAAAAAATAGTAATTTTTCATCATTTTTGAAAGTTTTTTTTTTTAAATATTTCCCCATATAACTCTATTTTTCCCTAATTTTTTCTCCATCTAAAGATAAAATGTTTCCTAATTCCACAAGTATTTCCAAATAGCAACGTGCAGTTTATCAAAAACGAAACGAAATAGCAGTGAGCAGGAAATTGAAAGACAATAAGGTGAGAGAGATTGTCATCTTTTCAATTTAGTAAAAATATTATTATTGATCTTCTAAAATGTAATTTAAGAAAATGTATATTACTTATTTTATAGTTTAAAATGTTAAGAAATAATTACGAGATGTAATATTTATATAATGTATAAAATTATTTTTAAAATTACCATTTCATAATAAATATACATATTTTCTTACCATAATATTTTGGCATATTTCTCCAACTTTTTTTATTAGGCACATGTATCTTTCTATTTAAAGTAATCCTGGTGGGATTCGAAACTTTAGTTCATCACGTTGTGAGGGATTAGCCACTTTCGTTAGATCTAACCCCATTGGTTCCCAAAGTTTTTATTTTTGAATGCCAGTGAGATATAGATATACATAAAATATAACTTAGAAGCATGTTCAAAACAATAAAAAAATATTATGGCCAGATCAAACTGTTTCCTGGTTAACCTATTTTGCCGATTTTCTGCCGGTTTTTTATCGGTTTTACACCAGTTCCCAATTCTACCCTAATATTGAATTGGACAGTAGGGCCCCGGTTTGGCTTTTTAACCATTGATTTTGTTTGAATAAATTCAGCATATGGCTACATTTTTTTTAAAATAAAACTACATGTACATTTAAATATTCAAGTAGTAGTATAAAGTAATTAGTCAATTAAGTATAAATAAAATGGCCTAATTTAAAATTAAATTTGTTAGGCTTAAGAGATGTAATTGTAATAGAAAACGATATGCAGATGCCAAAGCGATATTTTTAATTTAATTAGAGTTTTGCTTTTGCCAATGAAAATAATTATGTTAATATAAATTAAAGGACAACATAATACTCCCTCCAATCTTTAAAATAAGACCCAGTTAATTTTTTTTTTTTTTGGATGGGTTAAAGAAGTTAAATAAGTTAGTTAATTGATTATAATATATGTTATGTATCATTTGATTATATATCAATTTATAAGTCAAACAGTTTGTTCCCCCCAAAAAATAAGTCATACAAATTAGTTTAATGTAAAAAAGATAAATATAAATCCTGTAAAGTGATTTATTTAACTTTCTTAATTTTTTTTAAAAAAGTCAATTGACTTTTATAGTCAACAAAATAAAAACCTAAAGCCCAAACAACATAAACCCAACTCTAAACTCAAATAACAAATCCTAACTCTAGGCCAAATTATAGAACCTCATGAGCCGCCGCCCCCGCAGAATAAGCAGAGAAACACCATAACCGTACAGGAAATAAGGAATGTGGGTTTAAAAAACCATTCTAACAAGCTCATCCCTCTTGAAAAAACGTTAGGTACCAATGTACCATGAGAGTAGATTCATAAATCCCACACAAATACGGTTGCACATAAACATCACAAATTAAGCTTTATCAAGTGATACTGTGGGTTGTGAAAGTCAGTAAATTTCATAGAGCGACGATCTAGTAAGCCGGCCCGTTGACCTCCGGCTTTTTATCGAATCATGGGTTCCCGCGTTGCTTTTGTTTATTCTTTAAAATTTTCATGAGATCCATTCAATTCAACTTATGCTTCGTGATTTGGTCGATTATGAATTCTGTGTCCCGGCCGGGAACAAAGATAAGCATGTTTTCAGCCCCTAAAACAGTAGGTTTATCTCTCCTTTTTTTTCCCTAAGCATATATATCCTCTCCCGCTGGAGGCAACAAGATAATCATCCCGTGTAATGCACGGGAACTATACTTACAACTAGGGTTCAGGGACCCGGACCGGACCGGCCGGTCCGGCCCGGAACCCGCCGGACCGGTCACTAGACCGGTCCGGGTCCCAGTTTTTTTTTTTAAAAAAAAAAATTTACCTTTTTCCTTTAGAATTTCATACTATAAGTCTAAAATTTTCAATTACTCACCGGTTTGGTCCCGGTTTAGCTCCGGTTTGACCCCGGTTTGACCCACTGACCCTTAACCCAGTACCCCGACCGGTTCAATACCCGGTCCGGGTTTTAATACCTTGCTTACAACAGATATAATGCTTATTTGGAATAGTTTATTTTTAGATAATAAGTGTTTATAAATCGTGATTCACGGTATACGAGGTAAGTATGTGAGAGAAATTTTATCTCGACTTGCGTAATAAACAATTATATTCAAAAAATAAGTGTTCTCAAACATGCATATAAACAACCTAAAAGAGGATTTTAGATTTTGAAATATTTCAAATTTTAAATATTAAATTAAACACATATTTAATGCTTGTAATTTATTGCAAAAGAAAAAAGAAAAATTGAATCAAATCAACCAATGAAAATGACTTTATTGATCATGTGGACAATACACATAGACAAAGTAGCTAGCACTATTAAAGATATATATTTATAGATTCCATTCGAGATATCAGACATTGAATGGAGGCATCTCTCTTATGATTGGAATTAGAATATTAATTTGTCATATTATAATAAATTGTCCTTTCCACTAGACTTAACTCAAATTGGTAAAAGTGGACTGTTTTTTTTTTTTGTACATAAATTTTTTTAGAAAAGGGGTTAGATTCACTCACAATCCAAGGATTGGAAAAATCTCCCTTCTTTCTAGGTTATATCAATATTGGGCAGGACGAGCCTCCAATTACCCTCAGACATATACCTAAATATCTAGAAACTAAGATGCCTCCCTAAACACTGTGATGAGAAATTGAACCTTCTCCTTATTGGTGAGAAGGCGCGCTTCTAACCGCTGAACCCACTGATGATAGGTAAAAGTGGACTTGTTGGATCAACAAAATGCTTCATTTTTCTAGGGTCTGGGTTAGACTTCCTGAAATGTGTATATTAAGGCTGAGAACAGTCAAAAAGCTCAAGGGCAGAGTGTGATAATCGGCTTATGATCTTGTCATGATGGATCATTGGATGACTCAGCCACCCATTGAAATTTTGTGCTGGAAGGAATCGGAAACTGCTTTGTCAAGAGGAATTGCAAGCCCACCGAGTCACCGACAAGCTAACGAGTCTCTCTACTCTTGCAGAGGACACCATCTCCGCCAATGAGACCCATATAAGCCTCCAATTAGAATGAACTACGTAATTTTCTTTATACCCGTGTTCTTGTACACCATGTAAATATTGAACAAAACAGATTCGCATTTTCATACAAAACAAACCTATTTACATAAAATTTTTTGACGTAAAGAATATAAAGAACTTAAGTATTTAAAAAAAATGTAATTTTTTTAAATATTAATTAGAAATTTTATATTTACAATCTAAAGATCACATGTTTAAAAATAAATGTTCATAATTCATAAGCCAGCCTTCTTCCATTTTCTTACGGGTCAACTTTTTACAATATTAACACCTCAATTTTTTCAAGATAAACTTCAAAAAAATCATGAGTAATTATTTGATATCTACATGTCAAAATTCTTAATTTTACAAGGAGAACTTTAGAAAAAAAATAATACCTTAATATTTACTAGTCAATATATGATATTTACCCATCAACCTTGCAATTTTACAAGTAATAAAATTACTTAATTTTTATATTAGTTTTTTAAGTTTTGCAAAATGATTAACAAGTCAATTTTTCAAAGTTGTAAACCAAACTTTAAAATTTATAACCTAACAAGGTAAAGAGCACTTAGGTCCCCTAGAACTTGGCATGTAAATCACTTTGTAAAATTTGAACAACGAATGAAAAATTCATGTAAATCAACTAAAGTTGACTCATGAATTTTAGAAATTGACTTATAAGCATTATTTTTCAGAAATTTTCTAAATTAAACTGTCCATGTTGTTTGTAAATAAATCTTTTAAGTGGGGACATATCCATAATTTGGTAGTCATATGCTCCAATGATCAAAGACCCTTTAGAGGCATTTCTAATTGGGGAGAAGAATCTGGATGAATTCAATGAAGAAGCTATGGAAAACCTTTTTCGTATGGAAGCATTCCCTCGCTCAAGTTGAACCTCGTGGCCTAGGCCGTACCCATACTACCCCATAAAAAAGGACGATGACGTACTGAAAAATCACGTTTCAATAGGCATGCATGGGCTCGGCCTTTCTGCAATTAATCACTTTATTCATTGCGGGCATGTTTGTTTCAGCGAACAAATTATTTATAAGTTGTTTTTCACGTAGATTGAGACGCAACTCCTCTCACATACTTACCTCATATACCTTAAATTACAATTGAAAAACTGTTTTTAAGCATTCCAATCGCTCATCCAAACGAGCACTGCTTTGACAAGCTTTTGCTCACATTGCCCCCTCCTGTCGGAATGTTATCCTTGATTCACAGCCAATACCCCTCTTGGAAACGGATTTAATGGGCCACAGCTAACATTAGATAATGGGCCAATTGCTATATTTTTTTTGGGATATTCAAGAATGTTGGGAATCCAGTTTACATAATAAAGAAGATTAAAAACAATTGGGGAAATTAATCCAAAACTCTCTGGATCAACCCATGCCCGTAAGTGAGTCGGACATTCTTCCAGTATTGAGGACTTGGTGATGCCAATCGCTAATCATATACGAGAGTTTATACTCCACCTGACCTTGTGCTCGTACAATACTATAATACCCTATGTGAGCTTTCAACCGAGAATGAAAGAAAATTTGTTGGGCTGCTCCCGTGACCCATAAAAATGAGATATGAAATGAAATTTGTGACCATGAAAACAGGGGAGCCCATTTCGTACGGAGCCGGCTCGAGAGATTTTACTGGGACCACGGCCCAAGGCTTAGCAAAACCAACAACCCCGAAAAGCAACCTTTCTTTCACTTCCTATGCCACGTTGTTCCACTTCGATGTTTTAATCAGCGTACACGTATTAAAAAGGGAGAATCATAGATGAATATTATATGAAATTTTAAGACCCTAAAGGTCTGTTAACATTTATAAAGGATATAAAAGTAATAGAGATCAAATTGAGATTTTAAAATGTTAATCAATTTATTATTATGCCCCCAGTTTTTAAATAAAAAAAGAAAGATGAGCCCTCAGGTTCAATTAGCCAGACGCTCCCTTGGTCTGAATTGTCACCGAAAAAAAAGGAGGTCCGGCAATAAAGATAGAGACTATGGTGTGGAGGTGGCCAATGGTGGTTGAGGAAAGAAAAAGCAAGGGAATAAGGACAGAGGTGGTCAGTGGTGGTTGAAAAGCATTTGAAGGATGAAGGAATTGGTTGGGTGTTGTGGGTTCTAAGAGGTTGCGCTATGAGAGAAGATTTATGCAGCTTGAAGAAGAGTTTGGTTGAAGATATTGGAGAAAATCATGAGGCTAAGGAAGAAGAAGGTGAACAGTAGAAGACAATGAACAATAATGAGATTGATAAAATGAGTAATGAAGCTGACAAAATCCATAAATACTGACAATATATGTAAAAAGATTGGCACCAATTAAGTAATGAGATTGACAAAATGAGTAATGAGATTGACACAAATGTTGGTGAATCCTGACTTACATGTTTTCATCAGCAAACACTTTCGTCAAAGATATTATAATTCTTGTTAAAATCATTACTTTAACTTGTCAATTCCATTACGAATTTTGGTGAAATTGCACAAATGTTGGTGAATTATTACTTATATGTTTTCATGTGCAAACTCTTTTGTCAAAATTATTATTAAACTTATCAATCACATTACGAATTTTGGTGAAATGTCACAAATGTTGGTGAATTCTAACTTACATGAGAGGCAAAGGTGGAGGAAGTTAAAAGAGTGGTTGTTGACTCTGAGCTCTTCCAAGCTTGTCCCACAGCGCGATATGTAACCCCCTTCGATAATCAGGCCGGGATTAGTGCTTAATCACATTTAATAATCGAATGAGAAATCCGGAACAATTAAAAACTTTTTGTGGAAACTGTACAAATGGATTTCCATTCATTTCATTCATTAAAACAAACGACATGTTTGGTCTGTTATATATACAATATCAGAGTATCAGCACAATTCTCGACGTTCACCCGGGATAATAACATTTAATTCAAAATATTGATCAGGGCATCATCGCCCACCTCAGTATCCATACCGGGGATTACACAAAACTATAGTACTATGATCTATACAATATATTTACATTGATCCAAAATAATAACTAATTCGATATAAAACCAAAATATCTAACTAAGACTACTGCTGGCAGCCCTAATCGGCCTTATCCACTTGCTTGCTTTTCAATCCACTTGCCCTGTCTAAAAATGTTATTTGGAAAGAATGAGATTCTAAAGAATCCCAGTAGCAATAGTTTATTTATATGATGCATATATACAAAGCAAGTAACATATATCACAATGCAGCAATCAATATTCGAGACTGGGCTTTCGCCACGTTCCCTTCACTATATACGAGGTCAGGCTTACGCCATGCCCCCTTTACTTTATTTATATTCGAGTCCGGGCTTTCGCCACGTCCCCTTCACTTTCACTGTAATCGAGTCCGGGCTTTCACCGCGTCCCCTTCACTTTCACTGTAATCGAGTCCGGGCTTTCGCTGCGTCCCCTTCACTTTCACTGTAATCGATGACTAATGCAAACAAGCAATGCAATACACATGATATAGGATAAAGTGTTACTACCTTTGTCTTTCCTTCCTTGAGCAGGCACAGGCCTTCTAGGCTCCGGGCATATATCAAATCTTAAAATCATAATTAAGGACGAAACATTATTCTCTATTCCAATACTTAATTGACTCTTCAACACTTAGATTTGATTATCAATAATGACCTTTAAGAAGCTATAAATGCCTCTAATAAAACCCCTAAAAGGTTGGGAAACAATAGGTTGAAGATCTCTTTTCAAAAACTCAAAGTACTGGAATATAGGGGTTGGCCGCGGCCAGCCCTTCCTTGGGCTACAGCCAAAATATGGTAAGAAGGCCACTCTAGCCGCGGCCAGCCACTCATGGGCCACGGCCAGAATCAGGTTAGAAGGGTTTGGGCCGCGGCCAAGAAATTCCCTGATTCCTAGCTGAACTTTCAAAATTCATAACTAATTGTAAAAAAATCAAAACGAGGTGATTCCAAAGCCAAATGAAAGGTATTTAAGTCCTTTTTCAAGGAAAAATATGGCTCATTACTTCAAATCATCACAAAAATATATAATCACCAAAAACTAAACACTACTCCAAAACAGAGTTCTATTTTTGTCCCAAACTTTGGAAAAGCATAACTCTCAGAATACTAAACGAAATGACACAAAATATATATCCATTTTGAAGCTTGGGATGTGAACTTTAGAACTGGAAAGTTTCAGAATTTTCCAACACCATTTGGTCATTCAAAACGCTCATGCCAACTGACTGCCCAGACAGAGTTTACACAAGACAGATTTTCCAATTTTCTATCATAGTGTTCAATGACTCAAAAATCAATAATCAATCTTATTCCCACACAAAATCACTCAAGGAATCCAATAAAACCATTTAAAAAACCTAATTTCCACTACATTAGCATGCTTTGGTTCATGGCAACATTAAATACTAACTTTCCAATCTCACTCTTTTCTTTCCCAATAAATACTATCTATCCATACACTTTCCAAATATACCATTTCTATACCTTTAACATGCCAAATGACCAATGACACACATTTTTGAAAATGGCCAATAAATCCCAGAAATTCAAAGCTACCTCAGATGACACAAAACTTAGATGGGTAGATAGGTTTCACTTACCTCTTTAACTTTCTCAAAGTGACTTTTCAATTCTCCAACTTTCACAATCTCTTGAGGTCACAAACTAACACCAATGAATACATTACAACCATCAAAATGAAGCTCTTCATTTAAGGATCAATATTAAAGAATGAGGTTTGAGCAATGGAAGCCATTTTCCTTACCTTTTTCAATCTTTTCTTCTTCCTCTTTCTTGCTCCAATGGTGTCCGACGAGAGAGAGAGATGAGAGTAAGAGAGATAAGTGAGGATGAAGAAGAAATGATAACACTCCCTCCCCCTCATACCATGTCAGCCGAATGAGAGGAAGGAGAAAGAGAAAAATCAATAAAATATGCCCCCTTTTTTACTTTTCCAATGCCTACACTCATAATCTCTTATTGCCAAGTGTCCCTTTGCCATTGGTTATCACAAAGTTAAGTAACTAATTAGTTACTCTAACCATTCCATTAGCCATTTACTCACACTTCTCATTTTCTTCTTAGCTAGTAATTAATTTCTCCCATTAATCACTAACTTATGGCCAATAATTCCATTGTTTAAATCTTCCATCAATTATGACATATAAATTAATATTGCCACCAAAACACAATTATTTCACTTTAATTCGATAATAATCCTTAATAATTATCATTAACCCTTAATAGAAAATTGGGGCGTTACACGATAGCTCTATTATAAACTCATAAATTTTGATATGGTATTAACTAAATGTAAGACGACTTCACAAAATTTGTAATAAGATTGACAAATTTAGTAATGATTTTGACAAGAATTGTAATATTTTTTACAAAAGCATTTGTTGATGAAAATATGCATGTCAGGATTTACTAACATTTGTATCAATCTCATTACTCAATTGGTGTCAATCGTTTTACACATATTGCCAGTATTTACGGATTTCGTCAATTTCATTACTGTTTACCATCTTCTTCCTCAGCCTCCTGGCTTTCTCCAATATCCTCAACCAAACTTTTCCTTGAGTTGTATAAATCTTCCCTCCTAATGCAACCTCTTAGAACTTACAACACCTAACCAATTCCTTCCTCCTTTAAATGCTTCTCAACCACCATCGATTACCTCCACACCATCGTTTCTGCTTTATTGCCGGACCTCCATTTTTTCCGGCGACAATTCAGACTAGAGGAGCGTCGTTGACATCTGAATCTGGGGGGCTTATCTTTCTTTCTTTTTTTAATTTAAAAACTAAGGGTATAATGGTAAATCCATCAACATTTTAAAATCTCAATTTGATTCCTGTCATCTTTATATTACTTACAAATGTTAGCAAATCTTTGAGGGTCTTAAAATCTCATATGGTATTTATCTGGAATTCTCCCTATTAAAAATATAATTTTGGTAACATTATAAAATAATTTCTTCTTCAGATATTTTGTTTCTTTGTGCTCCTTTATATCTTTAAGACATATTTACCTAACTTGATAAGGAAATTTCTTAAGTTAGTTAATATGATATATATTTTTTAAACATCCTAGTCATCTTCCTTAACTTTATCTCTTGCCCTTCCTCCTTGATTACAGTCAAGGTAGGATTAATAGGAGCAAATTAAGAAAACATTGAAAAATATAAAAATTATATCTTATATTTAAAACCAAAATCAACCCCAAACACATCTTATATTAAAGTCAGGAGGAGTATCATGTTTAAATATTTGTCAGAAGTTTTTTAATAAGGGAAAAAGATAAAAAAAAAAAAACTTTGAATTTGTAAAATTTTAAATTAGGCGTTTTCTGAAAAATGAGTTATAAATTGCTTATTAAGTTTCGTCGTTTCTTAATTAACTCTTGATAACAAATCTGATTTAGAATTTTACAATTTCAAAATTCTTTATTTGTCTTTTCCTTTTTTTCTTTTAATAAACATATTATTAATCGTGGAACAAAAATTCCTAGTTGGATGGAAAGTCTTACCGGCCAGTTATCGTGATCTGGTCAGGGATACTGAAGTATGGGACGCTCGTTTTAAATGAAGAATGATCGATGCCCCCCAAAAAATAAACCAGAAAAAACAAAACTCATGATGAACGATTACTTGATTGTGGCCCGTGTGTACACGAGCCATCCACGACCAGGACGCTTTCAGGCTAGTGCCCCCACACACTTGGCTGCATCCTCACAACTCAATTCGTGATTGTACGAACACGTCATTATGATAAGTATGATTATTAATTATTCAAAACTCACTGATATAATAACGATGTCATGCCTGGTTTGTAAATTTGTTGCCTCGAAAAATTGCCCCCGAAATTTTAATCTCCCTCTGGTTTTATTTTCCTCTTGTTTTTTTTATCGATCATGCCCCCTTGATTAATTAGGCATTATTTTCATTACTAAGTTTCCATTAAAAGAAGAATGGGAAATATTTTTTTTTTTTTTGCCAAAGAAAGGGAAAGAATTTTAAACTATAATAAAAATATCGGAAATCTGTGAATTGAATTAATTCTTACTTTTCGCTGCAATGACTCCGTTCCTCATACATGGTTACAAAATGCTATAAAGACGAAGACCTTCCGGAAAACCAGAAGCTCAGCGCGAATATCTTCAGTTCATCGCTGACGACACTTCCCAGTGAGAAGGTGCGGTAAAGGCCTTGAGGTCGGAACCAAGAGGTCAATTTCTCCCCTTGTCGCCTGCCATGCCTCCCCAAGATCCTGAGCACGAACAACCACTGTTAGTGGACTCTGACAAACAAACAACCGAAGCTGCTTACGATTCCTCCGAGCAAGTCGTCGTCGTCGGAATCGACGAGTCCAACAATGACTACGACGACTGTGATCGTGCCCCGCCGTTTTCATGGAAGAAGCTATGGCTCTTCACGGGCCCTGGTTTTCTTATGAGCATTGCCTTCCTCGATCCTGGAAATCTTGAGGGAGATCTTCAGGCTGGTGCAATTGCTGGCTACTCCCTCTTATGGCTTCTCATGTGGGCCACAGCCATGGGGCTTGTGGTTCAGCTTCTGGCGGCACGGCTCGGTGTGGTGACTGGGAAGCATCTGGCTGAGCTCTGCAGGGAGGAGTATCCAACTTGGGCGAGGATGGTACTTTGGGTTATGGCGGAGTTAGCTCTGATTGGGTCTGACATTCAAGAGGTTATTGGGAGCGCTATTGCTATCAGAATTCTAAGTAACGGGATTGTGCCCCTTTGGGCAGGGGTCGTCATCACAGCTTGTGATTGGTAATTACTAATTAATCTCATTTTTCAGTGCTCGCAGTAGCTTTTTTCTTTTTAATCAACCGCGTCCTTTTCTACAACCAAGAACCGTACTCTGCACAATGTTTTATATTTCGGCTCTTCGAAAATTGTACTGGTTTTATTTGTAGTGAAGCTCTCAAAATATCTAATCGTGGCTTTGGGATTAGATGCTCTTGCTAGTATTTGCTGGATATTTGGTCCATTTTTGGCTAAATAGAATATCATCTGAATTCTGGGGGTTGTAGTTGTTGTTGGAGGCATCTGCTTAAAGTTTAAAATGAAAATGCTTGTTGACGTCCACAAACCAGTGTCTTCATGTGTCTGACACTCTTGAGTTGTTTGAACAATTATATTTATTTGCCAAACTATGTGCCTGAAGTCAAAATAAACATTGGCATGCATTTGCTGCCCTGTTACAGTTTTATTTTCCTGTTTCTTGAGAACTACGGTGTGAGGAAATTGGAAGCATTTTTTGCTGTTCTCATTGGTGTAATGGCCGTCTCATTTGCGTGGATGTTTGGCGAAACAAATCCCAGCGGAAAAGATCTTCTTCTTGGTAGGGACAAAGAAGTTTATTTCACTGTCTTGGACTAATACTAATTTATTAGAAAATGCTGTTCTTTTGCTTTATATCTGATACAGAATCTGATTAACCTGTGTAGGTATTTTGGTTCCGAAACTTAGCTCCAGAACAATACAGAAGGCTGTTGGAGTTGTGGGTTGCATTATTATGCCTCACAATGTATTCTTGCACTCTGCACTTGTTCAGTCAAGACAGGTTCAGCAGAACAAGAAAGGCCGAGTTCAGGAAGCACTTAATTATTATTCTATAGAGTCAACCGCTGCCCTTATTGTCTCCTTTATCATTAATGTATTTGTCACGACAGTGTTTGCGAAGAGTTTTTATGGTACTGACCTTGCAAATAGTGTTGGTCTTGTGAATGCTGGGCAGTATCTTGAAGAGAAGTATGGAGGTGGACTTCTGCCAATCTTATATATATGGGCTATTGGGTTATTAGCAGCTGGTCAAAGTAGCACCATTACAGGGACTTATGCTGGACAGTTTATAATGGGGGGTTTTCTTAATTTAAGGTTGAAAAAATGGATGAGGTCATTAATTACACGGAGTTGTGCTATCATCCCAACCGTGACCGTTGCTCTTGTCTTTGAAACATCAGAGGACTCGTTAGATGTTCTAAATGAATGGCTTAATGTTCTCCAGTCAATTCAAATCCCCTTTGCACTCATTCCCTTGCTTTTTTTGGTGTCCAAGGAGCACATAATGGGCGCTTTCAGAATTGGCCCTGTCCTCAAGGTATGCCTTTTTGGCATTTAGTTATACTTTTCTTTGATCAGTTTATATTTTCAGTAAAGGAATTTGTAATTACAAATTATTCATTTGGTATGACAGTGTTGTCTGTATATGCCTTTTTGAGCATTAACTAATTCAAACTCCAACATTTAGTTGGGACAAATTAGAAGACTAGACCAGTGCAGACCGTCGTATCTTGCATAATAGACCCAATGTGACTCTATCTTGTCTAAAAATTTAGAGTTAGATTTGATAGGGGTAATTTGTTTTCCTGGCTCTGCTTTCTCAGGTTGGGGATTACAAGGAGGTCAGGTTGTATCCGCTGAGCCCTTTTTGCTAATCTTGAAGAACTGTAGTGTGTTCTAAACTGTTGTATATTTTGCCAACAACTTTCCCCCATATATCATTCGAAGTTGATTTAATACTCGTATCATATTGTGGCGTATTCATAAAAAAATGAGAGGATATTCTGTTTTTAATAGCCTATTATGCAGTCTAGTGAGTTTTCCTGCAGTTCAGAGTAATTCATGAAGTTAATAAACATGTTAATCCCAGTCAAAAACTGTCTGCAACAACTTAGATGGACAGATGCATCATATTCGTTAGACCTTTGCTTATATATGTCTGTCAATGTGGTCTCTCCTGGAGGGATAGAAGGTTTGTCAAAAGTTGACGACAGTTTTAAGGTTTTCCTTCCTTGGTTCTTTCTTTTTGTATTTTGGTGAATTGCCTGGTATGAGAGGGTTTTGATGGCTATATTTGTGATATGCCTTTGCAAGTATTCTTAAGTCATATCTTCTCTGAACCTTGGATGCATTTGTTTCGTGTACAAACATCACTTGTGCCCTGTATTGTGCAGTTTACTGCTGAGTTAAATTTGTTTTGCTTTTCTGGATTCTATTCCTAATTGGTTTCTGATATGAACACAGATAATTGCATGGTTTGTGGCTGCTCTGGTGATGGCGATCAACGGGTATCTTATGCTAGAATTCTTCAAATCTGAGGTCAATGGAGTAATGCTTGGTGCTGTTATGTGTGCTTTTGCGGCTGCATATGTTGCATTCATACTTTACCTTGTTTCAAGAGCCATCACCTTTTCAACTGGGCAAAGTTCAACACAATCAAAGATGATTACTAACTCAAATAATTAAGGAGTCAATCTGAGACTGAAACCAAGTTCAATGTGGGAGGGGCAGGTGCCGCTTGGCTGAAGGTTTTCATTACTACCTTTGCCACCAATTGTTTGCAAGCACACTCACGCTTTTAACTTGTATAACAACTTGATGCAGCGGGCAGTGGCACCTTGACGTTTGTCTCTGCTTTTAGTTTTAACAAGTCATCAGTTGATGTTTCTGTCTCGCTGTCGAATTCTATTGTACAAATGACCTGCGAGCATGATGTAGTTGGGTGAAATCTTGGTAGCGATTGTATTCAAACGGACGAGTAATAGCTCCTCTTCTTTCATTCTTTCTGGCTTGCTCTATTGTGTGCCTGTGGTCTTATTTAAAATTTGCCCCTTGTTAATAGTCGAATATTTCATGTCTCAGCCTCACAGGCTGTTGGGAATCTAGTCTTATGACTTGATATATTTTTACATTTGAAAGGGAATGTTCAGTTGAGGAAAAGTATCATCGGTATTATCAAGGCTATATCAACAAGATGGGTGAAGAGAAATAAAATAATCCATAAGGGGGTATGGTGTGTCCTTTGTCAATCATAGGAGAGGTTAATCATGCAGTTGCATATGCTACATCAGTTTTCTCGACTGATATAAATGTTTCAAGACCAACTAATTTCTCTGTTGTCTTTTATCAAGAAAAAATGTCTTATCAAGGAAAAAACATTCATTGCGATGGATGGATTATTATTTTGGACAAACATAAGAGACAGGGATATAAATACTGTAAGGTTTGAATCGGCTTTCATGGTCAATCTGTCATATACTTTAACTGGAAAAAGTCATCCCGATCGAATCTATTCGCTGCTCTCTACTTTCGAGCTTCGTTGTGTTGGATATTACAGTCTCCATTCTTTTCCTACAGACCAAAGCAAGAATTGCAAGTGATATGCTTAAAGAAGCAATTCCTTCAACTAAAGGGATCATTATTCCAATCTCCAATTGCATTTATCAGGATATAAATGCTTTTCTTTCACATTTTCTTTTTAACGAGGTTTTTTTAGTGCAGCATTTGAATGAAAATTTTTCTGCTTTCCTAAGCTCTCGCATCACTGTCCATACTGACTTGTGAGGCAACGGGTTTTTATGCACTAATCATCATTTTCTTTGGAATGCATTTAATTTACTTTCAAAAGAAAAAAAAAAAGGAAAGGTATCCTTGTTAATGAGAATAATTTATTTAAGAAGTTTTAAATCAAGTTGTACTTTGAATTGCTAAATGAATTGCGCTATTTTTAAAAGAAGAGGAAATAGTTGGGAGACAAGTTTTCGTGACGTTTACTGTATTATTATTTTACTTTTTAATTAAAATATTTTCTATGTACTGAAGTCAACTCTTTTTTCTTAAAGAAAAATGATATATAACGTGAAGAAAAAAAAGGGAATTCATGCAGTACGGAACACTAAATACAGCTTCTTCTTCTTCTTTTTTTGGTTGCCCACCCAGTTCATCAGAGTTTTACCCCGACTACATCCGAATCCGACCCGCGTCGCGTACCTGACTATGGTAGGAGAGTCTCCCAATGGGAATTTTCTACATGCACAAGGCTCGAACCCGAGACCTTGCTTAAGCGGAACCAAGCCACTTACCACTTGGATCAACTCCCATTGGTAACTACAGCTTCTCCTTGAACATCCAACTCTTTACTTTTGAGCGTGTTTGGGGGAAGCGTTTCGGCCCCCCAAACGCTCAATTAGGAGGAGAAAATCAATTGGCAATTGGAAAAAAAAAGAATGTTTGAATTCCTCAATTGCCAATTGAGCTTGTGATGATCAAAATAGCTTATTTCATAAGCTCAACATTGAAGCTTTTATTGATTGAGCTTTTGGGAGAGTGAGAATGTGTGTGTTTGGAACAGCGATAGGAAAAATAGAGTTTATCAATTTAGTTTTTGGTAATTTTATTTTTGATAAAAACCTGATTGTGTAATGTGATTTATGTTTAGAACAACGATTGTATAAATGACTTTTGTAAAAGTAAAACTTGTTTGGATTGACTTAAACACAAGTGACTTTTGTAATAATAGTAAGAGAGAGTGGGTGGAAAAATATTTTAAAGGGTTGAAAGCATAAAAAAATAGTTTAAAATAATTTTTGGAACTAAAAATTACATTAAATATAAAATTGCAATCAGTCTGATAACACACTGGGTACAGTTGAAAAAATATTTTAAGGGTTAAAAACATCAAAAAATAGTTGAAATTAATTTTTGTAGCCGAAAAAGTACATTAAGGGTAAAATTGCAATCAGTCTGATAACACACTGAACACAACTGAAAAAATATTTTAATCATTCCCACTCTTCCAAAAGCTCAATCAATAAAAGCTCCAATGTTTAGCTTATGAAATAAGCTATGTGTGTGTTTGGGAACCCCTTTTAAGCTCAATTGAAGACCATAAGCTCAATTGCTAATTGAGAACTTAAATTTGAGTGTTTGGAGAGGCCAATTGACAATTGAGCTTTTGCTAAAACCCAATTGGTGAAAGTTCAATTGGAAGAAGCTAGAAAATGGAGCTTTTGTTAAAAGCTAATGACATTTTATGCTAGATTGAGTTGTTTGGAAATTAGTTATATGATATTGGCTTTTCCCATAAAATATTTTTAAAATAGTATGTAGTATCAAAACATATTTTTTGAGTGTTTTTAACCCCTTAAAATATTTTTCTAGTTATACCCACTACCTAGTGTGCTATCAAATTGATTGTAATTTTACCCACTTTCTAGTTGTACCCACTCAAAAAAATTTTTTTGAGTGTTTTTAAACCCTTAAAATATTTTTTTGATGTTTTTAACCTCTTAAAATATTTTTTTAGCTGTATCCAGCGTGTTATCAGACTGATTTTAATTTTACCTTTAATGTATTTTCTCAGCTTCAAAAATTACTTTAAAATATTTTTTTGGTGTTTTTAAACCCTTAAAATATTTTTCAAGTTGTACCTAGTGTGTTATTAGATTTATTATAATTTTACCTTTAATGTACTTTTTCAGCTTCAAAAATTACTTTAAAATATTTTTTTGTGCATTTAACTCTTTAAAATAATTTTTAAGTTGTACCCAGTCTTAGGAGACTGACTACAATTTTACCTTTAATGTACTTTTTTTTAGTAGTAAAGAACACCCAAAACTTAGAATATTGATTTATTGATTTTCACCCATTCTAAAATATTTTTCCAATAACACCTAATATTTTAAAGTAATTTTTAAATATTTACTTGATTTTTTAAATATTTTCCCCCGACTCTCTCTTACTATTATCACAAAAGCCCTTCTGCTTAAGTCAATCCAAACAAGTTTTATTTTTACAAAAGCTCAATCGTTAATCGCCAATCCAAACATAAATTACATTACATGATTTGACTTTTACCAAAAGTAATATCATAACAAGCCCAATTGAAACAAGCCAAATATCAATCGCTGTCCACAAGCTTAATTGGCAATTGAGGAATCCAAACACTCTTTTTTTTTCCCCAATTGCCAATTGACTTTCTCCTCCCAATTGAGCGTTTCGGGGGCCCAAACGCTCCCCCAAACACGCTCAATGATTAAAATATTTTTTCAGTTGTGTCTAGTGTGCTATCAAACTGATTGCAATTTTACCCTTAATGTACTTTTTCAGCTACAAAAATTAATTTCAACTATTTTTTTGTGCTTTTAACCCTTAAAATATTTTTTCAACTGTACCCAGTGTGTTATCAGACTGATTGCAATTTTATAATTAATGTACTTTTTAGTTCCAAAAATTATTTTAAACTATTTTTTTATACTTTTAACTCTTTAAAATATTTTTTCACCCACTTTCTCTTACTATTATTACAAAAGTCACTTGGGCTTAAATCAATGCAAACAAGTTTTACTTTTACAAAAGTTTTTTATACAATCGTTGTTTTAAACATAAATCACATTACACAATTGGATTTTTATCAAAAATAAAATTACCAAAAACTAAATTGATAAACTCCATTTTTTCTATCGCTATTCTAAACACATACTTTATTCCCTAGACATCATAGCTCAGTGCTGGGAAAACGGGCCGGCCCGTGACAGGCTCGGGCATAAACGGGGCGACCTGTGACGGGCTCGGGCATAAACGGGCCAACCCGTTTAGGCCCGAGTCCAAATCCGTATCATTTTAGAGCGGCCCGGCCTGTTTAAGTTAGGCCCGCGAGCTTTTGGCCCGTTTACAAATTATTATTATTATTATTTTTTGCCATTCCTTTTTTGTTTCTTATTCTTATAAAGACTAAAATACCTAATTTAAAACATACATATCATCAACGCTAATTTAAAACATAAATATTATCCAAGTTTAATAGAACACAAACACTAAAACTTTAGTCCAAACCATAATTAATGTTCATAACCAATTAAATAAGTTCACAGCCACAATCAAACAAGCCTACAAGCTTCAATTGTCAGTAATAATATAACACCTAATTTGGATTTTGGCGTATACATACAAAAAAAGAAAAAAGAAAATCAAAGAAGAGAAGCTTCAAATGATGTATGAATCAATGTGAGAGCATTTTTGATATGAGGGTTAGGTTAGGTTAACTCTACCTCTGACCAATGCTTACTGTCCATTGTCTTGTGCCCATTTTTAATTTTTAAAAAAAGAAAGTTAAACGGGCCTAAAAGGGCCGGCCCTTAGGGCTACAATAGAGTCGGCCCTTTTAAGCCCGCTTCCATTTTCAGCCTCCAAATCATAGACCTAGCCCTTAACAGGCTCGGCCTGAATTCCCGGCCCTCCAAGAAACTGTCATTTATGCTCTTATGTAATTGTCACCGAGCTAAGCAAGTGGATTTCATGCTCATCCTAAAATGAGCACTGTCATTGTCTTGGGTTAATTACTTAAATACATTAAATTTAAACTGAGCATGGTGATTCGTTGAGTGAAATCGATTCACTTTTTCTTAATTTACATTGATGACTCTGTGCATGGAAAATAACACACGCAAAGAAATAGAAACGTTATTCTTTTATGGCATAACAATATTAAAATTTACTCTGATAATGTTAATATCATATAATAAACCTACTTATGCTCATGTGAATGGTGGCGTTCTTCTGCTCTAAGCGAGTCCAAAATCCTGCTCATGGAATAATCCTAATTAGAAAAAATTTACCTTTTATACCCTTGTTATTTTAAGGTAGATTAGTCTTTTCCATTAATACAAATAATATCCACACTAAAGAATACGCATAAAAAAAAAAAAAGAGAGAGAGAATGCTTTCCTCCCTGGCATGACAATATTAAAATCTGCTCCGATAATACTAATATAATATAATACAATAAAAAAATAACTCATATTGATATGAATGGTAACGCTTTTGTTCTTTATGCAAGTGCCTGGAATTTAATTTATAAACCTTGTTCATGGAATAGACCTAATTAGAAGATTTGTGCCTCTTTTACTCTTACCATCCTAAGGTAGATTAATCTTTGCCATCCATCAAAATAATACTCTTTCAATCTTTAATATAAGATATATTTACCTAATTTGATCATATTAAGTTAGTTAAGTTAGCTAATAAGGCATATATTTTTTTAAAACACTCTAGCCATCTTTCTTAATTCCATCATTCCCATTCTCCTTAATGATTGTTGAGGGGGTATTCATAGGGATAAATTAGGAAAATATTGATAAATATGAAAATTATGTCTTACATTTATGACTAAGATCAGCTCTACAAATATATCTTATATTAAAAACTGTAGGAGTACTTTTTTTCCATAAAAAGGCAAAATACATTTTTTTTTTGTTACAGAGGCAAAATACATTAAACCAGTGTTTTGGAACCCAGACCGGACCGGCCGGTCTAGCCCATGAACTGGTGAACTAGACCATAAACCGGTCCGGTCCAGTGACCGAACCGATTCACCAATTTGTTTTTATTTTTTATTTTTTAAAAATTGATTTTTTTAATATTTTTCCTTATGATTTCATATTAATATATATAAAATATTCAATTTCTCACCGTTTAAGTTTTGGTTTAGCTCCAATCTTACCCACTAATTCTTAATTCAGAACCTTGCATCAAACACACATAAAACGACTACAAAAACCTGGGCTGCATTACATTGCATGATAGTAAGAAGATCAAACAACACAAGAGAAAGCAGAGTAACGAAACACACAACACAAACAACGTAAACAAGCCCAACAAACAACAAAACAAGGAGAAAACACAATCCAAAAGAAACAATAACAAAAAAAAAAAGCACACAAGATGCACGCGCACAAGAGGCCTCGGCTTCGAAGATAGTTTGCAACCCACAAAAGCAAGTTTCCCATTACTGTCAGCAACGCCAACGTAGAGACTAGAGAGGAGTTGATCTCAGGCGAAATAGAGTATTACAGCACGTCTCCCGAAGGACACAGACTATCCAAGCGAACCAACAAGGTTCAAGGCTTCCCATGGCTATAAAAATAATACTTATCCACAAAAAAGCCTGAACTATTTAAACTTAAGTCTAATTACTTATATCTATTAGGTTCAATTCTCCAATTAAATCTTGTTATAGGTGATTTCTACTATTAATAATGGTCTAATAGAACTTTGAAATTTTATCAAAGTGAATTTTTATTATTAAGAGAATTCTGCATAACAGAATTTGATTAGAAATTGTGCTTAATGGATTTGGCTAAGATCAAGTGTAGCAAATGAACCTAAGTAAACTTTTTCTTTATATATAAAATACAAGCCCACAATCTAATTAGCCACAAACACAGAAAAATTTTAATAAAGAAGGTATAACAAACCTAGTTACCAAAAAAATTATAACAAAACTTAGGTGTGTTAGTAAAATTGTAATGAAGAAAAAAGTTACTATTCCACGCCTATATTTTTATTATAAAATACTCTCTCCGATCCTAAATATAAGAAAAAATTGATTTTTTTGGAGAAATTAAGGAAATTAATTTAATTACTTTAAAGTATTTATATTTATTATTTTTTCTCCAAACTATTTTACTTAACTTATAAATTGATATATAATCCAAAGATACACAATAAATGATATGATTAAGTAACTTATTTAGCTTTCTTAATTTCCCAAAAAAAAAATCAACTTTATCTTATATTTAGGACCGGAGGCATAAAAAATGTAAAAAATAACAAGTTTTACTTTTGATCTAGTTATGTATATAAACACAATCTTAATGAAAAACTTAATATCATAAATAGTTTGATTTATTTTTTCAAACTTTAATAAATTTACGAATTTCACATCTATTTAGCGTTTAAGCTAAATAAATTAATTACAGGCAAAAAAAGCCAACCAACTAAATTAATTTTAAAATAATCTCACACTGGAAAATGCATATTTCAGGCACGGCTAGCGTAGCTTGCACCCTTCCTTCCCTCCTTTTTTTCTGACGAGGCAGAGGAAGTTCCTCCATAGCTTTCACTCTTACCATCCTTTCTCTATTTCTCTCATTTCGATCTGCTCCTTCGTGCGGAGCTCATTTCGTGTTTGGACTCCAACCCGTACTAGTAACTCATGGCGCGGGAATCATCAGCTCAGCGAATCTTTACCTTCTATCTAATCTTATGCCTTGCGCAGTTCGGCCCCTGGATTTTGGTCGGAGTCTCCGGCGATCCCATCGACATTTTGCACTTCAGGATGCTCCACGAAGGTGCTCGCCCTGCTATGGTATTGCCGCTGTATCTCTCTGTTTCCAATTCTTCCGCTTCCGCCTTCGATTCCCGTCGCCAACTCCAGGCATCCGAGGCCCAACACCACCCTAACGCTCACATGAGGCTCCACGATGATCTTCTCCTTAATGGGTGAGTCCCTTGGTTGATGCGCTTCTTCTTTGTGTCCCTTTTATTCCTCGTGTAGATAGTTTTGGCGCTGTGTTTGTGGGCTCTGTTAAATTCAGATTTTTGTGTTTCCTTTGGGGAATGCTGGTGCAGGTACTATACTACGCGGCTTTGGATCGGGACTCCTCCGCAGATGTTTGCTCTTATTGTTGATACGGGAAGTACTGTGACGTATGTCCCGTGCTCTACATGCGAACAGTGTGGCACGCACCAGGTTATCCTTGGAGTCCTAATTCTTTGTGCATCTATATTTTATTCCGCAGTCTGTTTAGCGGAATCCTTCTATTTTCATATTGTTTATGAGAGGAGAGCTATCGTGGAAATATGATCTCAGAAGAATTCTATAACAATATTCTATCAATTTGCAGAAAAGCAAAATAATCAGCACTTATTTACAGGAATCCTCCCGGTCAAACAAAGGATAGATCTCCTTAAACAAAATAAAACAAATCTCTTATAGTCTTATTGAATAATTAGAGTCTTCCAAAATTCTAAGCATAATAAATCTACAAAAATACTAATTAAGTTAGAAATTACTGAAGTATCATTCAAACCTAAAATTTAAGCATGCCCACATCTTTGTTTGAGCTACTGACGATCAGCATCTCCACACCAGATTTTGCAACACCCTCAATGTTGTGCTTTTGACTACCCATGCACCTCATTTCTTCTCTTGAAAGACATAAATGCATAAGAATGATCTCATCTGTAACTTTTTGCGCATGTGCATGTACACTCGTAATTTATCCGAAGTATCATTACATTTTTTTGCCTGACCTTATTTAAACAGGACCCGAGGTTCCAGCCAGAATTGTCTAGCACTTATAAACCTGTCAAATGCACAATGGATTGCAACTGCGACAGTGACAGAAATCAGTGCACATACGAGAGACAGTATGCTGAAATGAGTACCAGCAGTGGTGTCCTTGGTAATGATGTCATATCCTTTGGAAATCTGAGTGAGCTTGAACCTCAACGTGCTGTTTTTGGTTGTGAAACTCTTGAGACTGGTGATCTTTATAGTCAGCATGCTGATGGCATCATGGGTTTGGGCAGTGGAGATCTCAGTATTGTGGATCAACTAGTTGAAAAAAATGCAATAAGTGATTCTTTTTCATTATGCTATGGTGGAATGGATTTTGGTGGGGGTGCTATGGTTCTTGGTGGAATATCTCCCACATCAGACATGGTCTTTGCATATTCAGATCCTGTGCGCAGGTGTGTAGTGCAAAATATTTATCTAATGGGTAGAGATAGAATGCATTTTCTTAGCAAATGCATTTGATTAATCTCACACATTTACTCTAGTTTTGGGATGGCAACAGTCCATACTACAATGTCGATTTGAAGGAAATACACGTTGCTGGGAAGCAGCTATCCTTAAACCCAAAGATTTTTGATGGAAAACATGGAACTGTGTTAGATAGTGGCACAACGTATGCGTACCTACCTGAAGAAGCATTTCTTGCATTTAAAGATGCTGTAAGTGTTTTTCCTGATTATTTTGATTGCTAGTTGTTGCAACGTGCTTTCTTGAAACTTATCTTTCATCCCATAAATACTGGATTGTTTTACCACCTAGTGTGTTAAATTATTGTTGAAATCTCATATATTACTCAACTACTGTCATTTACCTCTGAAGGTATTCTTACTTTAATGATTATGGGCTTAAGTGACAAATGAGGTTAGAGATTCAAACACCTTAATGTTTTTCTAATGATATTTATTTTATTGGAAATCCATATATTGTAATTATAATTACACAATTCATATTTCTAATCTTACTATTTGTGATGAGTTATTAAATCAATGAAACGCTAGTTCAGTCAGCATGGCACCATATTCAAGGCAATATGGTTGAGTAACTTGACTTTGATTCATAAACATGTGAAAATGAGCGTTGGTATGATAGCGTTGCATTATTAAGTGTTGTCCAGACTTTTATGTAGAAAACAAAGAAGGCTATAAGGATATTACTTGAGACTGTTTTTGAAAATTAATTACTTACAAATTATAACTAATGAACTTAACTATGACTTATGTTAAGTAGTTTTCTGAACTCTAGGATTAGATTGACTCTTTTGAGTATTTTATGCATTTTATAATAATATCTGCTATTTTTTACTCACTTCTGAGCTTTCTGATTGGGTACCTCTTAAGATTCAAAACATGCTTTATGGTTTATGCATCATTATTTTACTACTATTTGATGGACTTGGACAAAAATTGTGACTCCTATGATACACTCTTAAGTTGTTTTACAGTATGATGATAAATATTTTTGCGTGCAAGACTAAATAGGGTTTGAATATATTGCGGATTGGTGCTGACAGTTGGATGGGGGATTTAATTTCTCTCAAATTTTCTTCAAAACTAACAATATTACGATTAGTTTGTAGGACCCACATTGAGTGGTGGGTTCCACTTCAATGATACACCAATTTGTGCAACTCTCATCACTATCTATCTCTTTCTGAATGATAATATCAGAGGAGAGTTGAGGATCCAAATCTGGATTTTGAAACCAAGCTGCTTAGATAATTTCTTTTTCCCCATGGATGTTTGTTCTTTTCTAAATTCTAGTTAACATCGTGCTAAAATTAAGGTCCCTTAACCTTCTTTTGAACAGATATTTCTTCACAGCATGGATCATATTTCTTGGTAAATCGGTATTAGGTTGTCCTGACTCCTGAGTCATGATTATTCTCTTTTTTTGTGAGTAGGTAGCAAGTATATGCCATACTGTCTTGTAAGTTTTCTGTGAATTCAAAATACTTTGAGCAGGCATCTAGTCACATGTCCTATCCATTTTCATTGGTTCATTGACTTGTTTTTTTAATCAAGAGGTAAGGTTATGCAAGTTTAGGAACTTTAAGAATGATGGATGAAGGGAAATTAGAACTTTTTCCTTGATACTGTAGTCTTTTAGAACTAACATTGACGAAGCCGTAGTATGGCCTTTATTTAGTCTTCTTTCCTATCCTCCAATATCTATTACTCCGACCTAAAACTAGAAATTCAACTGATGCAGTCAAAAGTATGTGCTCTCTATGTGTCACAAGAATTCTGTTTGCCGTGTTGCCATATATAGTTTTACTTGTCCATTTTCTCTTATCATCGACATGCCAAATGATTAATTCATGATCTGTCATCTTGTTTATGATATACATTTTTAATGTACAACTTTTCTAAAATTTAAGAAAACAAAAAGAAAATTCTGTACTTGTCTCCATTTCCTGGATAGTTGGTATCTTTTCACTTCTGGCAGCCTCAATAATTTTTTCCCCCTAATTTAAAAAAAAAAAATGATTGTTCACATGCTGGCTCAAGAAAATCAGGATTTAAGTATATAACTTGCTTTTAGCACAGGGACATTAAGTGTTGTGTTTTTCTCTATTTTCAAGAAGTTCTAGCAACTGAATTTTGTTATGTGCATTTGATGAAACTGGTTATGTATTTACTATCTGCAGATTAAGAAGGAACTTCAGTCTTTCAAGCAAATACCTGGTCCAGATCCAAACTATAACGATATATGCTTTGCCAGTGATGAAATGTACTTCTGAAGCATCACTTTTGAATGAAAATAAATTCTTCCATTGTGCTTTTATTAACAATTTGGTATTACTTCTATTTCAGTGCTGCATCGCAATTCTCTAAAAGCTTTCCAATAGTTGACATGGTATTTGGAAATGGTCACAAGCTGTCTCTGTCACCTGAAAACTACTTATTCCGGGTTAGTTTTAAATGAACATCATGGTTTTCTTAAGTTGTGTCTATCTTATCTTTCCTGTCCGTATATTTTATGGTTCTGTCTTTTATGAAGCATTCAAAAGTGCTAGGTGCATATTGTCTCGGGATTTTCCAAAATGGAAAGGATCCAACTACTCTTCTAGGAGGTATTCTGTTTACTTATGGCATTCTGCCAATTCATGATTTACCCTTGCATGAATTGAAAACTAGTTATTTCATAGTTCTTGTATTGTACACATTGTTCCTAAGATGTGAGTTTCTTCCATACTTTGGTGTTCCTCCTTAAATTATATTCGTTTGTATAGGTATCATTGTTCGAAACACTCTTGTAATGTATGATCGAGAGAATTCAAGGATTGGTTTCTGGAAGACTAATTGTTCTGAGTTATGGGAAAGGCTACAGTTATCTGCTTCCCCGCTGCCAGATTCTTCTGAAGGACCAAGTTCTAATGGAGCCTTTGCACCTTCAGTTGCTCCATCTGCATTACAGCATGATTTACATCCAGGTATAAAAAATGGCTGATCTACCAATGTGTATGTAGGTAGATATTCTGACATCACATTATAATACGGAATGAGGTATTGTATAATATGTGTTTGCACAATCTGTAGACACAGTTCAATTTGCTTCTTAATTGTTTTAGAATTTAGCTTGATTACTTTATATGATCACTTATTTGTTTTCATTAACTTTAAACATACAGGGGAACTCCAAATTGCACGAATAACGGTTGAAATTTCATTTAACATCAGCTACTCAGACATGAAAGATCAGATTAAAGACCTGGCTGGATTTGTAGCTCACGAGTTAGATGTTAACACCTCACAGGTTAGATATTGATGACTAAATGCAGGAATTTTGTTGCACTTTGCAGTTGTAAGTTCAGTTAAAAATATACCTTTTTTTTTTTTGGCCAAACAGTTAAAAAAATACCTTGAAATCTACATGATAGTATGATAACAGTTCACTCGGGCTAGTTGGGATGAGTTGGGATTTGGGGTTATAGATCTCTGGGTCATGTTCAGTATTTTCCCTTGTGCCAAAAATCATACACTTCTTAGTTAAAGTGTAATTTTATTTCAGGATAGTAACAACTGGGTATACTTTGACAGGTTCAATTATTGAATTTTTCTTCTCTTGGAAATGGTTCTCTCTCTAGATGGGCCATAACCCCAGATACATCTTCTGGTTTCATGTCTAACACAACTGCGATGGTAGGTTGACACTTGTAGTGTTGCATCAGTAAAGACTTCCCACTAATGTTGATTCTCTGAATGGCAGAATATAATTTCCCGGTTTGCTGAACACCGCGTTCAACTTCCTGGCACCTTCGGAAGTTATAAGTTGGTTGGTTGGAGTGTTGAGTCTCCATCAAGACGGTAATTTTTCCTTTTCATACAACAAAAAACAACAACATTAAATAAAAATAAGGACGGCAACAACAACAGATAATGAATTAGTTGAAAGTTGTAACTTGTAACTTTCCAGATTCAGTTATTTAATCCATATTGCATTTGTTGTAGTTGCATCACTTTCAGTTTTGTTATGTATTGGGCATGCAATGCTTAGTTATACCATGCTACACATGCTGACCAATTAATTGACTGTTCTCTGTCATGTGCTTGGTTGCCTGTAGCATCCACAAGCCTTTATTTGTTATAACCTCTTCGCATCTCTTCACCTTCTTCTAAAATGATGCAGGACTTGGTGGCAAAAATATGGTTTGGTGGCGACTTTGGCTGTTTTAGTTACGTTGCTTATTGGATTATCAGCTGCTGGAATATTCTTAATTTTGAAAAACAGACAGCAGCAAGCGGTGCATTCGTACAAGCCGGTAGGCGCGTCTGTCCCAGAGCAGGAACTTCAACCGTTGTGAGCCATGTGATGTCTTCGCCACTTGTGCTTTGCCTGATCAGTTTCAATTGCATGGTCGACTCCTAACAAAAGATAAGTCATGCAACCAGGAACTGAATTGATCAAAATTTGTTATTCATAGAAATGCTGTCCATGACAACTTGGAGTGATCATCATAAAACTAGAGGTATAGCAAGATTTTTATTTCTTCATATAGGAAACGCGATTTTGTTTGTGAATATTGCAATGTATAGGTGAAATAAAGAGAGGACGCACGAGGTTGAGTGACAGTCTCTTGCGGAAAAATGGTATTTGGACTCAACCACTTGCACAGCCCATTCAACACCTAACCTTTTATCATTAATTGAATACTATTGCATCATGAATAACGTGTAACTGTTTATAAATTGTAAGATTTGATGTAGTCTATTCGGGTTTCAGTAGACCGACCCCATAAGGATGATATCCACTTTCTTGCTCTAATTCCATTCAATCGTTGGTATCCGCCAACGAAGTAGTTGACCACATTGTACGAGCACCGAAATTTCATCAGCCCCCACAATAAAATGCGACCCGGAAATTTACAAAATAGCACCTACTTTTGTTAGCAGCATAAAGGGACTGTTGAATGTGCTGCTGTCCAACTTATCAAAGTTGTTTGTAAGAACTAACAAGGTTAGATTTAGCGGAATGGATTAATCATTCACAATTTGGTGAATTAAGGCTTGAATTCTCATTGAGAGAAGTGCCATATTCAATATCTTGAATGGAATTGTCTTTATTAGGAGGTTACATGGAAGAAAGTAGGGGTCGGGAACTTTGCCAAACAACCGTTTTTTTATAAAACCCGGTCAGTTATTTCAGTTATAGAATTGGGAATGTTGGATAATCCTTTCTATATCATAAGAGGGTGAACTTTGCTTATCAAGAAACTAGAAAACTGGGAACTGCGAGTTAAGGCTTTATTATATTTAACAAGGTGTACGTTATTCCGGCTAGAGCTCGACCTTGTGGGAGATAGTTCAAGAAGGCACAATTTTATGCTAAAATAAATAACTTGGATAAAAATACGGAATCGAATAAAATATGTACACCTTACCCTTTAAAATTATTTGCTGGTTGTTAAGACAGCGGAACAAAATGAGAAATAAATAATTTAACTATATATATAGATATTATTCCACTTCTTGCTAGTTTGAGATCGACATTGTCAAGTTGTAATTTGAATTTTCGAATTGGTTGTGTATCTCTGAATTGGAAAGCAGGCATTAAGAATCTGCTGCACCTCGCAGCAAAATCGGCCTGTTTTAATGAAAAGAAATGGACGGATCTGGCAAATGGTGGCTTCCCCATCACATTCTCCCTCCACGGGTTCATTTCATTAAGTAATTTATTGGGTGGTTGGTCTTTCTTAAATGTTTATATTCCAATATTTTACTTTCCATGCACAGACTTTTTTCTGAAAACATGGGTTGGATTCCCTTTAATGCATACCAGCTACGACCTGCCATTTATTGTTAAGAAATCATTTTTTAAAAAATGGAAATTGAACTCTCAACTTCTCTACTATCTTATCTGACCTGGTATAATTTTATTTTGTCGGTAATGGTATTGACGATTTGACTTAGCCAAGGTTTTGTGATTATCCATTTCTTTAACAACAAATAGTTTTTCCAGGAATACATGACATGTTGAGATCAATTATGATGCAATACTAAGTTATAGAAAAATCACTTCATTTTGGCATCAAAAATGAAATTTGATTACTACAAAGTGCACCGACATTTTGTCCTTACACAAGGGATGGGAAGCCTCCAGAGATTCAAAACCTGGTAGCACTAAAAAAAAATCTAAAAATTAGTAAATTATTCAGTTAGAGGATAATTTATGTGTCCATATCCATCCAAACGTTAAACTTTATACTTCATTCCAATTTATCCATCACCGACAATTTATATGGGAAATTTTCTTGCATAAATAAAGGTCTTAAATAATAAGCAATTTTCTGAAACCGAGTTGTCATTGCCGCAGAGCTGACTAAGGATTCGCTTTTTTTTTTTTTTTTAAAAATAGCCTGAACCGCTGATAGATAAATATAATAAAAATGCCGGTTTTTAAGGAAAAGTAGAAGACAAAAGAAGAGTGGGACAGTAGGCACTATTGGAGCAGCACATCCTAAATTATTTTAGAATCGTTGAGTGCTATTTGGGCATTGCTTGCTTTTTCTCAGCCAAAGGGCATTGCTTGCTACTACTATACATGGATATGAGCTTATAGAGTAAGTATTCATGGAGTCTTGTTTTTCACCGAAAGGGCCATTTCGGCTTTTTTTCCTTGGGATATAAAGTGGGCATTACCTTGTTATAAGAAATTTTTGGCAATCAAAGCCAAAAATAGAAAGGAGAAAGGTCAACAATGCAGACTTGCAGTTTTGGTAAAGCAACATAAAGTTCATGTGATCAGTGCAGAATCATTGGAATACCTGGGTATGTGGCATATTGACACTCAACCTAAAATTACTGATACAGCCTCAATCCAAACTAATACTCCTTTCCTATTTTTCTTTATAAGAAATAATTCACCCAATCATTTTGATTAAAAAGTTGGTTAAAATTAGTTTGAGACAATAAAAATGTAAAAAATGTTAGTGTTTTTTGGGCTAAAAATACCCCATTCATGTGTGAGAATTAAATATAATGACGTGGATAATATGAATAATTAAATAGAGGTAAAATGAGACATAAAAAAAAAATAGAGGCAATCTCTAAGTGTCGGTCATAAAAATTATGAAGAGAACATGTCATACCAACAAATTATTTTTTATAAAAAGGAAGAGAGGGGGTATTGTTTATCCATGGACTTTGGACTTAAAAGAGAATAACAAAGATAGCAACCACATCTCTCAAGGTGCATTATATTCTTAATGAATAGAATTTTTAAAAAATTTAAGGGAAACTGTCATATTCAAAATGACAATCAGGTGAGAGAAAATTAATATTCTTTAATAAACGAGTGAAATTATGCTGTGAGGGTTACCTTATTAAGTTTGACCATACCTAAGAGAGACAATTAAGCATTTGATTTTATTAAATGTTGTACAACAAAAATGTATAACACCACCCAACATGATTACAAAAGGATATTTAATTATTTGAATAACTCACCGAACGACTGCAGGCAATTTAGGTACCTTGGTGGTTTTAACATAAAAATTGTCCTATGTGTGTCTGGTGTAGCATTGTTGTGAGATGTGACTATGACCCATCACATGTTTGGTCCCTAACGTTTAAATGAGACGCATGATCATTACTCCAGATTTATGAATGAGCTGGCGCCTCACGCTTGGTTGGATGTAATTGAATGTAGAGGAATATTTAAAGTAGTTTATATTTATATATACCTACCCTGCGAATCTTTACTTTATTTTATGAAGGCACCAACCAAGCAAAATATTGTCAGCTTTGCTGGCTGTAAAATGAGCTGATTTATTGTTACATTTTAGAAGATACTCTCTTTGGTCTTAATTATAAGATAAAATTAATTTTTTTAGAAAAATTAAAGAAGCCAATTAAATTATTTTAGAGTGTTTACATTTTTATTTTTTTCTCTAAACTAATTAATTTAACTAATAAATTAATATATAATCTAAAGATACTAAAAATATAAACACTCTAAAGTAATTTAATCGGCTTCCTTAATTTTTCTAAAAAAATCAATTCTATCTTATAATTAAGATAGGAGGGAGTAATTGATAAGAACGTTCTTCCTTGGTGATTCTTATAAGATCTTAATTAATAATTATTAAAGCATTATCGATTCATATCATCTTCCCTTTAATTGCAGTTGTTAGTTTGTTGCACACAGACCGATAGTTGCTAATTATATATATATATTTAAGTCAACATTTTATCACTTGACAATAAGCAACCAAAACGGACGTGTAGCCAAACAGAGTGATAATAATTTTAAAAAAATGAATATCACAGATGAACAGCAGCATTTGAATATTTGAAACAACTCAAACTAATGGTAACAATAATGCAACATCATTAGCAGTAGAGTAATCAACGTTTAAACGGAACAAAAGTCAATAAATTAAATGTAAGCCCAAATGGGGCTTGAAATGATAACCCAAAAAAAATGAAAAGATACAAGAATATCGAGACAGCGATAAAACGAAGTCTCTAGAAGAAGATCAAAAGAAGGGTAGCCCAGCCCAACATTAAGCTTCCCAACAACTTCTTCAAGCACATGATGCTTTCAGCTCCATTCTGCACCACACAAGTACAAGAATTTCAGAATTTCCAATCTAAATATGACTATTTATGATTATCCTTCAATTAAATTTTTTTTTTTTGGAGTGAAATTCAAGTGTAGTTTCCGTTAGAATGATTTGTTACGAGACTTCAATAGCTTTAAAGAAAGATTAGTGGATTACTTCACAGGATCTCATCTCAATTTCCATTTAGGCTTAAGAGTTCAGGCAGTCTAGTCAAGAATTATTTAAGCGAGTGCTTAACTATGATTAAAGACAAGAGTAAAGTGTAAAACTAACTACAGTTCGGATCTATTAGTTCCAGATCTAAAGCAAGTTATCCCGTTCAGCATGTTAGTCATAAAAAGGGAGCAAAAGGATGAACTCAAGTGTCTACCTCATCGTTCGCAGATGCAGGTCCAGGAGAGACTGCATCTTCACTGGGTCCTGGAGCTCCCGCGGGTGGTGCAGGTGGTCCTAGCAATGACGGTGATGGTGCTGGCGCATTGTGCTTCTTTCCCTTCTTCTTCTTGGACTTGCTCGGTGCCGGAGCAGGGACCTCAGCTGTCGGTGCTGCAACCGGTGCGGCAGGAGCACTCTCCGGAGGAGTTGTCGGTGCAGGTGCGGGTGGAGATTTGGCTGGTGGCGAGCTCACTGGAACAGGAGCAGGGGGAGAAGAAACAGGAACTGGCGCTGGTGGTGAGCTCACTGGAGCGGCCGCCGGAGGCGAAGATGCTGGAGGTTTGGTTGCTGGAGCTGGTGCCGCCGCAGCCTTTGACGGAGAAGATGCTGGAGGTTTGGTGGCTGGAGCTGGTGCCGCCGCAGCCTTTGACGGAGAAGATGCTGGAGATGAAGCCTGCTTGGGAGATGATGCTGGGGCTGCCGCCTTGGGAGATGGTGCCGGGGTTGCTGCCTTGGGAGATGCAGCAGGAGGCGTGGATTGAGGAGAGGCAACCGGAGCCGGTGATTTAGGTTTAGAAGGTGCTTCCGCCGGTGTAGCAGCAGCTGGAGTGGCGGGTGATTTAGACGGAGCACCCGCTGGAGATTGACCACCGACGCCGGCGATGACAATGCAGATCAATGTGAGAGAGAGTACGCTTCTCTGATCCATTTTGCTTGTGAGAAGGAGAGAGAGGTTCTTGGAATTCGCAGGGACAGCTAATCGTTTATATAGGCCCATGTACGACGAGGGCGTTGTCAGAACAAACGGACGAGTGCAGATTCATCTAGACCGACAAAGCCAAGGGGGTCCCACTAGCCGTTGGATCAACGGATATGAGAACACAGAAGCTTCGCTGTATTGGGGGGGCACGCGCCATAGAAAGAAAACAAAGATTAATGAGGCAACACAGACTGTAATGGGCCCGCTCGACGAATTATTAAGAGCATGTGATATGGAAGAAATGATAATTAGAGAGGGGGGTTTTTAGGCTTTTACTATTACTAGTGGGTGTTACAAGAGTGTGTGTTGTGTGTTGTGTGTTGTGAACATTTTCTTTGCTGGTGCTGATTTGGTGATGTGCGAGCCAATTAGCGGTAGTTGGTGATACAGCTGGAGATATCGGAGGTGGGCCATAGTCTTTGTGGGGACTAACCACTGTAAGCCACGCAAGGATCTTTGGCAATAATTGCGCCTAAGTATTACCGTGTAAAGAGTTGGTAAGGTAAAATAGTGTGGTAACTCGAAGTAACAGAACGGTAGTGTTTGTATTTCCATTCCCTTGCCCAACAATCTCATCCACATTGTGTTTGGTAATATCTTAAATCATAATTTTCATAATCTGAGATAAAATTTCTTTCACACACTTATCTTGTAAGTCGTAAAAATTATTAAAAAAAACTAATCCAAACACACAACTAATCCCCCCACGCTGGGTGAAAAAATAAGGCTGATTAAATAAATTGTCCTTTAATAAAAAAAAAATCTGAAAGCTAATAGCCTAAAATGCTGCTACCTATCTAATTACGAGGATACAAGAGAACAAAATAATAAACGGTGAGTATACCGTGAATGAGGAAAGGGGAGTGGCGGCAAGTAATATTATAACGGTCAAGCATACCTTGGCGGGTAGTAATGAAAAGCTGTCAGATATGGACTGCTCAACGCGGCTGGATCTGCATTTCGCATTAGTTATGGCGAACAACGCACACACACATGTTCATCTTTAATTACAAATACAAATTCTTTCTTTGTCACTCTTGTCTTATGATTCATATTGATTGGACTATATTATTATCTCTTGCTTTCGGTTCAAGTTGACGCCTGATTCGCTTTTGGATTAGATGAAATATAATTTGCAAATCTTTTTGAAGCTCCAACCATTTTCTTAATATTTTGGCACAAAATACAGTAACGCTTTTATAGATATAGGCGAGACTATTCTTATTTATATTGTTTTTGGTCTTTAATATACGGTTTACTTAGTAGTTTATCATACATGCTATTTTTATTTTTACTCCTCAGCCTTCAGGGCTTCAGCTTTTTCACGCACCCGTTTATATATATTACGTTTGAGCACTATTTTTTTTTTTCCTGGTACAGACAATAGGGCAAAGCCCTACAACTTAACAAAACTAGTCCAGAGGGGATTGCCATCCCGGCCTATCATTATTGACAAGGTTCCTTCGATAATCAGGACACATATTTAGACGAGATGAGCTTGTTAATTCTCTTTTTGCTAAACCGACAACAACCTTGTTATGTTCTCCTGAAACATGAACAATTTGGAGGTCCCAACCAAACTTCGTAATACCTTGAATTTCCAATAATACCAAGCTGCAGTTTTTTTTCTTTGGAATTTGTCATAAGAAGGTCAATCAAAATCTTAGCATCAGATTCCAAAATCACCTTTTTAAAACCAAAATCCCAAGCAAGTCTAAGGCCTTTAAGAACAGCCCATTCGCCAGCCTCAAGTGCAGTACAATGACCTTCATGAAAGAAACCAACAATCCAGCAACCATTATGGTCCCTTGTAACACCGCCACATCCTGCTTTTGAGTTCACCTTTGACACAGCTCCATCGACGTTTAATTTCACCCAGCCATACGGAGGTGGTTCCCAAGCATGATGAATAACCGAAACATATAAGGAATTACAATTTCAGGCTTGTTAGCTTGGACAAAATTCCTCCAGCTATGTAAGATCACAGATGCAGGATTCATGGGTTTTTGAAAATCATTTTCATAAACAAATTGATTCCTCCAACACCATAATTTCCATATTGAAACTCCCCACACAAGATCCCAATCTGAAAATATATCTCTTCCCATTTCTTTTTTCATGTTAAGAGAAAACCAATCATGCAATTGAGCAGCAAAAAATTGAGGGATATAGCTGGGATTAAGTGTGTGTTCGGGATAGCGGTAGGAAAAATGACTTATTATGATTTTAACTTATTAAAAATGACTTAATAGAAAAGTCAGTTTTTGTAATGTGATTTATGTTTGGATGAACGATTTATTTTTGGACAATAAGTGCTTATAAATCGTGATTTACGGTATACAAGGTAAGTATGTGAGAGGAGTTTTATCTTGATTTACGTAATAAATAACTTAATAAAAAAACTATAGGAACTTATTTAATAAGTAGCTTATTATACCCGTGATGCAATTAAAATAAGTTAAATCAAACACTGCAAAAACGCAATACATTTTTATTTGAACTTATTTCCCAAAAATAGGTTTATTTCTGACCAATAAATTGAACCAAATACACTCTAAATAAACTTAGCCAAAGACGTCCAGCATACCCACAGTCGCGCAGGATATGAAGTATGTCCTGGTTCTCTTTATTACAATAAGCGCATAGAGGTGATGTAGAAGACCATACGTTGGTTGGCAATCTATTATTGAAAGCAACCCTCATGAAAACTCTAATGCTTTCCGCTCTAATCCCAAGTGCCTGCAACGGTCCACTCAGTCACTGTACTCTCTTCTTCAACTGTTAGAAGTCTTAAGTACATCTCCTTGACTCTTCTGTCCTTAAACAGCCATATATCATTGAAAAAGTTAACCGAAAGACCATTCTTTACTTGCCATTTCATGCCTTTATTAACGATATCTCTTTTTTTTTTTTGATAAAACGTTTGAGAACAAATTTAAGACCCCCCGCATGATGCAACCAGAACACTACGGGCATCGAGCCCAACAAAAAATTTCAGATCTTAGAGTTTTGGGTCGGCCCAATGACCCAGTTTAAATTTAATGAGAAATGGGCTTCAAGTGTTTTAATGGGCCAGTAAATAATGGCCTTTATGCATGGACACGATAAAAACCTCGTAGAGTTGTAGGCCCAAATTTCCAACATTTTCACTAAATACATTGGCGCCCAATGGGTGCGGCCCGTATGGGAAGCCACAGAAGCAACGGGAGCCTCATGCAACGAATTCTGGACGATTGGGGTTTGCCCCAGACAGTTCGAATTGATAAAGGAAAATAATTTTAAATTGAAACCACTGAACACTTTGTGTTTGGTTTGAGGGGAGGGAGGGGAGGAGAGGTGGAGAAATTATAATTTTGGATAAAAGAAATCCAAAATTTACCCTCTCATTTTTTCAAATTTTGGGTTCCTGCTCCAAATTTACTTTCTCATTCTTTTTAAATTTTGGATTCTCAGACAAAATTTAAATTCCTTCAACCCAAAAAGGTAATTTACCCACCCTCCTATTCTCTCCCACCCCTCCCCTCAAACCAAACACACCCTTAGAGGTGGCAATGCGGGCTGGCTTGCGGGTTGCGGGCCAGCCCGCGCGGATTGCGAGTTCAGACGGGGCGGGTTGATGTAGCCCGCTCCCTTTGCGGGATGGCTTTTGCAAGCCCGAGCCCGTTTAGGTGGGCCCGCCAACTTGAAATTATTATTATTATTTTTAAAATTTCACTCTTTTTTTAAAAATTTCTACTCTCTTTTTCTTTCACCCACTTATATCACACTTCTTTTCTTTTATACATTTATGTTATGAAGTCAATTTCATTCTTACTTTTCTTTTTTTTCATCTATTCACATCACAAAACTATATAAACACATTTCTTTTAAATTTAATAATAGTAGAATAAATATATATAATATGAAAATAAGTGTCAAATAAAAAATATAGGAAATTAATTAAATACATTATCAAAGGAAATGAGATAAAAGATATTAAGAGGGCATTTGAGGAGAGAAAAATCAAAAAAAAAAAAAAGACGGGCCAGCCTGCGAGCTAAACGGGTTGAGCCCGAATTCAAATGGGCCGCCATTTCGGTGACCCGAACCCCCTGTTTTAGGCGGGTTGATCCGCTTTACCGGCTCTATGAACACTGACCTAGGCATTTCATGTTTGATCGTGCTTAAGGAAGCCGAATTTTCTTGAGACCACCCCACTTGTACTTTCTTGTGTATTATAATCATAGTTTGGTCACTTTTTGAGTTGGAAACTGAATAACTCCATCATTCTCCTCACCTGGGAAGTTTGAATTCGAAGCCATTTGATTAGCTTTTTATTGAGGGGACCAGATCACTGAACTCGGATACTAAAATCCTAAGAGATCTCCGAGAAGAACATCATGATTAACTAACTTGTTTGCTTCGATATCTTCCCTTTTCTTTTTCTTTTTAAATCAACATTCTTTGATTTTTATTGTCCTTGAACTCACTTCGAAATAACTGGCTAAGTCAAAAAAGGTTGCTTCAGCCATTGCTACTGCAGAAGCTAGCATAGCAATCATTTGAGTGTACAGGAAGTTCGATTAAATATATGAGGTCCACTTGGTCTAGTTTTTAAGCACGTTTCCTTTCATGACATATCGGTCCCTGTAATTTTAAATGCACGGCTTTACCTAGTCCCTCGTTTCGTTCTTTCCCTGACTTCCATTTGGTTTATCAAAACGAGCTCAGTGAATCTTGATTATTGAAAATGCAATTTAACCTTCCTTCGAGTTTAAATCTATTGCTTGAGGCAATCACGCATATACAACATCTTCTGCTCAACTTATAGTTCATCTCTCCCTATAACACCATAAGTTTCCATCTTATTTGAGCTATTTCAACCAGCCATGGAGTTTCAGATCCCAAAAGATTCAACCTTGAAAACTAATCACAAACTTCTACCCGCTAAGGAAACATGCATGAATGGCTCTTGTTTCTTCTGCATCATTTCCGATACAGATTCTTCTCTCAGAAGAGCTAACATGTTTCGCCTCTTCAAGCAAATGCCTCTTGAAGACGACCAAGAACATGTCTTGGCGTTAAGTGGGCTTTGGAAAATCGCCATGACTCAACCAAATGACCCACAATTTCCTTCCCTCGGCATCTTTAAGTGCATGGCCAAACTGATCGAAAAAGGTGTCAGCGACAAAGATTGGCTGCTCAGACATCAGAACATCTACATTCCTTATTATGCAGCGCATATCATTGGTTCCTATACAATGAATAAAGCCAAGTTTGCTCATAAAGCTGTCAAGTCCAACGTTATTCGGCCACTAATAGACCTCCTAGGAGGCAAGATTAGTTGGGTTGAACAGAGAGTCGCACTTCGAGCACTTGGTCATTTGGCCAAGCATGAAGCAACTTTTGAAGCCGTTGCAGAACACGAAGGGGAAATCGTAGAGGCAGCCATCAATATAGCTTCTGCGTGTTTGAACGAGGTTTATGATAAATTTCTTAGCTTGAAGGAAACATGGAGATTGAAGTATCATAGGAATCTGCTAACAAGAGGGCAAGGAGGCTTGGAATTAGAGAACCGAAAAGCAGAGGATTGGGCAAGTCAGCTTCAGTGCTGGTCTCTGTGTCTCTTAGATTGCTTTGCACGAAAAGAAAGATCTCTCAGGTTAATCTGCAAGAAGGAATTCTTAAAGCGTTTATGTGGAATGTGGGGTGGAATGGAAAACCCGGGATCACCTGCTGGAATAGGACTTGTGCGAACACTGTGTCACACTAAAGTAGGAAGAGAAAGCATAGCAGAGTCTCAAGAAGTAGTAGACAACCTTTGTAATGTCTCAAGATCCTCAGATGATAGGCAATATTTGGCCATTGAAAGTCTTTTGCAACTTCTCAAAGACCCTCTTACGAGATATGAAGTAATTGATGCTGCAGCTCCAGTGCTTGTTGATTTAGTTGAACTCAGGAGCATTGAAGGGAAGTTAAGAGTAGGACAAGCAATCACGCAGACTCTCTTACAAGATTACCACAAAATCAAGTATTGTAAAATGAGTTTGAAGAGCAAAAGAGCTGAGATAGCGTTAATAGAATTATGGGATTTAAAGGTAGACAGAGTGAAGAGAGAAAGCATGATGAGTAAGGAAGAAATCAGAGAAAAAGAGGTATTGGTGGGTGTGTTGAAGAAAGAAGGAAACAGAGTATTTTGGTCAGGAGACATAGAAGAAGCTATGAGGAAGTACTCAGAAGCTTTGAATTTTTGTCCACTGAAAATGTGGGGGGAGAGGATAGTGCTTCATAGCAATAGAGCTCAGTGTCATTTGTTGTTAAGAGATGCTGAAGCCGCCATAAGAGATACAACTCGAGCTCTCAGCCTATCATCAAGTGAAGCGTGTCCTCACAGTAGGAGTTTGTGGAGAAGATCACAAGCTTATGAAATGAAAGGGTTTTGTAAGGAGAGCTTGATGGATTGTTTAATGTTCATCAAGAGCAACTTCGAGTCACGAAAGACCAAGGGATTTAGAATTCCGTACTACGCAGCACGTATGGTGAAGGAGCATGTGAATGCGTTGTGGCTCTTTGCGTCAGCCAAGTCAAAGAGTGAAGAACGGAAACAACTCGAAGACCAGAATAATCAAAATGAGATTGGGGAACAAAGTGAGGGGAAAAAATGAAAGGTGATTAATTTACTTCTCATAGTTAATCTGGGCGGTGACGACTTGTGATCGGATGTTAAAACTCGTAAGCAAAATAAGACAATAACGAGTTCCGGGTGGGGTTTTGTTTTAATTTGGTTTGGTTGCTTTAGATGTATGACTAAACATCGTAGAAACAGCATTCATCAGCATACAAGTATGGAAGAAGACGACGTGGTATAGACCATGATGAATGCCTTGTCACTTGGAGAAAAATGAATTATCGATTGGGTTGTTGTAAGTTGTAGCTTAGAGAAAAATGCAGCCCCCTCTTTAAACTTCATGCCTTGTCAATTTTGATTTCCCCCCTATAATTATTACAACCCCGCAATGCATGCGATGACAATATTATAGAAAAATAGATTATGGATTTTATGCTGTTAAATTTCTATATGATTATAGTACTTTTTTTTTTATTTTGCAATTAATTAAAATTTCAAGATGTAAATTCGATGAATAATATTATTAACATTGAAGTTTGAATGAAAATAATGCCGTATTTTATAATTAATAATTTTTTATTTTATTTTTAAATCTTAACTTGGAGTTATAATTTTTTTAATTTTTTTATATTTTAATCATTTAAAAGGAAAAACTGAAGAAAGGAGCATTTGAAGAGGTAGAATTGAATTGGGAGCCACGGAAGGAAAAGTTATGAGAATTTACTCTTGTAGGTTGAATAGTGCCATTATATATTGTGTGTCTATGAATATAAGAAGAAAACACTATCATTGCTGTACAAAAACTGACAAACGAATATGGATTGAATAAAACATACCCGATTCGGTATACAAAGCTCATTTCCAAACAATGAAGAAGACAAGTAAAGTTTCACTCAAAAACAAAAACAAAAAAAAACAAAACAAAAAGGAGCCTGGTAAAGTGATCCAGACTAATAGCTTGTGTCAAGTTCCGAGTTCTGTTGCATTTTCCAGCAGACTAAGGATATGTACCTGAAAAATTAGATCAATACATTGAACTTTAGGATTAACCAGAGGTCTTATCATAATTGCTGAAAGATGAACAGAAATGGAAAATAACTGGATATGCAGATAATTCACCTGGTCTACTGGTCATCATTTCAAGGAGCTCATTCATTTTAAGAACTTAAAGCATCAACAACTGATCCTACTGTTGAGAAAATTGATGCCACTTCTGCATATCTCTTCCATGAAGTTGTTACTATCAGAGATGGGTAGAGCCAACTCTTGATGGAATCCACAAAGGAGTTTGAATCGAAGTTCAAAATGGCTTCCCAATCAACCTGTAACCCCTGCGGGATGTTCCCGGTGAACTTCATATTGGCAGCTAGTAGCAAACCCAGCATGACTACTAATCCAACCACATCAGATCCTCTCGACAGTGGCTTAAAGTTGAACCTGAAAAACAGTTCAGTTATAGGTTCTCATAAGAATTACTTGATTTACAACTTCTTAAAAGATGGAAAGGTAATGCTCGCGTTCTGGTTATTATGCCATACCAGTAATACGTCATTCTCAGAATTGCATCTCTAACATCAAAATCAGAAGACCCATGATTTTCACCGCAGTAAGCATCGCAGATAGCCTGACGGCACCAAGATGAAACTTCAATTAAATCAGAACAGCATGTGTCTAATGCTACTATCGATATAATTCTAAAGCTTAATCACAGGGGAAGCTTTAATAATGAATGATGATTGTATTAAAAATAGCAGAAAATGTGACCAATGACAAAATATGCTAAAATTGGCCATATAACTGGTATGTCATTCAACTAAATATTATATTAAGAAATTGGAATGAGTGACATACTTCCCATGCCCGCGCCATCTCTGTATCAAAATCTCTCAACCGGTCAGGTGTACATTGAGTTCTAATTGCAAAGTCAAACCCAAGTTCTCCCCTGGAAAAAGAATAGTTAATTACCCACCAAGTATATATATTTTGTTAAAAAAAAGTGCAACAGTAAATAAAGTGAATACATTAAGTTTGTAACATGAATTTATGAAAGAGGCTCGATTCATACATTTTTGCAAGGCAAATCCTTGTCCCTTCCAGCTTCTTCCTGAAGAAGAAAAAACAAAAGATAAGCATGTGGGGAAAAAATGTGCCACCCGGATACATTTTCCCAATACATCCTTACCCCTCAGATGCAGTACTGTAGCACCAAGTAGGCAACCAGAAGTCCTCCCCAACAATCCTATAAAGGTCAGAGCACGAATTTGCATGCATGATCTGCACATCAGGAAATGAAGTTTCCATTTTCAGAAGAGCATATAGACTGCAAAAGTTTATATTCAATCAAATTATACTGGAGATCACTACAAAAAACATCGGCCAGAATATTAATCAAAAGATGCATTTCTTTATCAAAGGTTTCATTGAACACAAAATATAAATTCTTTCCCTTTGATTTGATTTTGGTTTTAAGGTGGGATGTCCTCTTTCAATCAGGAATAAAAAATTTAATGTGTATCCTACAAGTACAACTTTTCCACATCGATTACTCAACAACAGTACAGGAAATAAGACCAATAAAGAAATATATTAAAACAGTATAACAAGTGCTTTTCTAACATGAGAATATATGCCAAACAACAGCAATGACAAGAGCCTCTTTCATAGAAAACAACTCACATCTTCTAATTTTCCATCTTTGGAAAGATCAATAAGGTCATTGTTTTTGCGGTAGACAAATGGTCTCTCATTCATGACAGTCTTTGCAACATTTAATGTCCTGCAGCATCAAAAACTCACCAGAGTTTACTAAGCCAGTCTGCTGATATATAATATAAATAGCATTTTTACCTCTCGTAGTTAGGGAAATAACGGACTACTTGGACTTGTTCAAAAATCATAGCTGTGTAGGTACGCAATCCAGAATTAAAATCTTCACTGCAGAGCAAAGAAACCAATAGATGTTCAATATCCAACACAAGTAAAGATCTACATTGGAATCAACTCTCAAGCGAATAAAATTGGGGCATATCTAGAGGAGGCTAGCAGGCAAGAGCAGAAGAAATTTATCTTTCTTTCTAACCTAAACCAATATAATTATAACCCTTTTTTTTTCAAAAAAAAAAATGGAAAGGTATAGAACTAAACATAAGCTGGCGTACATGGTGACCTTCCAGTTATTAAATAAATTAAAGTAAAATAAGCTAATCAAAGCAACACAACCACTAAGAGTTGAACTTGAAAAAGTGGAACTATGAAAATTAACATATACTTAATCTCTCTAATTTCAATGAAAATTCATTTTGTCCCTCTACTATAGATTGTAATTGAAGTTATTAAGCAAAATCTTTTGATTAAGAATCTATTCAATGATTTGGTTGTAGATAGAGAGCACAACTCATGCAGTTGACCCCACCAAGTAGGATAAGGCTTATTGTTATACTATCGATTGTAATTGTAATAATTGAGTTTTCCAGAATTCCTGAACAAGTGTCATCTCTTTCCTCCTATTACCATCAGCATTCATGAGAATTTTTCTAAAATACCTAACAAAAGCAACATTAATTTAAAGCCAACAAAAGTGCCGCACTGTCTTTCCATCGAACAATCTAAATTTTAAAGAAGGCACTTAATTACATGGTCTAAGAGAATACTTAGCCCAAAGATAGGTTACCTTAGTTTGTTGTTAACCCAAACAACGGCGTCACAGGGCTCAGAAATCTGTTTCCATTTAACAGCTACTGAGTAAATATCTTGCCATGAAGATGTTTTCAAGGTGGCACTAGTGCTACAACCAGCACCACCTCTGTTCTGACTGGGTATATTAACACCTTTGCTACATTCTGGTTTCATGGAACGCCAAACTTCTGAGACCTTTTGTGCAATTGCAATAGCAGCAAATCCCGCCATACGATGCTGGTAAATATGGAAATGTTAACGGATGTAGAGTGTAGACAGCTTAATCAATGACAATGTCAACATGAGATGAGAAAAAATGGTGTAGATTCTATTTTTTTGTCCAAGTCTGTCTGAAAATGAATGGTCCTTGAGACAAAAGAATTAAGTGAAAAATAAGAGCCTTAAGAGGGGAAGATAAGAAGCCAGAAGAAATAGAGACATTAAAATATGCAATAACTTTTTTTATAAGAAAAAATATGCAATAACTTTACCTCACGCCTATTAGGGAGGAAACCAGGACAATCATATTGGATTTTCTTGCCGATGGAATCGGCAGCTTGTATAAGTTCATTCTTCTTCTTCTTAATAGAAGAATCTTCCTTACTAAGCTTTCCCATTCTTTTTAACCTTCGTAAAGAAGGTTGCCACCAGACAAGTTCATTACGCAGAATCTGTTCAGGACACCATGTCTTGCACCAGTACTCCTTAATGAAACAAAGACAAAGAATTCTGATAAGAATTGGGACCAGACATTACAAACACACACTCAACATCAAATTTTCAGTCTTCCAAACCGCACAAAAAATTATGATATCAAGCCGGTAGAATTTTATGCATATCTTGAGCTCAGAGATATGGCAATAACATAAAAATTGTGTAGTGTTTACAGTAGTAAGGATGAAACTTATCATATGCAAACAAGAGTCTCAGAGGAACAAAAAGGTGAAAGAAAAGAGAACAAATATAAAGCTGTTTATATATGGAAATTAATCCTGGCCAATATCGGATGCACTTTTCAATGTTTAATCCAATGGTGTCAATCAGACGGTAAAAACAATTACAAGGTTTACACCAAAATAAAAAAACAATTGCAAGGAAGTAATTATTCTCCGTAACAAGTATAAATCCTTTATCCACAATGACAAACCTACGACAATCACGATATCCCTTGTTATCACAAGGAAGTAAAAGTTCTAACCTTATTGTGCTTGCCAGGTAACTGGGCAGCCATCAATTATAAGCCATTTTACCATGCATGTTGAGCAAACAAAAATAATGGTATAAAAAATATCCCTTTTGTTTCGCAGAATTGTCTCAATGCAAATGTTTCATATTACTATGAACTTCCACAAAACAGCACAACATGAAAATCAACCTCAATAACAAGAGTTTCATTTCTGCACGGAAAATGAGAAATACCAAGAAACAATCAGATAGAGTTCATAAGGTTTACCTTAAAAAGTAGAGGAATATCTCCATCGATGTCAAAATAGCAAAATCCATGATATAGCTTTGAGGCAGTGTACAAAGCAATCTTTTTCTGCAAGAGAAGAATGGGTGTTAACCACATCAAAGAAATAGGTTCTAGTTAAGAAAATTAAAAAGGATCATGTTAACCCCCATCAAGGCACCCGCATAAAAATCCATCAACATCAGTATTATCTGTTTGGAGGGGAGGGAAAAGTCATTAAATTTCCACCCCTTCCCCTCCATTTTGTTTTAACCAAATGAGCGGGCGGAGGGCAGCACTTCCCTTCCACAGTTTTGAACCAAACAAGGCCCCTCCCCTCTAAAATCTTCCGAACCAAATGTCAACAAGGGTCTGTTTGGTATAAGAGATTTGAATGGGAGGTAAGGGAAAATTTTTATGAGTTGGATTTAAAAAAAATTAGAGAAGTGGGGATACAAATTTTTAATAAAGAAGAGATGTAAGATAAAAAAGTAAGAAAATTAATGAAAAAACTTCTAACCCCACTTTTCTCATTTTTCTAAATCCAACTTAAAATTTTTTTTCATTGGCTCATTTTCCCTCCCCTCCCCTCATATCAAACAAGCCCTTATAGAATGTAGGCATCACATCATAACTAGTTATAATATGTTTAGCTGAAGAAATACAAGAATCCAAGGCAGTTCGTACAAATGTGTTCCAGTGAAGCGATATGAGGAACAGAAGTATACAAGGAAAATACTTGTTTGAAGCATTCGGACAAAAATTAGCATGTTTTCAATACCATGCATGAGTTTCTAAACTGATAGACTATAATCCCCATTTCTTTACTAGAAACTAATGCCACCTGTGGAACCTTCCTCACAAAGCATAGTAGTAATAATAAGGCTGAATAACAACAAAGGAATACATCAAATTATCATTTTCAGTGTCGAAAACCACTCGTCATTTAATTGTTCCTAAAATGGAAAACCTTTTTGAAAGGGACCTCTTTTTGGATGTCAAAAGCACCAAAAGTAATGAAATATACTGTTTTAACTATTTTACAACAAACAAACCTGATAAAAGGCACGGATCTGAAGTTCATACACTGTGCCCAATTTCAAATCAAGTGCAGCATCGTAATCCTTGAACTGTGGCCACCAAATAAGTTTTAGCTTGACTTGTAAATAGAGATTATTCCCGAAAGAAGAAAATTAAAACTATACCGCCTCTTTGTATTTTCCAACAGCATGGTAGCAAGAAGCTCGTAGATATAAACACGCAAGGTTGGCACGATCAATGTTCAATCCTGTTGTCAAGACCTGGATAGCCTTCCTGTCACAGTCAAATCCCATCAAAAAGGGAGGAAAAAGAAAACGAAGCAAGAATTAGAACACAAGCTCCAAACCTATATCTTTTATCTATATATATATATGTATAAGTACCAAACCTGTATCTTTTAATATTGGCCTGAACTGAAATTTTTCAGAGCAATTTAACAAGACCCATAGGTACTATTGTACACTCAAAGCTAACGAATCATTACAACTTTACCAGTACTTTTTATCTCTAATACCTAGGTTGTTGGCAAACTGGCAGTCATTTTAAAAAAAACCAAGTAATATGGATGAACATTCAATCATCCCTCCCTCGTTTCTAGACTCCCTGAAACTGGAATTCTCAACCTTTTTGTGCTCCCTAAGGGCTTTCCACTTATGTCCATATCTACCATTCAAATTTGCTCCTATATCAGCGTGCAAGTCTCAAATTTTTCCTTGCTAGTGTTCATGTGCCAAATCATCAAGATTCATGAGATCCGTTAACAAGGCTATTTACATCAAATAAATTATCAATTTCTTTAATTAATCAGAAGATATGGTTGTGTAGATACCTGTGCTCTCCCATATCATGGAATAATTGACCACGCAAACAATAAGCTGGCAGAAACCTAACATAAAAACTCAGGCAATCAGACTTTGGACAAGTAAACTGGCTCAAGGTACAAGTGGCGTAATATAGCAGCAAAAAGATAGAGGCCATATGAATAATACGGTTCATCCACAATAGGCACCTCCGGTCAATTTTCAGTGCTTGATTTAAACTTTCCTGAGCTTTTGCTGGTTTTGCTAGATCAAGATTTAACTGCCAAAATTCACCCATTTAGAGCAATAATAACAACTAAACAATCCAAAATAGAAACGCCAAGAAATATGTAGCCTACTTAAGTGAAGCAGAAAACAGTAGACAGAAATGGTAAGATAATCAGAGATTAACCCCAGAGAGCGACCAACCAAGTTTCAAACTAAGTTTTGATTCAGGCATCTCAGAATTGAGCAACCATCTAACTTCCAAACTCCAGAATACTATACTACTATTTTTTTAAAAAAAAAAGAAAGGAGAATGGTACCTCGACCTTTAGAAAATATGCCAACCCTCTATGAGTACGGTAAGTTGACAGGTACCTGAGTCAGATTTACCCGTGCTTCAAGGAAATTTCTATCAAGTTGCAGTGACTTTAGATGTGCTTCCTCGGCTTTCTCATATTGCCCTATCGAAGATAATGCTAATCCCTGTAGAAGAATGCATTTATTAAACAAGGAAGACACCTTTCTAGGTAATATTAAACAAAAAGCTAACATGAGAGTCCTCCTCAATCAAATATAAAATGTTAAGACCTACCAACCAAGTGTACGCAGACTTGTTATTCTTATCTAGCTTAACACAAGCTGAGAAGTCTTCGATGGCAGCATCAAATTCCTTGAACTTTAGATTCACATATCCTGCATTGAATGTTATGAAACGACTATATTATACAGACATGCATAGCTACTTGCAAATATTTCAGAGGTTATTTTCATATTAATGCAGGACCAAACCTTGTGATTAACGATAATGCCTTGACCAAAAAAAAAATAATGACATGCACAAAAGAATAATACCAAGGAAATGCAAAGGAGTCAGGGTAGAGGGAGCGAGAAAAAGAAGGAATAAAAGGGAAAAACCTCTAAAGTTAAAAGCAGTAATATCTAGAAAGATCCTACCATACGAAAACGAAAGGAAACTTGAGTAAATAAATGACCTAAAAAATTGCATGTAATCTCCTCCATAGATACCCCGGCTCTGAAAACCCATTGCCTCCCAAGCCCAATCCTCTACAAGGACCAATTGGAGCCAATGTTATGGCTCGAAAATACCTTCTTGACTTCGGCTTCCTTCACCTATAACTATAAGCCACCAAACTGAAATTTTGATATACAGGAACAAAATAAGATGACAACAAGAGGAAAAATTATTAATGCTTATAACTTGTGCTCCGAAGGCAAGCAAAATTATTTAATAGACAAAAAACAGTAATGTGATTGCCTTGAAAAGATGCATTTTTCATATCATAATTACTTGATGAATTAACTAGCTCAAACTCCCCAAGTATAACAAAATAAAATACGCCTGGCTAGATGATTATCAAAAACTCAAATGAGAATTAAACTTAACTGCTTTTTAATGTCACGCAGAAAGGGAAGGTGTTCAAGGCAAATTCATCCAGGACTTCTTAAATCCTTTCATTCTCTTTCTCTAGCTAAATGTAAGCACATGTTCGCACACAATACATATAAATGCCAAAGATAATGAATTCATGCCTACTAATGTTTCTGTATGGACTCCTATGAAATACCATTAATGCTTCGAGAAAGCAAGAGAAAGAGACCTCACATAATTATTTTATCCAAGAAAGAAAGAGACACAGTTTAATTCTTCCACTGTTCGTTAGTTCTCCAAATGATAAAATAAAAACAAAGGACTTGGTGGTAAACAAGGTACCTCTCACCATTAATATATGTGCTGAACAGGGGTTGAACTCCAATGCCTCAGTCAACTCTCCAATAGCCTGATATCCGAAGTTAAAGAAGTAAAGCATAAAGTTGTCAATTGTGTGGATTGTAATTTGTACAGAAAAATCATCCAGATTGATCATGTAAAAAATTGAACACAAATATAGATTTACTTTTTCACAAGAAAATCACATGCTATTGCCAGGAAGAATGGCATCAGAGAAGGCACCAAGATCTCATAGGTCATTATTGTTAGAAACAGTGGTAAAATGAATCTCTCATAACCACATGACTACTAGCCACAACATCAGTTTGCAGTTGCACCAAAAGAATTATCTGTGTAACCATTCTACTAAAGGCTGTACCTTCAGGTTTCAATGCCCAGGAGCACTTGAAACAGCCCAGAGCCCCAAACGTAACAACTCATTTACTGCAAACAAATTTATACATAGCAGCCAGAGAGATTGCCACTTCTCTTTAAGTAAATAAACTAATCTATATCAGAGTACATTAGTGAACATATGACAAAGCCTTTCTTATACCTAGAGATACTCAACTTCTCTGAAGATCATAAGCAAATATAAAATAGAACTTCAGATGACAGTGATAAGATATTGGTTGACAAATGCAGTGTAGTTTAATTTAAACAGATCAAGCAGGTACTAAGATCCAAGAACCAAGCAAAGAAACTCTTACCTCAACAGACTTCCCCATATATGCCCTAGCTTGAGCTCTTCTCGTCCAGGCCTCCCATGCTGATGGATTGTATTGTATGGCCTAATATACACAACAACTACGTACAATTAGAGAAGGTACCTAAAACTATGTGTGTCAGATAAATTTCATTTGTTTACCTTGGTAAAATCAGATATAGCAGCATCTAGTTCTCGCCGGAGTGCATATGCCGTCCCTCTTCCTATCAGCACTTCATCAGGATTTGGATGTTCCTCTTTCAGCATCTGAGTGCATGAAAAAGATAATGCTATAACATCTATAATTCTTTTTGGTGAAACTATGATTTCTTTTTTGATGGAAGGAAGAAAATTACAAGATAATAGAAGCATGGGAGGAAGAAATGAGTAATCACTATTGTGGACAACATAATACCTGGTCAAAAATGCATATCGCATGACCATATTCTCCTTCATCAATCTGCAAGAGAATCAAAATGTTAAGCAAACTTATGCTCTCTAAGACCTACACACAGCACAGCATTTGTCATAATTTTAGTGTCAAGTAAAATCATAAACACATACCTTTGCGATACCACTTTTGAGTCGACAATCTATACTCATAGACTCTGTCTCTGATACCCGAGAAACACAGAACTTCTCATTTTTCATGGGTTCGTTCCTTCTTTCAAGGGGGAATTCAAACTTCTGAGTTGATTTTGTTAGAATTTCAGCAATATCAATTGAGTCATTACCATTGATAGATGTTTTATCACATGATTCTGTAGCGTCACTTGCATTACCGCATAATTCAGTTTGAGCACTCAATTTATCTTCATTAGCAAGAGTTTCACTCAAGTTCCTTTGATGATGAGAATTCAATACATGTTGTGGCATAGTTGACCCATGGTCTCCATCAATTATATTCTTGTCTTGTTTTGCACTTTTCATTAGCTGTTCAAGTTCAAGAAGTTGTTTTATGTCTACAGATCGTTTCGAGGCATGTTCAAAACCTTTCTCCCATTGAGAAAGAGCATCCTCTTTCCTTTCTAATGCCTCAAGTGCTCGACCTATATGGCAGAAAAAACCAGCATAAGTTTAAAAGATCAAACACATTTGTGCGTCCATGAAAAAAAAGTCATTTAAACTTCCGCTCATAATCGGAAATAGTGTACAACGGTAAATTATAAAAGCAGCTGTGCGTCAAAGAATGCATTACAAGATGCAGTTAAATAAATGCTTGAATAAAGAGAAGCCAGAATATAAAGTATGGAAGAAACAAAAAGACAATTGAAAAGAAAGCAAGATAGGATAAAGAATTGCTAAATTTGGTAGAAGGAGAAACCTTTAAGAATGTGAGCTTGAATAAGCGCGGGGTCAAGCTGAAGCGCGCTGTCGCAATCCTCGATTACGTGATTGTGCTGCTCCAACCGACTGTAACAAAGTGCTCTGTCGCTGAAAGCAACATTTATAATAAAATTGTGAGCAAAGATGAAAAAGAAGATCGACGAGACTCAAATTCGGAGAAGAATGGAGAAAGAAAGGAGTGCGAAACACACTAGAAGTCTTGGCTTTCACTAGACTCGGAAATGAACGAATTAAGGATTTCAATGGCCTTGTCCCAGTCCTCAGTTATACAGAGCCTAGCTAGCTCGGCTCGCTTTGAGATAGTAGGAGCCATGGGCGAAGAGAAACGAGGCGAGGTGCACGAATCTATAAGAGAAACTTCGAATCTATGAGTTCTTCGAAGTTTCAATGGAGTCCAATTCCAATCGAATTGTAAAAGTGAAAATATATGGGCATGGAGATCGCAAGGGGTAAAATGGAGAAATAAGGGATGAAGCTTTAGGAATCGGGAGGAAGAGACTGCGGCCCAAATTCAAGGCACAGACCAGTTTATTGCAGCCTTGTCAAGCCAGCCGGGTTTTTGAACTTGGGAGCTCAGAGTCGGAGGAGGGAACGTGTTAGTTGATAGTTTGTTTTTTTAACCGCCAATGTTAGTTGACAGTTGAGACTTCCATAACGGTTCCACTTTTTCCCCATGTGACCTTCGTTGAGAACTACGGAGTACCATTTTTTTTGTGTGTGTAATCTTCGCTGAGAACTTTAATTACCATAGTGAGATTTTGTTCCTGGTATATTAAATTTGTTGATTTATATCAAGTCCAAATTCAGCCTGACAACACCACCCCCATTCAAAATAGAAGTATATAAAAAAAAAAGGTTCCGTCAAAATAAATTAAATTTAGTAATCTTTTTCTCCCATCAAAGTTATTGATCTCCTGTCATATATTAGTGAAAAATGTAGATATGCGTACGGTTACTTTTGTGAGCGCGCGCGTGTTTTGGAACTATTTAACTATATTATATGCCGCCTATTTAAGTATTTATATTTTATACCTTCGAGCAAAATATATTTTATATATATATGCACAGTCTATTTATAATTTGAAGTTTTCAATATTTTGCAGTCTTCATGATAAAAAAAAAAAAAAAACATTTTGCACTCTTTAAAGCAAGTTACAAATAATCGGTCAGTAGTCTCTTGCATTAATGATTGTCAAGTTTTGGCCGAAAAAATAATTGTCAAGTAGATGTGTAAATCAATCCAATAACGATGGTGTCCAAGTTTCCCAGCGTGGCCTATCTCTTGAAACTCTAGAAGCCACAGGTCAACGAGAAGACTGAAGAGAGGTGTAGGCCATTGTTTGGGCAAAGAATCCTTAACACCTCCTTAAATAATATTTTTGGTGTTTAGATTATATATTTTAATTGTTGATTAAAAAGCTTGAATATTTTAGTCGTAACTACTGGTAACAGACTAACAGTAACGAGGGACGCCATATGGGTATAACGCTGTATAATTCCTGCCAGCTGAACCAATAATTTCATGGCTTTTTATTTCCCTTTATTGCATGGCCTTGCTTGTATGCGTCCGGGCATGGCAAAAGAAAGCTAAGGGAAAGTGAGGGAAAGATATATAATATTTTCTTGGTTTAAGGAGAGAGTGGTAATTAATCTTTGAAAAAAAAATTACGTATAAGCTTTAAATAAAGGGAGTAATTATTAATAAGCACTCTAAATTTAACCTATTATTAATAGGTTTTTTTTTAGAATTAGCTCAAAAAATGCGCAGATTAAGTTATAAATTTTTTGTATTTTTTAATAAAATTAGTTTTTATATCTTGGCTTGTAAATATCACAGGATAACTTACAAAAGCATTAAGATTTGATTAGGCTTTTTCTACAAGTCTCATGTAATACATACGAGTTAAACTTGGAAATTTACAACTTAATAAATGTGTTTTTGCACTAATTATTTAAGAAATTCATTAGTTATAAGTCAATATTAGAGGACTTATTAGTAAAAAAATTTCTTTACCTAAGACTTATATCAGTAATTTTTCCTTTTTTTTTTTGGGGGGGAGTGAAAGGAAAAATGATATTAAGGTAACAACAACAACTATAATAAACTGAGGAATATCAGTAATTTTTTCTTATTCAGCCTTTTCTTTTTTTTGCCGGTCTTATTCGGCCTTTTCACTTCAAGTTATCTCTGGTCATTTTATTTTTCTACTATACTAAACACACTTAGTACTACTACTTTGGTTAAAGTATATGTTTGTTATTCTAAGTTTACATTAAATTTGAGTTTAATCCAGGTTATTTGACCTGGATTGGACCGGCCGAATCGGCGACCCGGGCACTAAATCGGTCTAGGTTAATTTTTTTATTTTTTAAAATATTTTTTTTTAATTTTTCCTTTAGAATTTCATATTATAAGCCTAAAATATTTCATTTCTCACCGGTTTAGCTCCGGTCTGACCCAGTGATCCTTGACCCAGTACCTCGGCCGGTTCGCTGACCGATCTAAGTTTAATTACCTTGAATTTAATCCTTAATTTTAAAAAGTGTACTTTTAAGTCCTTAATCTTAATGCCATTAGTTTCATTTAACTTAAAAGACCACTCAACAAATTTAAATCGTGAATTTGCAATCAAATGTTGAAAAAATATGCTTAGATTTTAATTTTATAGTATAATTAAATTTATATCTCAAAATTTAAGCATGTTTTACCGGTATTTAATTAAGAAGTTGTCGCCGTTTAAATTTGTTGAGTCAGTATTTTCTAACAAATTAAATTGACAGTGTTAAGATTAAGGAACTAAATACACTTTTTAAAGTTAAAGGATTAAACTAAAATTTGATGTAGATTCAAGGGATCAAATATATACTTTAGCTTATTTCTACTTTCAATTTTAAATATAAGGCTCAGCTGACTTTTATAGAGAAATTTAAGAAGCTAATTAAATTACTGGAAAGTATTTATATGTATTGTTTTTTTTTTTCAAATTAATTTATTTAACTTATAAATTGATATATAAATCATAGACAACGTATAATATGATTATAAATAACTTATTTAGCTTCCTTAATCCTTCAAAAAAATCAATTAAATTTTATATTTAGAACATGATAATAGAAGTGTTTTTTTAATAAGGATTTCTACCTCATTTTTATTTTTATTCCATCAAAAGTCGCTCGTCCAAGCCCGATGAGGCTTACTTATGACACGATTTTTGTGTTTGCTAACACGTGGAGTTTGACAACAAGAAATGGAGCATCGTGAAATGGAGGAATAGTTTCGTAGCTTATTTTTGGGATGAGTTTCGGACGGTTTAAATTTAATTTTTTTTATTTTTATTTTTTTAAAAAAATATTTTAATGAATATAAAATCTAAAATAAAAATAATATCTTAATTAATATTTTTTAAAAATATAATTTTTCATTTAAAAAACACCCATTTAAAAAAAATCAAATCTAAACTATTCAAACGTGAACTAGTTTTTAATGAGGATAGACACCGAAACACGTACCGTGAAATGGATGAAGTCGTATATATGATCGTAGGGATTTCTTTTTTTCTTTTAATATTTTCACAACATTTCTCACTGATAAATTTAATGATGGCCTGAATTGGTACCTACCCAACGAGCACCGATCGTAGACAAGCAAAGTGAGAAGAGACCCATGGGCCGCTAATTCTAAACAAGCAAGCAAGCAAGCACGTGACGGTTAAAGGCACGTGTGGAAGAGAAAATCCACAAGTCCAGAAATTGATTGATTAATCCAGATTTTCAACATAAAATAAACAGAAATATGCGTGCTTTGTCGTGTCAACTGATCCCTATTGACTATTTCTCTGTATGTGGACATTAATTTGTTATGTGCAAGGTGACTAAAGACCAAATCAAATTGCTAAAAGCTTCTTTGGGAAGTGGCTTCAGTTCTTTTCATTATAGGAAAAGGATCATCATTTTCTTCTTTTTAGAATCGTTGGATGGAGATCTCAACGGTTTAGATTTAATATATTATAAAATTATTATTATTATATTAATATATTAAAAATATTATTATAAAAATATATTAAATCTGAACGGTTGATATCTTTGATAATTCTAAAAGAGAAAAGGGCAGTCCTTCAAGCCCTGTCCGGTTCGTTCAACCTAACAATCATCTTTTGACCAAAAAAAAAAAACTTAAAGATCATCTTTATCTGCATTATTAAGAGAGAAGATATCAACAGGAGCATCAGTGCAGCCATAGACGCCATGTCGTTTCGACCCCCTCAATGAATCGTGTGAATACTGATCCAAGTATACGACGATCACTGTAATATCATCATGAATATGGCGCCTTTCACCTTTCTCAACCCTAATTAAATCCTTATATCTCATTTCTTTTTTCTTTGCAGCCTCTTCTAGTGCAGCTCTCACCAATCTCTTGGCTATTCCCTGCAATAGAATTTAAACACTTTAAAAAACAAAACAAAGTACTAGAAAACCAGAAATCGTGTCAATAAACTTTACTTTGTGGCTGAATCTCACGTTTATGTTTAAAATGCTACTTACTGGTCTTGGATTTTTGAGGATGATGTCAACGGCAGCTTCATCAGTCAAATGCTCCCAAAGCCCATCAGATGCAAATATCAAGAACATGTCTTCTGGCGTTAACGTTCGACTCAATACTGAAGGTTCAGCTGTCATTACAGGTCGCTTTAAAGGAAACAAGTATCCAAATTGTTGGAACAGAGGATCTCTATTAAACTCAGGTTTCTTTAGAAAAACATCTCCAATTGATCTTGACACCTGAAACGTAAATAAAACACTTTAGTGTATTCAATTATAAAATGGCCGTGAATGTATAGAATTTTTACTAATGATGTGCAACAAAGGTTATCATTAAAGTGCTTATGTTTCATTTTCTGGTAATTGTGACTCAAATATGAATTGTTTGATGGTTCCTTGTAAAAGATATAGGCTCACAAGAATACAAAAAGATGTCAAATCTTCCGTCTGTGCAACTATCTTCGCAAGAGCCAAGAAATGATTTCAAGGAGTTCGTTCACATGCAGCTTCGGAGAATTTACTTTCCATAGACAACGGTTATGCTGCCAAACCACATGGAATTATGTAACCGTTCACCATAAAGGGAAAGAGTTTAACAACCAAGCATTCACATGATGAGGAGTCGTCTTCTTGTTTTTTTTAACCATTTTCTGAGATAAAGTCGCAGAAGAAGTTTTTGTAGATATATTCTTCCAAAGGGTAATTCTTTGAAAAACAGAATGGTCACACATAAACTAACCAGAAAGAAGCTGTGCTTAAAATCATCTTAAAAGAATCCTTCACAAATGGAGTCTCACTGATCCCCTGACAAGCTGCAAGCATAGTGTTGCAGAATATTGGAGCATGTAACATGATTCTTGGCGTATGTAAGTTACAACAAGATACTGAGTTATTAAAACAATGAAGTTGAAGCCAGTTTAGGAGGAAAACTCCAAAAAGAAAAAATTCCTTAGTTGTTAAAACCCCATATATGTTACACTAGCTGCAAGATCAGAAGTTGAAGCCAACAGAGTGAATGTATATATATTAAAATATTTGAACCGGTACCAAAACTCCAAACAATGATCTTATGAAAAAAGAATTGAAAGAATGAAATCTTTATTATCAGAGGCAACTGAGCAGAGCAGCCAAGGAAGGGAAAGAAGACAAAGAATGCACAAAAAAGAGCCTTAGAAAAAGCTAACAAGTACCTGAATAATTCCTTTGATTCTCCAAACTCCATGAGTGTAAACCACAATGTGTGCATCATCAGGGTGAAGCGCCATAACTTCATTTCTAATCTCTTCCACCCCAACATTATGATCAGTGGACAGACGTTCTGCCACAACCGAACAATCAACTTTCTTACCCAGAACTACCCTCGAATCCCCAAGATTTGCAACATAAAGAACGTTGTTTGAAATCGCCCCAACAAGACAACACGACCCCACTGAAGCAATCTGCGGCCGACTAGTCAATGATTGTTTCACGAACTGTAAAAATTGCTCTTCAGTTTCATTAAAGGCCTTCTTTATCACGGCCTCCGATATCCCACCTTCTTCAGAGGCAAACTCTGTGCCGAAGAAAAAATCAAGATGACGTTAAAATGCATTGACTAATTAGTTTTTTTTTTTTTAAAAAAATAAGTTTGATGGGGAGGCATCGATTCTGAGGCTGCTTACGCTGGAGAAAGGGGAAGAGATTGTCTGCGATGAATCGAGAAGTCTCCGGACCGCCATGTCCGTCATATATGCCAATATAAGTTGCAGAAGGAGAGGTAAGGACTTGACTTTGGTCTTCAAGAGTCGAGTTAGCTTGAACTATAGCAATTGAATAATCACCTAAAGCGTATGTCTTCAAGTTTGTATGCCAGAGAAGCCCATCGTCGCCTCCTCCACCAAAGCATGCCTTTAATGGCCTTCTGCAGAATTCCAACATCTTTCTCTCTATCGTTGTAAATGTAAACTTCAAAAAAATATATCTCTGCTTCTCTGATTCAAGGTTGAGCAAGCGTATAGAAAAAGCGCTGGTGTTGCGGTCTAAGGCCGATGAAAAAAGAGGAAGATTTGTTGGTGAAGGAATTGTTAAATGAGAAATATGAAAGAGCGGGACGTGTGAGTACCGCGTGAGGAAAAAGGAAGGAAGGAAGAAAGAAAGATTGAAGAAAGAAGGGGTAGTAACAGAAAGACGAAGACTAAGGGTATGTTTGGTAGGAAGGAAAGGAAGGGTAAAGAAAACTTTTAAGAGTTAGATTTTAAAAAATTGAAGAAATGAAGTTATAATATTTTAATTAAGATAATAGGTAAAATAAAATAATAAAAAATTAATTAAAAACTTTTAACCACACTTTTCCAACTTTTTTAAATTTAAATCATAAAAATTTTTCCTTCCTTCCTTTTTTTTTTTTCTAAATCTCTCATAACAAACTCCCTCGTACCAAACGGTCCCTAAGCAAAGAGCGGAGGAGGGGTGAGAAAGGAAGAGTGGATTTAGACTTTAAGGATGACGTGGATTAAAGGACATAGATAGAAGAAGAAGAATTCGAGCCACGACGGAAGTCTTTTCAAAGTAAACGGTCAAAGGATTTAATCGTCAAGCCATAAGGTCTTCGAAATTTAAGGCCGTCCCCATTCAGGAATTCTTGAAACTCTGTTTGTATCTAACTTTTTCGGCCTGAAAATGACAAAGAAGGATAGTACAAGAGCAGAAGAGATCAGAATATATGATTTTATGGTAATGGATAGTTAGACGCTTTTCTAATTTCTAATAAATATCACTGTCGTTGGGGCAACGCATGCATCTGAAAATGTGATGAAAGTTGAAAATTAGCAAGGTTGAAGACAAATAGTATGATCAATATCCAATGATATATTTAATATTCAATATAAAACTTGGGGAAAATTGCCCATAATTACTTGTTTGGAGACATTGGGCAGTTAATTCCCCAAACAAATATTTATGGACTATTTATTTTTTTTCTGTCAGTAAGATGTCAAATTTATAATAAGTTGTGTTAATTACCGATCGTGCCATCATTTCTTAACCTTTCATGAGAAATATATGCATAAAATTTTGATCCCCATGATAAATTACCCAAAAATTGGGACAACTGAAGTCGGGCCTATTTATGGAAGTTGATCTGTGGCCCCAAACTATTTTTCACAGCCTGTGGCCCATAACTATAGCTGCAACAAAGAAAATGCAGCCTGATTTTCAGTACAAAAATCCTGACCAAAAGGAAAGACCGAAAATTTTTTTTTTTAACCAGCGAAAAAACTAGTGATAGTTGTGAATAGCTTATTTTTGGATAATAAGTGCTTAGAAATCGTGAATCATGGTATACGGGGTAAGTATGTGAGATGAGTTTTATCTCAGATTGCGTAATAAGGACTTATTCTCTAAAATTAAGTGATCCCAAACACACACTATAACACGTTGGATTTGGTTTCAGTGTTAAGTACTCTATTTATATCTTCTAACTCGTCAAATCTAGATTATTAGATCTGATTTGCATAATTCAGATCTGATTTTTTAAAAATATCTTTTTTTAATGAAAATTATTTTAATTGGTATAGCATATAAAATAAATATAATCTCTTAACTATTATTCTTTTAAAAAATTTAAATCTGAACTGTCTAAAATTGGACAGATTAAATTTGATGAGTTGGGAGAACTAAGCATAGTGCTTAACACTGAACCAAGTCTATAACACATAGAGTCGTAGTTAATTATGAATGCCACACGCAATAATAACTATCTGTAATATTGATGTCGATTATAATATTGCATGATATGCTTGTATGAGCCATGTATCTCTTTAAGTCTTTAGTTTCAATAAGTTGTAATTTCATAAACGAGTTTCTTCTCCTCGGTGAAAGATGACAAATATACATGTGTGCATGTTTTTGAGATGTTTTCTTACATGCTCTCATATATTTGCAGACTAGATCCAATCTAAAAATATATTTATTTGACTCGAATGATGTAATATTCTCCTTCTTTATAATGCCAGCTTAATTAAGAATCTGAAAAATTACAATGACCCTATCCCTTCTCTTTGTTTGTATTTTACCCTTGACATTTTATCTAAGTTACACCTATATTTTATTTAGGGATGAATATAACGTTTAGTTCTTGTAGTTTGATCTCATTTTGATTTTGGTGCCTGTAGTTTCAATCCAAAGGTTTTAGTACCTTAAGTTTTATTCCGTTTACCATGTTAATTCCTATAGTTTAACAGGGCCCTAAAGGGTGTTAAATTTGTTGATGTGTCACTAACGTGGTTTATTTCGTTGACATGGCATGATGACTGTGCAGGCTAATTGGAGATGTAATTTTAATTGAAAACATGACACGATCGAATGAGAGCACCCCATTTATTTGGCTCACACACTCATAAGATAAACTACAGCTTCTACAATATCCTTCGCCTTCAATGTGATCCCTTTCAAGTTTGCCAATCCTCTTACAAACTCCTCCATCTTCTCCACTTTCTCTTCCAATTGTAGCAACCTAGACTTCATAGTTGCTTCTTCTTCTTCTTCTTCATCTCCGGCTCTGCTTCTCCACATACGCACCAGCATCGAAGTCACCACTTCGAATGGCAACATACAATTAACCTTAATCTCATATTTCCCCAACTTACAAGATGTGTTGTTGGTGAGCCCAATTATGGCGTGCTTTGAAGCTGTGTAACCTAGCCCTCCCATGACTCCAGCGAGGCTCCACATTGATATGATGCACCTAGATCACTAGGAATCATCACTCTTGTCATGTGCTTCATTCCTAGATCCACTTCCTTTATGTTCACTTGCATGACTCCGTTGAACCTATCGAACCTATTGTAATTCCTAGATGAATTACAACAGTGTCCCATCGGCAAGATGAGTGGAACTAGTGGTTAGGGAACTCCATCCATCTCCTGCCTAGTGCGTATCTGTTTCAAATCATTATTCAGCAAGTTTTCAACTTGAAATTCTTTAAATACATTGTTAGAGGTACTACAATAATCGTTTATCGCCGGATATACATGATCTTGTGGGAAGAAGGGAGGGTCACATTCATGTAATGGATATTAAGGAGGGAGATGATGATCAAGAGAGAATCTTCCACCTAGTTTAGTTAGAAGGTTTCTCAAATTGTTGACACCATCGCAGGTATCTTGGATCGAAGAACTTGCACAGGTAGTCTGATGATGCGTAGACAAAGAAGGAGTAGTGGTTTAGTTCATGAGCACCAATTTATTAGTCGGTCTCTGAATAAGTTGTGATTTGCCAACAATTGTAATTTTGCTAGGTCTCCTCTAGAATCTCGTCCTTCTCGAGTGAAGAATATGATGATTATGCACACTGAGAAGGCCACCTGATTCCACAAACAAGAAGTCATTTTTTTTAATTAAAATTCATGCTCAGTCAACATGCCATGTTAGCAAAATAAACAATGTTAATGACACTTCAGCAAACTTAAAATCGTTAACTTCGGGTTTAAGTCCTTATTAATGTTAGTGTTAAAATGATATAATTAATAAGTAATTGGTAGTAGATAGTAGTTAGGTGGATAGTAGTTGAGGGCATTTAATAAACCCTCTCTATAAATACTCATATAAGTTTTGTAAATGATATAATTCAGAAACATTTCTCCTAAATACTTTGTCATGATATTAGAGCCTAGGGCTCTCTAAAATTGTTCATTCTGTTTATCGTTTGTTCATCTGGCGTTGTTCATATTTACGTGGTCTGTTTCACCTAGCCTACTTCTAGGGGTTATCATGCTCTAGTTTCACACTTCCAGGTGTGGGTTTCTTGTTCTCCTTACTCTAAAACTAGTATTTGCCTTTGACTTGTAAAAGTTTAGTATTTTGGTGTGATTAGCGGTTGTGTTCGCTGTTTAGTGTTTCTATTGATTGCTGGTTCATCTCTTGAACGTGCTTGTTGGCTTTTTTATTGTGATTCTTTGGTTACTCTTCCATGGATGATTCTAAGAACTTAGATATATTCCTATGTCTGCTAAGATTACTGCTTCACAGTTGAATTGGACAAATTATAGTGATTGAAATAAAACTGTTTGAGTTTATATTTTGGGCACTAAGAAGGAAACCCATTTAACTAAGGATCCTCCTTCTAGTGATGAAACAAAAATTTTGGCTTGGACGAGAGCGGATGCTCGAATTTTATTTCAAATCCGGAACTCTATTGAACCACATATTCTATCTTCTGTTAGTCATTGCAACACAGTCAAAGAAATTATGACATATCTTGAATTTATGTTTTTTGGAAAAGGGAATATTACCCAAGTTCATGAAGTATGTAAAGGATTCTATCACTCCTAGCCGTAAGGGTGTCTCTTGAAAGGCTTCTTCTTAGACTTCAAAAGGATGTATGAGGAGAGGAGATGAAAGTACTTATGTCTCTGCAAGCAGATCTTGCAACCCATGTAAAAAATCTGGAACTTTAGGCTATCATAAGTTTCCTTGAAACTCTTGACCCATCTTATGAGACTATTCGTTCACAAATTTTGTCGAGTCAGGAGTTTCCCTCTCTTAAAGATGTTTTCTCATGGGTTCTCCGTGCTGACAATTTGATTCATTCTTTGTTGATCCAAATGCGAGTGCTCTAGCTGGATGTGGCCCATTTGAACACAGGAATTATGGGTACAAAAAAAGCACTAGTTCTTCACCGATGAATTCTGACAGTACTATCTGTAATTATTGCAAGGGACCTGGTCACATTAAGAAAAATTATTGTAAATTGCAGAATAAAAAGGAGTGTGATCAGCAGTGTGGTTTTGCTTATATTAGCCTGATTTTGGTCCGTCATCTGTAAGGGTCCTAGCTACAGGTACTACGCCCTCTGGTCTTGCTACTACTTCCATAAAGTAGGTTATTGATTCTGGTGCCACCGACCACATAAGAGGCAACCATCATTTATTTTCATCATATGCTTCTTATGCTAACCCATGCTCCATATATGTCACCAATGGTTCCCCGGTCCGTGTACTTGGATCAAGCACTGTTAAACCAACTATATCCATTTTGCTATCTTATGTTCTTAATGTTCCCGATCTTACGTTTAATCTTTTATTTCCAAGTAAACTGACTCGTCATTTAAATTATTTTATCTTACTATTCCCTGATCATTGTTTAATTCAGGATCTTTTGACAAAGTAGATTATTGGTAAAAGCTATGAATCTGGTAGGCATTACATCCTTGATGATCAAGTGTCGTGTTCTGTTGCTTGTTCTGGTGGGTCGTCTCCCTTTGAAGTCTATTTTCATCTCGATCATACGACCTTTTCGTCCCTTAAAAGGTTGTATTCTCAGTTTTCATCTGTATCTACTTTAGATTGTAAGTTCTGTCAGTTTGTCAAAAATTTTCGTGTTCATTTGGCACCTCGAGTCAATAAACGGGCTGCATCCCCCTTTGAGTTAGTCCATTCTGATGTTTGGGGTCATTGTTCAGTTTTATCTCAAATTGGTTATCGATATTTTGTCACATTTGTTGATGACTTTTCCCGAACCACTTGACTTTACTTAATAAAATAGTGTTATGAATTATTTACCCATTTTTGTAATTTCTGTGCTGAAATTCAAACCCAGTTTAATACTCTTATGAAAATCCTTTGAAGTGATAATGTGAAAGAATATTTTTCTACCCCATTCACAGATTATATGCATAGTTATGGCATTCTTCACCAATCCTCCTTTGTTAATACACTTACTCAAAATGGTGTTGCCAAAGGAAGAACCGCCATCTCTTTGAAACTGCATGAGCTCTCATGTTTCACTCCTGTGTCCCTAAATCCTTTTGAGCTGATGTCGTATCTACTGCATGTTTTCTCATCAATCGCATGCCTTCAACTGTCCTTAGTGGTGATGTTCCATATTCTGTTATATTTCCCACCACTAAGCTATTTCCTATTTATCCAAAAAATTTTGATTATGTTTGCTTTGTTCGGGATGTCTGTCCAAGTATCAATAAACTCAATCCCAAGTCCTTTGGGTGTGTCTTTCTGGGTTATTCTCAAGTTCAAAAAGGTTATCAGTGTTACTCTCCTGATCTTCGTCGTTATCTTGTGTCCATTGATATGACTTTTCATGAGTCTTCTCCTTTCTTCCCGTCTTTGTTATTATTTGAGTCTTCCTCCATCATTGATGAGCTGATGATGTCCTGGTTTCTCATGTCCCTATCTCACCAGTACATGCTGCTATTCCAGAACCTGATATTGCCAATGTTCTGCCTTCACCAGTGACTGCTTTACTGACAGATTCAGTTCATGACTCTCTGGTTTTTGATCTAGATTCCCCAGATCCTGCCATTCCTGTCCTTGACTTAATTGTACTTGATTCTTCTGTTGATTCATCTAAGGAACTGCCTATTGCCCTCCGCAAAGGTACCTGTTCTCATTGTCCTCCCAAAAGATATGTTGATTATACCTATCCTACTCCTTCTTTGTGTCCTACTAGCATTTGTCCCATGTTACCTCTTCCCTTATGGCTACCCTTGATTACATCTCTACCCCTACCACCCTTCACCAAGCCTTGACTCACCCTAGTTGGAGTGCAGAATGGAAGAAGAACTGTTGGCCCTTAAAAAGGCTGGTACCTAGACTTTTATTGATTTACCTTATAGGAAGAAGGTCATCGGATGTAAATGGGTGTTTGTTGTTAAGACTAAGGCTGATAGTTCCTTGGAACAGTTGAAAGCTCAACTTATTGCCAAAGGGTATGCTCAAACTTATGGAATTGATTATTCTGAGACTTTCTCCCTTGTGGTTAAGCTCACTTTAGTTCGTCTTCTTGTCTCTTTGGCTGCCACTTATCATTGGGATCTGTATCAGTTGGATGTTAAGAATGCTTTCTTGAATGGTGACCTCCTTGAGGAAATTTATATAGAGCAACCACTTAGGTTTGTTGCTCAGGGGGAGCATAAGAAAGTGTGCTACCTCTGAAAGTCGTTGTATGGTTTGAAGCAAAGTCCTCGTGCCTGGTTAGATAAATTTTGTGGTATGTTCAAGAATTTTAGGTTAAGTCAAAGCAAGTATGATCACTCTGTATTCAACCAATAATCTGATGTAGGCATGGTTCTTCTAGTAGTGTATGTTGATGATATTGTTATTACTGGGAGTAACATCTCTGGAATCTCATAACTTAAAGTCTTCCTTAACTCCCACTTTCAGACAAAAGACTTGGGACCATTAAAGTACTTCCTTAGTATTGAGGTTTCGAGAAGCAAGAAGGCCATCCTTTTTACTCAAAGGAAGTATGTTCTCGATCTCTTAAAGGAGACTGGAAAGCTTGGAGCTGCACCAAGCAACATTCCCATGATTCCAAATCCGTTCCTACTCTTAATAATAGTATGTTTGATAAGATTCCTAATGACTTGAAGAATAAGATTAATCCAGAGAAACTGAAGCCATTTGCATTTCCTGAAAGATATAGGAGATTTATCAGGAAGCTAAATTATCTGATAGTAACTTGTCCTGATATAACCTTCTTAGTTAGTGTACTCAGCCAATTCATGACATCTCCAATAGTGGTACAATGGGAAGCCTTAAAGTATATCCTGTATTATTTGAAAGGTTCTCCAGGTCGTGAAATTCTTTATAGAAATTATGGGCACACTAAAATCGAGTGCTTTTGCAATGCATATCATGCAGGCTCAAAGGCCACATGGTGATCCACTATGGGTTATTGTGTGTTTGTTGGTAGAAATATGATATCTTGGAGAAGTAATAAGTAAGGTGTTGTGTCAAAATCCAGTGCAAAAGCAGAATACAGAGCTATGTCCCAGTCAGTACAGGAAATTGTGTGGGTCTTTTAGCTCATTAAGGAGATTGACATTATCACGACATTGCCTGCGAAGCTATGGTGTGACAATAAAGTAGCATTACACATAGCATCGAACTATATGTTTCATGAACGTACAAAACATATTGAAATCGACTGTCATTTTATTTATGATAAGATCAAAGAGAATGTTGTATCTACAGGGCATATGCCATCAAATGACCAACTTGCAGACCTTCTAACAAAGGCCTTAAATGGGACACGGGTTGAGTATCTTTATAACAAGTTGAGCATGATTAATATATATGCTCCAACTTGAGGAGAAGAGTTAGTGTTAAAATGATGTAATTAATGAGTAGCTAGTGGTAGATAGTAGTTAGGTGGATAGTATATGGTGGTGGATAGTAGTTTAGGGCATTTAATAAACTCTCTTTATAAATACTCATGTAAGTCTTATAAAGGCTTTTTTACCGGTACCCTATGTACAGTAAAAAATATTACCGAAATGCTATAAGGTAGAAAATATTTATCAATATACTACACCTAAAGTTTATCACGCCAAGAATGAGTTTACATTTGTACAAAAATTCATCATGCCAAGAACAATTTTCACTATCTGATGTGATGTGATGATTATTTTTTAATTAAAAAGCAAACTCGTTCTTTGCAAAAATGATTTCACTTTTTCTGATTGGATTGAGAGAGGGGGGAGTGTCACTGTCGGAGGAAAAGGGAGGGATGTAGATAAAAGAAAGGGAGGGAGATAGAGAAAAATACATAACTTTTAAAATTTATTTTTCTCTCAGTTCCACTATCACCAATTTCTCCACATCCCTCTTAGACTCTCACTCATTATTGTTAAACTCACAAGTTGACTCTTTGAATTTACCGTTTTTATATTTTTAATTTATAAAATTGTGTAAGTTTGTGCTTAAACTCATGCTAGCCATAAACTTAGTTAAACTCGCGAGTTTACACACTAAATTTACTCTTTTTATGTTTTTATCTCATAAAAGTGTGTCAGGGTGTTCTTAAAATCGTGTTAATTTGCTCATTTAGATCATATTTAATGGCTTTATATATGAACTTCATATAAATTTCTTTTTGGAAATGATAAATTTTCAGTGTTGGTGGATTTAATTTTAATTATTCATATTTAAAATATAATTAAATTTAATTATTGTCATTTTATATTTTTCTTACTTTATTATATACTCTTAACGTCTATTTATTAATGAATATAAACTTTAATAAGTTTACTATTCGAGTTCACGATCTGAGTTTATATTTTTTAAGTTCAAGTTTAAAGAAAAAAGAAATTGAGGGAGAGATATGGGCTGAAGTGGGGTGAAGTGAAAGCAAGGGTGTCAAACTTACGAGTTTATAATTTGAGTTCACGATCTGAGTTTATATTCTTAAACTCGTAAGTTTGACACCCTTGCTTTCACTTCACCCCACTTCAGCCCATATCTCTCTCTCAATTTCTTTTTTCTTTAAACTTGAACTCAAAAAATATAAACTCAAATCGTGAACTCGAATAGTAAACTTGTTAAAGTTTATATTCATTAATAAATAGACGTTAAGAGTATATAATAAAATAAGAAAAATATAAAATGACAATAATTAAATTTAATTATATTTTAAATATGAATAATTAAAATTAAATCCACCAACACCGAAAATTTATCATTTCCAAAAAGAAATTTATATGAAGTTCATATATAAAGCCATTAAATATGATCTAAATGAGCAAATTAACACGATTTTAAGAACACCCTGACACACTTTTATGAGATAAAAACGTAAAAAGAATAAATTTAGTGTGTAAACTCGCGAGTTTAACTAAGTTTATGGCTAGCATGAGTTTAAGCACAAACTTACACAATTTTATAAATTAAAAATATAAAAACGGTAAATTCAAAGAGTCAACTTGTGAGTTTAACAATAATGAGTGAGAGTCTAAGAGGGATGTGGAGAAATTGATGATAGTGGAACTGAGAGAAAAATAAATTTTAGAAGTTATGTATTTTTCTCTATCTCCCTCCTTTTCTTTTATCTCCATCCCTCCCTTTTCCTCCAACACTGACACTTCCCCTCATAGTTCGATCTCTCTCTCTCTCTCTAAATCCAATAAAAAAAATGAAATTGTTCTTGCAAAGAACGAGTTTGCTTTTTAATTAAAAAATAATCATCACATCACATTAGATAGTGAAAATCGTTCTTGGTGTAATGAATTTCTGTATAAATATAAACTCGTTCTTGGCGCGATGAACTTTAGGTGTAGTATATTGGTGAATACTTTCCACCTTGTAGCATTTTGGTACTTTTTTTTACTGCATATAGGGTACTGGTAAAAAAGCCTCTTATAAATTATATAAATCAAAATATTTCTCCTTAAATACTTTATCAATTAAATTATAGAAATTAATATTGTAAACGGAATAAAACTTGAAGGACAAAACCTATAGATTGAAACTATAGAAATCAAAACTAAAATAAGATCAAACTATAAGGACTAAACATTATATTAACCCTTTATTTAGACTTTTATATGATTTTTCTAAAAATTATGCCCCTCCACCTCCAGATGTATACACCAACCAACTTTTGTTTATTATTAGTATTATTTTTTATATCTTACCTGAACACCAACCACCTATAAAAACATCGAAATCCACAAAATTAATCATGATGACGAGAACCGACTCTGGCCACTTATGATGGCACTTATCATTTTATACTTCATCGGCACCACAAATCTCACATTTAATATCTTAATGTCAACTAAATTTCCATGGCAACAAACAAAAATATTAAATTAATTAACCCCCTAATACTAGAAAAGAAGGGTAAACCGACAAATTTAGCTTGACTCATTCTCGCAAGAAAAAGCGAGTTTTCCGTTTCGTGTAACAATACAGCCAACACTACACTGCTAATGCATTACATAAAATAAACTATTTCAACTACAAAAAGCAGAACAAAGGCATAAACCATAGCTTAATAAACTAAATAAATCGCAGGCACGCGATCCCAATATTAACATTCATGAGTTTAAAAGCAAAGCCGCCTCCTCATCAAGGTAGCTTGCATGCGAAAGCTCCTTTAGCCATTCAGACGTTCGAAGAAGACGACGACGTGATGAGACAGCCTTATTTTTTCCCTGCTTTTGCCTCTGCTTCTCCTTCTCAAACTCGATCACTACTTTTTCTTTCATGGCACGCGTTGCACTTTCTGTCTCTTTGGTGCTTCTAGTGCGACTATTGATTATGACAGTGTCCAATGGCATATCAATCGAACACTTACATCCACTCAACAAACCACCACCTTTATCCAGAAATTGCTTCAACCCATGATTGGTACTCATAATTTTGCCACTTTTAGCGGTTCCACTATTACTAGTGCTTCCACTGCGAGAGACACAGTTTTTTATACCGCGAACTTTAAGGTCTTGCAATTCAATCTCTGGTGCGGGCACCACACCCAGACGGAAAAAGTCCCACGTTGACGATTTTCGACCCACATTACTGAAACTTGCTTGTCTTGGAAGAGGCACTTTTAACTGAGGTTTGGGACTTGGGCAAGTGTGAAATCGGTTTTTAACTCTGGACTCTGAAACTGAAACTCTTGGTGTGAGAATGGTTATGGAGCTAGTGCTGTAATTTGGTGAGTTCTGGCTTTTGAAACTGCTGCTTCTACTGCTGTTGCTTCTGGACTCACTCAGAGAACCATGGTCAAGGGAATCGAGGGACATTGATTTGTAGCGGTTGAATTTGTTGCCCTTGAGTTGTAAGGGGAGAATTTGACCTTGAAAGAAAACTTCATCCGCTGTACACATTTCTGTTTCCTCGGAAAAGGAACTACCCCAAAGGCGGAAATCGAATTCTTCGTTTGTTTCAAGCGCCTGGGAATCTGCTTTCCTTGATCGTTCATCTTCTTTGACCGAGACCTCTGGTTTTAGTTGGGCACTGTTTCTGTCTGTTGCCATCTCAGGAAAGGAAAGTGACTCTGTTGGAAAACTGTTGGGAGGCAGAGGAAGAGGGAAAGGACATGAATGAGAGTGAGTGTGATGAAGAAGTGTGAACAGGGGATATGTTTGGTTAAACAAAACAATTTACGCAAACAAGAGAAGACGAGTGTGATAGACAGAGTCAGAGGGAGAGACAAGGGGAATATAAAGAGAAGTGGCGCCAAATGTGCGAGAATAAGAAAAAGAGAAGTAAGTGCAGGCCAACCCAGCCAGTGTCCTGAACTGTGCCTTTTGAGCCGGCACCACGACAAGCATAATATCTCTGCCAAAGTGTTCCCGTCAGAAAGAATTTGAGTAGAGATTCTGAATATATGATCTGAAAAATATAAAATTTGAACAATCTAACAAATGTATGTGTGATTTTTTTCCACAACCATAAAAAGGTAGGAGTAGTGCTTTTTACTCCTTTTTACCTGTATCTCTCGAGATTTAAAAGGCATGAGAGTGATTAAATATGCAAGTGTTACCACCTGCCTCATTTGTATATGAGTCCCGGAGAAATTATTGTACAGATATTATGGGCAAACTCGCAGCCTCGCAGGCATACACAAATATTCAACTCCCATCAGCTGGGAAAACTTTCATTTCATGTAATTAAAAAGCGTTTATAAGAAATCCAATTATTTTCCTCCACGTTTTGGATTAAAACGTTACTTTTGGGCAGTATGCTTTGGTCACAACTCATTAATGTGTTATCATAATTTATTATTAAGAACCAAATAATTCTATTTACGGGCTGCAAAGACCAATCACCCCCTTTTTTTGTGACAACTCCATTTCTTTTTTCAAGTCATACTCCGATTCCTTACTTTTCTTTTCTTTTCTTTTTTTTTTTTGGTCTTACCTCACTCATCCCATATTCTTCTCTGTCCCCATCCCACTGAAGAACGTGGGGATAAAAGCCAAAACCCACCAACACAAAAAGAACGAAGGACAACTAGGTTGCTGCCCTAGTGGAAGTAGTATTACAATACGTATAACTGAGATCAGCAGGCAAAGCGTCAAGATTAACTGATGGTGTTGATGCTTCCGTTAAAAGGTGCAGAAATGATCTCTGGCAGAGGTATGACGAGAAAAGAAACCAATACGCATCTTTTGAGGAGAGGGGTTGTTGAAAAGATAAGGTGCAAAACGCGGGTTAAAGGAAGTTACCACAGTATTCTGGGAAAACAGGTCAGAATAGTTTTGTCTATATTACTTACAAAATATAAGATCTTTTGATCTTTACATTAATTTAATTTTTGATATTTACTCTTACTATTAGCAACCGAAAGCTTGGAAGAAAATATTTTACATTGATGATACTCATCGAGAAGATCTATCTTTAATTAGACGTGAGACCTTGCAATCACAAAAAAATCCAGTTGCTCTTGTCTGAAAAAAACATATCCAATTGTAGAATAGAGGTGGTGTGTTGAGTTGAACATTCCACAAGCGAGGCCTAACCAAATGGCCATTAGGGCCAATTTAAAATTCAAAGTAAAAGCTGATCCCCACAGATTGAAATATGATGTTCTAGCCTTACAGGCCAAGAATCTGATATCGTGCAAGATGTAGGAAATGACTTCAGAGTCATATGGGAAAATTTTTAAGGGGTCCAAATCCAAAATCTGCATTGCTTGTTCTCGCACATGAGATAATTTTGGCCAATTCTTGAGAATAACTGTTAGTAGTAGTCAAATTATATGTAATTCAAAGTAACATGGATTGAGCCCAGGGAAGATTTCTGGATGCCTTCAATTTCACCGTCTGTCCTACGAGTGTTGATCTAAATCTGAAAGATGCCTTTATTGCAGCATGCGCTTCGTCATAAGAGCGAATGAAAGAAGGTAAAAGCAAATTATAAAAGTGAAAGAAACCTAACAAATTACAAGAAGGAGACCAGAAACTGTTTGTTATTATCAAACAAAAAGCTCAATCAAAGGCCTCCTTGGCGATTAACGGCATCGACGACTTTGGATTCAGCCTCAGAGGAAACAGCAGAACCAGAGAGAGTTGGGGCGTCCGTAGCACCAGGTCCTCGACCAGGTTGTGGCTGAAGATGGCCTTCAACGCCATAACCTTGTTGCTTGTAATCTTCAAGGTCCGTGTATTTCACGTACGGACTCTCTTGCATTGGAAGCCCTTCAAGTCCTCGTTCCCCTGTTTGATCTTTTGCATTATTTGTGTTCTTCTTATCTTGTTGCTTCTCCATTATTAATTGTTTTCCTTCTTCTTCTTCATGTGGTTTCCCTCCTCATTTCTTCGTGTTTATATACACGCCATTCTCTCCCTTCTCTAGCTCTCCATGTCTTTGCGCACGTGGCGATTCATGAGGGACTTTCGAAAATTCGTGGCAAATTTTACAAGTTTTTTGTTCCCATCCACTCAACAATTAGCCTCCTGTCTTTCCTCACGAATCTTACACGCTCCACGTGTTGCGATACGCTTCCTCTTTATTTATGTTTCTTGCTTCCCAATACTCTATATTATTTTTCTTAATTTTTTTTCGTGTTTGCACGGATTAGGAATTAATCTGTGATATCTTGACATAGATATGTCTTCGCAAAGTCTCACATGTGTTGACAGAATGACAATTGTTGGTCGATGAATGGATTCAGAAAGGTTTCGTAAAATTAGACCCAAAAAAAAAAATCAAAATGGAAATAGAATAATATAACTATTAAGCGAAAACCTCACACCTTAAATGGATGCATTCTCATAAGATGATCATGTAAATTAAATTGGATTGAGAAAAAAGAGCCAATCTATTTATTTATTTATTTTTTCAAGCATTAGCTTTCACAAATTTCCATCAGGATACTTAAAATACAATTAACATATAAACCAGACTCAACTATTGATAGTGAGCAACCTTCTCCTTCCGAGATAGCTTTTCCTTTCCCAGCTAAGTGCGATTGGGCTGGCGACATCGCGCTTACCATCGGACCATGCTAGGCGACCAAATGCATTATGGCTCTCCGGTGGTGAACCAGATGCCGTGAATGTCACTGTATAAGATTTCTTCTCGTTTTCCTTGAAACTTAGCACTTGGGGCTCAACTAACATCTTCACGGACGAGACGTCCAAAGCCACAGAGACATTGTAAGTTCCAGCTTCCCCCACGTTCATGAGAGTCCGCGTGTGCTTAACAACGTTGGTCCCACCGCCCGATTTAAATACCGCAGCAAACGAAGGGTAATTGAGGTCGTTCACACTGTATTGTTTGCTTGCGTCGCACTGGAATTTTCTTCCCACCACGGTTTTGATTTGTTTGCTTGTGTAGTTCAACGCGCAGAGGAAGCCCAAATAATCATCCACTGCCAAATCATACACAAGTCCTGGATTAAGGGCTGGGACTGGATCCACGTGTCCAGCGCCATGATCAAACGGTGTCGATGGTTTTCCTGTATCACTGTCTATCAATTTGCCACCGTTCTTGTAAGTTGTATAAGCGGTGGTCATTAGTGCGGATCGAATCATGGCGGGGCTCCAGTCGGGGCGAGCCACCTTGATCAAAGCAGCGATCCCGCTCACGTGAGGACAGGACATGGACGTGCCTGATATGATGTTGAAATCCACGCGCCTATTGTCAACGGTTAATCCGGTAGGACCTGCGGATTTTGACCAACCTGCTAAGATGTTGACCCCAGGCGCAATGAGGTCGGGCTTCAGTATTTGAGGTGTGATTTTATTAGGGCCCCGGGAGCTAAACATAGCAACAACCGGTGATGGCTGAATTCCTAGCTTTGTTCCTTCAAATATAAACTTCACCGTTGGATTTTTATCGGAGCCGATGTAAGTTTTTATGGCGTCGCCGGCCTTTTCGCCTATCGCTGTCGCAGGCAGTAGATGGGCCTCGGCAACAAGTAGTTCTTCTCCGTAACCCTTGGTGTTAGCTAACACCATGCCCAATCCTCCAGCTTTTTTCACCGCATATCCTTTATCCGCCTCGGGATAGTCTTCACGATCGCATAACACAATCTTTCCGGCAACTTTATCCGGCGTTAAGGTGTCCACCCAGCACAAATTGCCAGTGCCATCGGTGGCATTACTCACGTTCCCAGCATATACAAAGGGTAACGGAGAATCAGGCATATCATTTCTTCCACAAAGAGAGACCCCTGAATAGTTCTTGCCGTTTCCCAAGCTGACATAAGCCGGAAAATCTCGATCCAGTGTGCCAGCTCCTACAGTAGTAATCCATGGTGCTACATTCAAAAGACCATGGCCATAAAAATCTTGACCAGCATTTCCTGCAGAACAAGAGATTAAAATCCCTTTCTCCATTGCCGCAAAAGCTCCAATCGCTATAATGTCTTCGTAATAAACGGTCGATCCACCTTCGGCTCCGAGAGATAAAGAAAGCACGTCGACGTTGTCGTCTATGGCCTTTTCCATAGCAGCCAATGCATCAGAACTGTAGCAACCTCCAAGCCAGCAAACCTTGTAGGCAGCTATTCTGGCGTGAATCATCATACCACGCGCCGTCCCTGACGCGTAGCCAAATAAGTTTGCATCTTTAACCGCCGAACCTGCAGCTGTAGTCGCAGTGTGGGTTCCATGGCCATCGTCGTCTCGTGGCGATTTACACTCTAGTGTTTCGTTGATTGGACCATTATCAGCCTCGTAGCCTTTTGCAAAATACCTTGCGCCAATCAATTTCTTATTGCAGTTTGAGGTAGTGAAATTAGTACCCGTTTCACATTGGCCTTTCCAACCACTAGGGATGGGTCCGAGTCCTGTATCGTCAAAGCTCTCACTCTCGGGCCAAATGCCAGTGTCGATGAGTCCAATGATAACCTCGCCATCCAATTTGGACTCAGGCAACAAGTCGGCGATTTTATCGATCCCAAGGAACTCAGGGCTTCGAGTTGTGTGTAGCTCGTACCTTGTCTCGGGCAACACGGCTAGAATTCCGTTTAGACTCCGGAGTGAGCGAGCTTCTTGAGGAGTCAATCTTGTTGAGAATCCATGGATTGCGGTGTCGTAGATGTATAGCATTGCGGCTGATGGAGACACCGATTTCAGAGATGATTCATACCAGGCTGAATGATGCTCGAAAGTCTCTGGCATTTCGGACTTGTCTACGTGAACTATGTAAGTACTCCTCTGCTCACCTCCCTTCTCCTTTAATGCGAGGGACTCGTTGCAGAGAACCTGAAGCATTACCAAGAGAATCACAACGAGATATTTTCTAAACGTCCTCATGCTAACTTCTTTCTCCGGCCCTCTGAAGAACTGTACGAGAGCAACGTAAAAGAGAACCTAGTTTATTTTATGGAGGCTGTGCAAAGCAGAAGAAGAGAGGAGAGGAAGGAAACGGTAGGTGTTTAATCAGCTGGGTACTTGAACTATTGCATTAGAACCCAAATAATTATCAGAAAGGAGATATTATATCCTTTCCTCTTGTGCGTTGCCACTCTTCTCCACTGTCTTATAATTTCCTGCCAGGGGACGAAAACAACTTCATTTTACTTCTATATATTAGAGATCCTACTATTCCTATCATATATATATTGCAATCGAAACAGTTTCCAGCCTCTTTTCACGTAAAACAAGTTGTCCATCATACTCTTTTGACTGTAACAATATTGTAACCTACCACCTTTTAATCAGTTGCAACATATGTTCCGTTATTGACTTTTATTTTAGAAAACTGTGCCGGCCAAAACTGAAAGAAAGGAAAGCAGCAAAAATATTGTGAATTACGCCTACTGGCTCACGAGTGCTAATCTGTTGGTGCATTTAGACAATCCATTATTACTCCATACTTTTTCCCTCCGTAGCGTATTAATTAGTTGCAACAATATGCATGGTCCGTTACTAATTTGCAGGTAGTATTTTTTAATGTGCCTTTTTCCTCAATCCCACCTTTTCAAGGAGATCATAATGCTTTTTTATGATAGCAATTCAATGAACTTTTTTTCATTTTTGTTCTTATAGATTAAAAACAGTGAAACCTAACAAATTATATTATAAGCAGACCAGAAACTATTTGTTATTATCAAACAAAGAAAAAAGAAGCTCAATCAAAGGCCTCCTCGGCGATTTACGGCATCGACGACTTTGGATTCTCCCGTTTCCTCTTTTGCATTATTTGTGTTCTTATCTTGTTGCTTCTCCATTATTATTGTTTTCCTTTTTCTTCATGTGGTTTTCCTCCTCGTTCTCTAAATCTGCATGCCTCTGCGGACATGGCAAACTGGCGATTCAGAAGGGACTTCCGAAATGCGTGGCAAATTTTAAAAGCTCTTCGTTCCCATCCACTCAACAAAGAGAATTTTTTGGATAAACATGATTTGTCATGTTATTTGTAGTCTAATTAATTAAAATATAATAACTTATAAATTATTCTGACACCTCCTAAATATTAACTGGCATATTAAAAAAATTAAAAGATTTTATAAGATTTACTTTTTCATTATTTGTGAAATTTTAATTAAGGAATTTATTTTTTTAAGAAAAATAAAAATTTAAATTACATCAGCAGCCAACACTACTTCAAAAAATGCTTTTAATATTCCTTTTTTAAGCCTTTTAATGTCTGAAAACAGGGAAACATCTATGTGAGCGACGTAGAAAATAAATGGTAATAACGTCTGTAAAACAAAAGGGATGTGTAAAGTCTAGACTTTAGACGTCCCTATTTTGGAATGGGGACGTCTAAAGTCCACATTTCAAAATGGGGATGTCTAAAGTTTTATTTTTTTTAAATGACTATTTATATTCTTTATTGTCCAACAAATTAAAATTGTAGAAACAGGATCGACGAATAATTCATAATAAGTCACAATGTCCCTTACATGGAAAGGAAACATCCAGCACTTTTATAAGTATCCTTCTAAGTTTAAAAAGCAAGTCCAGTAGAATTCGTAAAAATGATTTTGTTGGTGTTTCATAATACTCCGATTAAATCTTATTTATCAGAGGTCTCCAATAAATCATAGTTACTATTAAATTAAAACAATTATAAGTTTACCATGGTTATCTCCATTGGATTATTACAAACGCCTCCTATAAATTTCCCATGTCAGGACCTCTATGTAGTGTGCAAACAATGTGGTTGTATCTGCAATTTTGTTTTTTTTAATAACTAAAGGACATTTTTTATTTTTAAATTCTTAATAACAGAAACAAGCTATCACGGTATACAAGGAGATGGTGATTCCAAGCATTTTTGTGACAAAAGCATAACTTTAGTAATTCCAAGCATTTTTGCTTTTAATAAAGCAAAGTTGTGAAAGTGAGAGACAAACTTATGGACGACGGAGAAGGAGACGATCCATGGTGGCACCAACTGGATAATGGTTGTGAGAGGGAGAGAGAAACGACAACACACTTGTCCCTTCCTTGGTAGCCTATAGCTCCGTCGGACAAACAAGAAAAGCGTCGTTGGAACAGAGGGAAACACGGATAAAGAAGAGAAAGCACATTGAACAAAAGAAAGAATGAAGTTAGAGCAAGGTGGAGTTGACTGATGGGACGTTGGTGTAGGCTTTTAGGCTTACCCAATCAGCCATGGAAAGGCTAAAGTGAGGAACTTTAGGTATCCTCAGTTAGATTGGGGACATCTAAAGTCCACTTTATGCATCCTCAGTTAGACTGGAGACGTTTAAAGTCTCCTAAAATTTCATATTTTGGTGTGAGAGAGGCAAAATTTAAAATTTTAGATGTTTCAATTTATGTTTGGAACGCTTAAAGATACACAATCCCCCTCTTTAATTGTAAAAATGCCATCGCCTCTATTTTTAACTTCCTTTTTTAAAAAAAAAACATCCTTTAGAATAATAATATCTATATTTTATAGTAGTACAACTAGAATTAATATTAGTTGAGTTGTTATGTTTTAATTGGTTATATCATAAATGACGTCTTAAACTAAGTTCAAACAATAATTTCCCCTCAACAATTGGTCTCCTCTTTCTTTCCTCTCCAATCTTACACGCACCACGTGTTACGTCGTGCTTCCATTTTATTTAGGGAAATTATAATTATTGTGAAGGATGTTAAAGATTAAAATTATTTAAAAGAATAAAAAATAAAACTATAAAGAATAAAATACTTTAACTTCCCTTACATTTTATCTTAATTACACATACCTTTCCTATATTTTAAAAACATAAATATAAGTACAAACCGCTAACTCCGTTAAATATTTTTATTTTTAATTAAAATTTATATTAAAATATATTTTATATACTAATTCACCCTTCATCATTGCTAATTCCCTAATTTTGTTCAACATTGTTTGAGTAATTTAAGAGTGTTTTTCTTTTTCTCAATTTATTTTTTACTTTTGCCAATATTTATCTATTACTTTTTTTATATTGAGACAAAGACTTAATTAATTTAATTAATGAAAACATGGAAACTCAATTAAAATATGATTAGTTATTTTAACAGATGCATACTTAAATAGACATGTTCATAAATGTTTGTACAAAAATTACTTAAAAATTAAAATTTTAAGTTAATATAAGTTATATAATATCTCAAATTTATATGATTAATAACATATGTTGAATAAAAAATATAATTTTCAAATATGTTTTCAATCATGGTGTCGTTCAAAAAAATAGAAACATATTTTTATTCATTTGAAAAAATACTCAATAAATTAGTTTCAATAAATATGATAAAAATTTTAAAAATTTAAAATTTTATAATTTAATAAAAACAAATAAATTTTTTAATATATTGGAAATTGTGAACATATATGCATTAGAATTATTTTTTGTTTGCATAAAAAATTATTTTTAGGCAAATATATACAAATGTTTATTCTTTTGTGGAAAGAGGAGTGTTTTGGTCAAAAAAAGTGTTTAATAGTCAAATTTAACTGTAAAACAATGATTGAGTGGATGGAAATAAAATCTTAAATATGTAAGGGATGTTTTTGTAATATGCAGTTTAATTTTAAGGAAGGCATGTATACGTTTTTAAAAAAAGGTGGAGATTTATGTAATTTAGGTAAAATAGAGGGGTAGTCGATATATTTTACTCCAATAAAAATATACAAATTCTACTGCTAATTTACCCATATCCAAACCTTATATTCCTAACATACATCATCTCAATTATTTAACCGTTATTGCCTGAAAAATAGAGGATGATCATTCCTTTGTTCTCAAATTTCATGTTTTTTATTAACCCTAGGGGTGGAAACAGGCCAGGTCAGGTCAGGCTTTTGCCTTAACAGGCCTGACCTGTTAAGACACAAACTGGCTTGAGCTTGGCCTGTGGCCTGTTAAAGGCCAATTTTTAGGCCTGGGCCTAGTCTGTTCATAGGCATGGCCTGGCCTGAAGCATGTTAAAGAGGCCTGAATTTTTAAAATTTTTTAAACAAATCGACAAACCTACAGGCCACAGGCCGAAAACAGGCTAAAACTTACAGGCTCAGGCAAAATTATCCTTTAACCCTTATTTAATTTTTTTAAAAAATATTTTTACAGGCTCAGGCCGGCCTAACAGGCCTATCAATAAACCTTGACCTAGCCTATTAAACAAAATAGGCTTTTGTTTTGGCCTTGGCCTGACCTTTTAGCCTGACAGGCCGCCTGGCCTGTTTCCACCCCTAATTAACCCGTACATGCTAAAATCTTACCATATTATTATATATGGTAAGTGCTTTCAATGAAATTTGACCAAGTGCTCACTCAAATTTAACCAAGTGCTTTCAATTAAATGCAAAAGCCGGTTTCTGTAACTTAAAAAATAAATTACTATAGATTAATTTAAATTTTCATAATAAGTTATGCTTGTTAAGATATTTTATGAGAAATAAAAATTAATTTTATTTTAATTAAAGTCATAAAAATTTATTATTAATTATTTTGAAAATTTTATAATATCAACCTTTTCCTCATCTACCACATCTGATTATTTTTAGAATTTCTTTAAACTAATTCTAAATAAAGAAAATAACTTTTATCATATTATATTTGATAGGATGAAATTTTTTAGAAATAAAGCTATAGAAAACCATCAAGCACTTAGTTTTACTAGTAAAGGGTTGTACCAATAGAGATCTTGAGTTTGACTTAGGAGATGTAGCAATGTAGGTTTATAAAGGGCAAAAAATTATTTTAGGACACTAATTGATATTTAAAGAATATTTCAGGATATTTAGTGATATTAAAAAAATACTTTAAGATATTGAATGTTATTTTAAAAAAAAAAAAAAGGATCATCACCAGCAGAATTTTGCATCAAAATGGCGGCGTTTTGAAGAAATGAATGGCACCGAACCTCAAAAGCAAAGGAGAAAAGCCACATCTGAATAAGAGTGTGCACGGGGTTGAATTAGGGGTAATTTAGTATTTATAAATTTATATTTTGATTTTTGTCCTCCTACGTAATTTTGATTTTACGATATTCTCAGATAAATTAAATTTTCTAGGCGTTTCTCTTTAATTTTACCCTTCAATGTTGGTCATTGAGTGGATTCAGAAAGCTTTCTCAAAATTAGAGAGAAAAAAGGAGCCAGAATGGAAATAGAATATAACTATCAAGGAAGGCCTCACACCGCAGATGGATGCATTTTCATAAGATAATTATGTAAATTAAATTGGATTTAGAAGCAAGACCCAATTTTTTTCCAGCATTTAGCTTTCACAAATTTCCATCTGGATATTTATAAAACAATTTACATAAAGCAGACTCTCTACGATTGAGAGCGAGCAACCTTCCCGTTCCTAGCTAGCTTCCCACCACCACGTAAATGAGATCGGGCTTGTGACTTTGCTCTTCCCATCGGACCATGCCAGGCGACCAAACGCATTTCGGCTCTTTGGTGGTGAACCTAAAGCCGTGAATGTTACTGTATAAGATTTCTTCTCGTTTTCCTTGAAACTAAGCACCTGGGGTTCTACTGAGATCTTCACAGACGAGACGTCCGACGTCACAGAGACATTGTAAGTTCCCGCTGCCCCCACGTTCATGAGAGTCCGTGTGTGTTTAACAACTTCGGTCCCACCGCCCGATTTAAATACCACAGCAAATGAAGGGTAATTGAGGTCGTTCACACTGTATTGTTTTCTTGCGTCACACTGGAAGTTTCTTCTCGCCACGATTTTGATTTGTTCATCTGTGTAGTTCGATGCACAGAGGAAGCTCAAATAATCATCCACTGCCAAGTCATACACAAGTCCTGGATTAAGGGCTGGGACTGGATCCACATGTCCAGCGCCATGATCAAACGGTGTCGCTGGTTTTCCTGTATCACTATCTATTAATCCATCACCGTTCTTGTAAGTTGTATAAGCGGTGGTCATTAGAGCCGACCGGATAATGGCCGGGCTCCAGTCGGGGTGAGCCGCCTTGATCAGAGCGGCTAGCCCGCTCACGTGAGGACATGACATGGACGTTCCCGATATGATGTTGAAATCCACGTGCCTATCATCAACCGCTAATCCGGTAGGACCCGCGGATTTTGACCACTCCGCTAAGATGTTAACCCCAGGAGCAATGAGGTCGGGCTTCAGTATTTCAGGTGTGATGTCATTAGGACCTCGGGAGCTAAACGCAGCAACAACCGGTGATGGCTGAATTCCGAGCTTTGTTCCTTCAAATATAATCTTCACCGTTGGATTTTTATCAGACCCAATGTAAGTCCTTATGGCGTCGCCAGCTTTTTCACCTACCGCCGTTGCAGGCAGTAGATGGGCGTCGGCAACCAGTTCTTCACCGTTATCGTCGGAGTTAGCTAACACCATGCCCAACCCTCCAGCTTTTTTCACCTCATATCCTTTCTCCACCCTGGCACTCTGTCCACGGTCGCATAACACAATCTTTCCTGCAACTTTATCCGGCGTTAAGGTGTCCTCCAAGCACAAATTGGCATCGGGGTCATCACTCACGTTTGCAGCGTATACAAAGGGTAGCGGAGAATCGGGTAAAGCACTACCTCTATAAAGAGAGACCCCTGAATAGTTCTTGCCGTTTCCTAAGCTGACATAAGCCGGGAAATCACGATCCAATGTGCCAGCTCCGACAGTAGTAATCCATGGTGCCACGTTGGAAAGACTAGATGGCATAGGACCAGAATTTCCTGCAGAACAAGAGATTAAAATCCCTTTCTCCATTGCCGCAAAGGCTCCAATCGCTAAACTGTCTTCGTAATAATCGGTTGATCCACCTCCGAGCGATAAAGAAAGCACGTCAACGTTGTCGTCGATGGCCTTGTCCATAGCAGCCAATACATCAGAATTGAAGCAACCACCAAGCCAGCAAACCTTGTAGGCAGCTATTCTGGCGTGAATCAGCATACCACGCGCCGTCCCCGACGCGTAGCCTAATAAGTTTGCATCTTTAACCTCCGAACCTGCAGCTGTAGTCGAAGTGTGGGTTCCATGGCCATCGTCGTCTCGTGGCGATTTACACTCTAGTGTTTCGTTGATTGGACCCTTCGCAGCCTCATAGCCCTTTGCAAAATACCTTGCCCCAATCAATTTCTTATTGCAGTTTGAGGTAGTAAAATTAGTACCCGTTTCACACTGGCCTTTCCAGCCACTAGGGATGGGTCCGAGTCCTGTATCGTCAAAGCTCTTGCTCTCGGGCCAAACGCCAGTGTCCAGAAGTCCAATGATAATATCGCCATCCAATTTGGACTCAGGCAACACGTCGGCGATTTTATCGATCCCAAGGAACTCAGGGCTTCGAGTTGTGTGTAGCTCGTACCTCCTCTCCGGCAACACGGCTAGAATTCCTTTTAGACTCTGGAGTGAGCGAGCTTCTTGAGGAGTCAATCTTGTTGAGAATCCATGGATTGCGGTGTCGTAGATGTATAGCATTGCGGCTGATGGAGACACCGATCTCAGAGATGATTCGTACCAGGCTGAATGATGCTTGAAAGTCTCTGGCATTTCGGATTTGGCTACATGAACTATGTAAGTACTCCTCTGGTCCTCTCCCTTCTCCATGAATGCCAGGGACTCATTGCAGAGAACCTGAAGCATTACCAAGAGAATCACAACGAGATATTTTCTAAAAGTCCTCATGCTAGCTTCTTTCTCCAGCCCTCTGAAGAACTGTACGAGAGCAACGTAAAAGAGAACCTAGTTTATTTTATGGAGGCTGTGCAAAGTAGAAGAAGAGGAAGGAAACGGTAGGCGTTTAATCTTGGTTTTTGAATTAGTGCATTTGAAACCAAAGCAAGATGGGTGGGGAAGGAAGAGAGAGCGAGAGAGAGAGAGAGAGAGAGAGAGAGAGTGGAGGATAGTGGATAGTAAACAGCTAATTATCAGAAAGGAGATATTATATCCTTGACCTTTCCTCTTGTGCGCTCCCACTCTTCTCCACTGTCTTATCTCCTACCAGTGGACGAAAACTTTTTCATTTTTCTTCTGTAGATTAGAGATCCTACTATTCCTATCATATATATATTGCAAGCGAAGCAGTTTCAATCCTCTTTTCACGTAAACAAGTTGCCTATCATACTCTCTGCACCAATCTTGTAACCGACCACCTTTTAGTCAGTTGCAACAATATTGTCCGTTATTAACTTCTATATTCAGAGATTGTGCCGGAAAAAATTGATAAAAGTGAGAGCAGCAAAAATATTGTGAATTACGCTTACTGGTTCCCGAGTACTGATCTGTTGGGGCAATTAGACAATCCATCACTCCATACTTTTTCCCTCCGTAACTAATTAATTAGTTGCAACAATATGGTCCGTTACGTTTTACTAATTTGCAGGGAGCATTTTTTAATGTGTTTTTTCCTCAATCCTATCCAAGTTTTATCAGACGCTCCTTGGCTTTTATTACTTCGCTTAGCTTTTGCCGTAGAAAACAAGGGAAAGTTTCAATGATCATAATGCCTTGTTATGATAGTAATTCAATGAAACTTTTCATTTTTCTTCTCTAAATTAGAGACCCACTACTATTCTATCATATGTGTGTGTGTGTGTGTGTATTGCCATCGAAGCTGTTTCAAGCCTCTTTTTACGTGAACACGTTGTCCATATCATAATACTTTATGGACTGTACCAATCTTGTAACCTACCAACTTTTAATCAGTTGCAACAACATGGTCCGTTATTGACTTTTATTTTGGAAAATTGTGCCCGCCAAAACTGAAAGAAGGGAGAGCAGCAAAAATATTGTGAATCACGCCTACTAGTTCACGAGTACTAATCTGTTGAGACAATTAGACAATACATTACTCCATGTTTTTTCCCTTCATGACGTATTGAAGGAGACCAGCTTCTTCCTTCTGGACCATCGCAGTCCTTACATGCCAACCAACAATGTTTACTGCATAACGTAGGTGATGTACTAATTACTTCGTCGATATTTAAAAATTAGTTAAATTAGTTATTTATAATAAATATGTGTTGATTTTTTTAAACTACCCTTTTTAATCATGTATATTAATTATATACTTGATGAATACCTCTTCATCATGTGCAATTAATAGGAATACTTAAAGTTATTATATGCTATGGAGGTAAAGTTGATTAAGGTTTTGTATTTAATTAGCATCAAAATAAACTCATTGTCTAATTCTTATATTTAATAAAGCAGGTAGTATTTTTTTTAATGGGGTTTTTCCCAATCCTTTTCAAGATTTATCAGTCGCTCCTAGGCTTTTATCACTTCGCTTACCTTTTGCCGTAGAAAATGAGGGAAATCAACGTCTTAATTGAATCTAAATACAAAAAAACAGCATTAGTAGTAATAGTACGTCACTATGGTGAGGCGAGCCAAGCATGGATATGGTAAGATCCCTCAATATTTCTCTTCATACTTAATTTTATCAATTCATTATCTGATTTAATAATATGTTTATTATCACCATTTATGCCTTTTAATATAAGATCATAATGATCTTTTCAATGAGATGAACCAAAAGCGTCGGATTTTAATACTTCACCTCCACAAGAGTTAAGCATCGATCAAACTATATATGCGTGAAAACGACCGCTGGTATAGCGTCATTTCAGCAGCTGCCAGAAATTTTTGGTATGCTTTGAATGTCAAAAATAGAGATTGCAAACAAACACGATAGGACTTTTATATCTCCCGGGAAATTTTACTCTTATAACTTAGCATTCCTTCTTGTTTTTCTTTTTGCATTGTTTTGAGCTTTAAGCTTTTTCCTGTCTGAGTGCAGATTTTCTTATAAATAATGACTACTTATCATGAATTTTGTATCCATACATTGTTTTATATTGATTTATTAGTGTTTTTCATCATTTCTTTTTGAACTTTACAATAAAAAAAGAAACTTTTTTGAACTAATCAATCACGACTCAAAAAACTCTATAAAATAATTAATACATATATTGCCCCAACAATACAATTTATTAGGAATAATGTTTCTCTGTGTTCAGTATGAGGTGAATATGTGTTTAGGTAAAAAGTTTGGCGGATGATGCGTCTAAGTTAATTATCCATTGCGTACAATTTTTCAGGAAATATCTTCAAAAGAAAGTTACTGATGACCCTTAAAATTTTTACCTCTTTATTCCTGCGGAGGAGGGGGCATTATATTAATAGAGTGAGCATTGCAATACGTACCCTTTTTCCATGAATTAATGAACTTACTGCCAAAAAAAACTACAATAGAGTACTAATAACAGTCTACGCACTGAATACGACTTGATTTACTATAGTTTTACTTTATTTTATTAGTCAGACATATATTTATTTAGTTTATCGATTTTTAATCTAATTTATTTCCAATAGCTTTTACTTAGTGATATGTAAGTTTTCCATAAGTGGGAGGTGGTTGGTTGGATTTTCCGTACCATCTGTCAGTTGATCATTTGTCAAGAAAGATGGTAAGAAACAAGGTTATGAAACCTGTGACCAATTGGGATACTGGGACAAGGGTTAGTGGGTCAGACTAGAGTCAAATCGGAGTTAATTTGAGGTAAAATTGGTGAGAAGTTGAATATTTTAGGTTTATTAATATGAAATTCTAAAGAAAAATTTAAAAAATCAATTTAAAAAAAATAAATAAAAAATTGCTGAATCAGTCCAATTCATGCCATGCCCGGTTCGCCTGTTTCCGGACCGGTCCGGTCTGGATTTCAAAACACTGGTAAGAACTAAGCAATTTTTTTCGATTCGATGTCCATTGTGTCCGATATGAAGTGCCCACCAGAATGGCATAAATAACCAGTCGGTCTGGTCTAGTTTCAAAACACTGATAAGAACTAAGCAAATTTTTTCCAGCCAGTGTCATTGTGTCCGATATGAAGTGCCCCACCACAATGGCATAAATAAAAAGAAACGTTTTTTTTTTTCTTTTGTTTACTTTAACGGTTGACACTCATAAGTCGTAAGTCGTAAGTCGCAAATCCGAATCATTAAGAAAAGAATGTGGAACCAACGCAATAATAATAGTGAGATGGAAGAAACGATCGAAACCTATGCTCCATCCTTCTCGATTTGGCAGAACTTGCTTAAATTCTTCATTATATTATATTCCATTCAAAATCCAAACCAAGTGATCACTACCACTATGCTTAGTGATGAGCGCAGCATAATCATGGTATGCCGATTGGCCTTCACTTAATCATACCTACTTCATGGTGCTCAACACTATTTATCGGTCCTAATGCTTCGTGGCAATTACGGGCTTAACTTCATCCATGTGATCTTATTCTTATCCTGTAAAGAATAATGTCGAATTTTTCATATGTGCAGGCTGATATTCTCTTTCTATCAAAAAATTAAAAAAACTTAAGCGAATTGATAGAACATACCTCCTATTTTATATATTTTTGTTGTTGTTGCCTTGTTCCAACTCATGATTTAAGAGGTGAAAGTAAAACACTCTCACCATGAAGCCATGAGGCATCGTTTATATATTTTTAATTCATTATACTCTAATATTCTTCCTACTTCTTCTTTCTTTCTTTTTTCTATTCAATTTTTTTCTTTTATCCCCTCGTGCTTTTTTTTTTTTTTTTCCGAGTCTTAGAAGATACAAGTCATCGTATATTCATTTTTATCTTTTGCCTCACGTTGTACTTATTTTTTAGTCTTAAGAGTCTTCAGGTCATATTTTCATTTTTTTATGCTTGGGCTTAAACTTTTTTTAGTCTCAAAATGTTTTGGGGCACATGGGATATTAAGGCATATTTGTTTCTGTTTTTTTTTTCTCGTTCCCGAAACAAATTATAAAATTGTTTTTGAAAACAATTTTGAAAATAAATTTTTTTTTGTTTGAATAGTTGTTCTAAAAAATTATATTTAAAAAAATGTTTGAAATAATTGTTCTTATAACATCAACTTAAATAACAAAAAGGAAAAAAATTGTTTGATTTGTTTACTTTATATTGTTGATGTTGACATTTTTTTTATGATCAATGTATTATTATATTGACACAACAAACACCATTATTTTATCGGGAGGTATCAATCATATGGATGACACGTTGCTACCCGCGTTGACTGACTCCATATCCAGTTTGTTTGGATCAACGATTAAAAAGTTTATAAGTATTTATGCACGTAATTAAGTTAAGATAACGCTCTTTTCATATACTTACCCCGTATATTGTAAATCGCGATTAAAAAACTACTTTTAAAGACTCCAATCAATATTCCAAACCAACCTATTATCCATACCACTAAGGCTCCATCAATGCTGGCGACGAAATTTCATTCCGTGGATGATTACAATTTTCTAATTACACGCCTTTGGTTTTAGGAGATCAATTGCAGCCTTTTCACTAGATTGATTCCTCAGCATTTTTATGCACACACACATGTACATCTCTCGGAAGAAGCCAAGACTAACCCACACATGTTCTTCAAGAACTCGATATGCAGCTACGTAAGGTATATGAACTAAAAAGACGCGCTTGCCTTAAATTATGAAATTATTAAATTTAAACTTATTATTCTTAAATTATATTTTAATATTATTCATTAATTTAACTTGCAATTAAATGAATAAACTAAAATCCAAAAAAAAAAAACCTACAAGGATCCAATTAAAAATCTGATGAAACAATAAGGACTTGATCAAAAGAAAAAGAACTACGAGGATCTTATTAAAAATAAGTAAAAATATAAGAACCTAATAAAAAGAAGAAGAAAAACTAGGGGGACTTAATTAAAAATGGGTTGAAAGTATAAAGACATGTAGATTAATTATTCCTTTCTTTTTTGCCATATCGTTTGCCTTAAAGTAATACTATTATTAAACATGAAATATAATTGAATGGCGATTAATAATAAGCTAAGTCGATTTAGTAGTTTTTTTTTTCAAAAAAATGAATGTAAATACATGTAAAAAAATGCACTTCGGGCAAAAGTGATGTGGCAAAGGTGATGGCCATTAGCCATCATTGACATGGCATTGGCAGTTGCCCGTAATGACGCACTATCGTCATCATTGACATTGAGTCGGTTGCTGATGATGACGTGGCGGCGACCGTCCACATCATCTTAAAATAGAAAAATAAAGAAAATCTAAAAAATTGTTTTGGTTTTTTGTTTTTAGAAGTAAGTTACTATTAAAAAAAAGAACTCTCAACAAAAATAAACTGGCAAACAAGTTTTTTTTAAACAATAAAGCTGTTTTTAAAACGGGAAACAAACAAGCCCTAGCAATCTACAGTGTCCCTTAACAATTTTTTCATCGGCTCATGGTCGGCCGTACCCGCCCATCCACGTGGCGTCACTTAATCCAGGTTGCTAATGGCCCTGCTGACAAGTGAGCAATCGCATCTACAAAATACTAAAAGACGAAAATGGCCACCCTTCGTTGAGGAGGGCACCTCTCGGTAATCGCATCACTGCGTTTTTTCAGATACCGTAAACACAAACAGTTCTTCGTTCACTCCGGTCCCTCTGCTCTTTGCACTAAATTTCGTTCACTTAATATTGAAGCTAAAGTAAGAAATCTGGCTTCTCTGGTCGGATATGATCGATCCTGCGGGATGTATCACCGGCGCCCAATTTCTCAAATATCATTTATATCACACTGCAATGACTCAATGCGCGATCGCATGTTCCCGTGTCCAATTTGTAGAGCTCACGGTTTCAGTAGTAAGTCGGAGTCTGCTGGGACCGGTTTCCCGGTGGAGAATGCGTACGAGCTGTTAGGAGTGTCACAGACCAGTTCGTTTGCTGAGATTAAAGCTTCTTTTCACAGATTGGCCAAGGAAACTCACCCAGACCTTGCTGACTCAAGTAGCGATTCATCTGCTTCGCGACGATTTGTGCAAATTCTGGCCGCCTACGAGGTGCTGTGTTGATATTTCAACTCAAAACTATTAGATTCCCGCAGGAAAATTTCTTTAATTGGACGCCAAGAGCGATTATTTCCCTTTTGTGGTTGCGTAAGTTTGTGTTCGTATTTTTGGCCAACAGGGTTGTGCTCAGGGCCTCATATGCTCCATTAAATTAATCAGGAATGAACTAAATTCTTAAACTGATGAGGCCTTGAAAATTATTGCGATAATTGTGTGGGAATTTGAAGGATTGAAGTTACCAATTATATTCTCCTAAGTCTGCACCCGTGCTTTGATCACTTCGTTTGAAATGATAAACTGAATGAATGCTATGCAACAAAATGATAAACTGATTATGAACAGTTAATATCGGGAAATCTAAAAGTGCAACTGTTAGATGTTAAAGTCCGAAGATATTTGATTGGTTGGTTTTCGTTTTGAACATAAACATAATAGTATATCAATTCGTGTGTGTAATATGATAACATCTATAGCAAATTGTAGAATTTATGCGTTATGAACTAGGTGGAATTTAAATTTTATGTAATGCGCGGAAAAAAAAAAAGTAGAACTCATGGCCAGCGATTAAGCAAAGATGAAACTCCTAGCAAAGCTAAGAAATAAATTAGTAATAACAAGCTTTGTACAGTTTATGTTGTTTCCATTTGATAACTGGTTTGATTAGATCTTAGCGACAGAAAGACTATTAGCTGAACCATCAGTCAGAACAACTCATCATGACATCCATACTATGTGAATAGCTGTCTGTCGCTCATGCCTGTGTCATATCAATGTTATTGGAAAGTGTTGCAATGCCAACAATGCTGTACATGGGCTTGCAGATGTTGTAGGCTTGGTTTTGGCTACTCATTTTTGTGGTTTTATCCATCTCACTAGCAAGCGAACAACTATCTAATGACTTTAAATACTAAAAATCTTGCTTGCCCTGATATGATGGTCCGTGCACGATTGCACATAATAAGAATTGAATTTTTCTTTGCTGTAGGATTTATTCTCACTTAAAAGAATAATCTATGATGCATTGCAGATTATTTCAGATTCCAAGAAGAGAGCTCATTATGACAAATACCTGTTGTCTCAAAAGAAGCTTGTGGAGAAGCATACTGGGCCGGGTTCAAAATTACACTTCTATGGATCACATGAAACAACTTCCAAGGAGATGGAAGTTGTTGAATGGTTAAAGTGGTACAGATTGGCTATAAATGATATTTTGTCAGAGAAGAGGGTAGTAGTTGGAACAGGCTATTTTGATGTACTTGAGAGAGATTTTTACTCAGCCATACATGCGGCTTACTTTGGGCCTGAAATTGAGTCAATGGAGCTTCTCCCTGAGTGCTTTGAGGCTGAGGAAAGGTCCTCTTGTGAAACACCGGAGGTTTTGCACATAGTTTCAGGTCGTGATCTTTTTGGGATGGTTTGCCTAGCCAGTAAGAACCCAGAGATATCATCTACCAATAATGAAAAGTTAACTTCTTTCAGATCCTTCCATCCAGGCCTATGTCAATCTATAAAGAATGCAAACATCCACACAAATGCAGAAGTTCCATGTGAATTTGGAATTCCTCGACTTCATGACTCTAAAATATCAAGTCATATATCAGATGCATATAGAGATCTAGAATTGCATGTATATGGAAGGGTAGTTGCGGTGGCCTCCAGATTCCCTCCTGGAAGCTATTCTGATACTGAAGTAGCAGAAGATCGCATTCATGTTTATCTTAATTCAGATGAATACACCAACCATACCAACAACTGTGATTCTAAAAATTACTTCACAAGTAGTTCAGCTGTCACACGAACTCATATAGGAACCATAGCTGGGCTTGGGACCAGTTCAGACGAGAGTTCCTGTAATGTCTATGACAGCAGAGGGGCAAAGACCCATGTGATTATGAAACACAGGACCTTGCTGGTTTGTATTCCTCCTGGCTTAACATAACTAGAAGGGCTTTCTAATTTTACATTGCCACTACATCTTGTTGGTTATCATTTCTATTTATTTTATATATGAGAAGAAACTGGTCTCTGTTTCAGGCTCTTGCTAAAAATGTAATATATGATTAATTTTCAGGTGAAGCACATGCACTGGTATGAAATTGGAGAAAAGGTTTCTATTTGTGAGTGTAGATGCACGAGAGCGAAATTACCACCAAGCAAGTAAACCTTTGTTATCTCTATTAAATCCAATTGATGTCTGAGTGAAAAGTTCATTTACTAGGCAGTACAACATAATCTTTTGGTAACTCTTTGGGGCCTCCTAAATATGTTCTAATGCCATCTGTCCTCTTATTGCTGTAAATCTTCCTGAAGTGTTTATTTTGTTATTCCAATCTTTGCTAGTAAATATTCATACATGTATTTTTCATGTCCTTTTAAGAACATATCGGGGTTTAACTATGCACACCAATCTTCCTCTTGCTATGTTTAATGGTCTGTTTGGGTTTGTTTTGATGTTGCGGGTTTGGAAATTGTTCCAGGATACTATTGGTATAAAATATTTATTGTAGTTCTAAATCAATCTATTGCCTGGTTAGGAAAAACCACAATCAATTTGAAAAAATTCTTTTGCGCTTTATGAGATAAAACTCTTCTCATATATTTACTTTGTGCAGTACAAAATCATTTAAAATAAGCTAATCCAAACACCCACATAGTTTAATTAATTTGATTTTGTAATTTTTCTTCTTTCAGTTAGCGGGAAAATGTTGTTGATATATACTGAGGTAAAAGGACCAATTTGTTCACGTATATGGTGAACATTGTTGGTAATATAAGAAGTCCCAGTTTTGTAGGCTTTATACATTCCAAGAATTGATGGAGTGATATTGTAGCTATTATTGCTTACAACGTCTGTCTCTATAGTGATCCTGACTGTAATTATAATACCCCTGATGCAATCTCTAGCTCGAATTCCTTTGTTCTTGGCACTGCCAACTGTTATTTAATAAAGATCTCCTCATGCACTTGTTACTGTATAAAATCAAATTAATAGAATTTTTAACCCTTAATTGACAGATATTGGCTATTTGAGCCTCGTTGTGGTTTGCATGACATAGGGGGTTGGTATGTTGAAACATATGGCAAAGATAAGAAAGGTCTAACTATCCCATCTCAAAGGTTATGGGATGGCTGGGATGCCGGTCAGCATTTTGAGAGGTGAGATGTTTTAGCTTTTGACATCTACTTTTTGCCATGACATTCTAAACTACCACTGAATGGTGCATACCTTAATTACCTAAGGTTTTTCTTGTAAAGCTGTTTTTCATTTGAGGGAACATGACAGAAAAAGAACTTTGAAATTGTAAAATCCTAAATCAAGTTTGTTACCAAAACTTAATAAAGTAATAATGAGACTTGATAAACAATTCACAAATCATTTTATGGGAAATACCTGATTTGAGATTTGTAATTTTAAAGTTCTTTTTCTGTCATTCTCCCTTCATTTAATCAATTACCATATAATATAATGATTTATAAGTAAATGCTGATATTGATGAAACACCATGGAGTATCTGTTGGCGAAAAAAGACGGAAAAAAAACACCATGGAGTATCTTAAATTATATATTGTGAAATGTGGTATTTTAGATTCAACCTCATATATTGTCGCACAATTTGAGGCCTGTTTTGCATGCTTTGTTTGAACTGGCACTTTGATTTGGACACCCACAATTTTATTTTACATACTTATTATTGAAATTATTTATTCATTCAGAATTGTTAACCTGCTATTTAATGAACTTCAGCTTAGCAATAATGTGTAACCTTTGGATATTTGGACCTTTCCTTTCTCATTAGCAGAAATACAAGTCATCTTCGTAAACCTCATACCGATTCATCTTACATATTTGAACTGGTTAATAAAAATTTTGGAATTCATGCGCATTATACTGACTTTCTTGTTTCTACTATCTGCAGAAGACTTCATCCAGCAATGTATCTACTTGCTCTTGCATATAGGACACTTGATCTTGAATATGCCAAAGTAAGAAAACAACCATTTAGGAAAGCTGTGGAAGGGCAACTGTTTAGAATCCTTCGTTGGTGCAAAAGACTTGGTTAATGAAGAAACATGTTGCTCTGGCGACGAATCAATTTCATTGCTAGATCACTTTGGATGGGTTAATGGATTCACTACTAATGTTTATTCAGTAATTTCAGAAGAGTTGACCTGTGAAGCGGCATTGATGCTGTGTTCTGTTGTCAATGTTTCAAAATGACTCTTCAGCAGGAGGCTCTTTAAGTGCACTGAAATGTCATCAAAAGCATCCGATTTTTGTTTACTTGACATGTTGTTTTTGATACTTGTGATGCTGGATGTGTTGGTCAAATACATGAATAGGGTCAAAGGATTGGCTGCTGATGCTGCTTTAATGTCTCAGGAACTAGTGTGCTAAAGCCAAGTTGCACGGGCGCTGATTTTTCTGAAAATAATAGTCTCCAAAATCATTGTCTGGAAATCTAGATGAAGAACGTCAGTGCAAATGTAAGGTAAACATGTTCAGCAATTTTATTAGTTGGAATGGCACCTTGGTAAATTAAATACATTATTCTCATGCTTATGTAGATGTTGTCCCTATAGGCGGATCTGTCTTTACTGCTATGCTCCATCCGCTCTTGCTTTTCTTGTTCGCATTTTTCCTTTCAAGTAAAGTATGTATGTCTTTCCCCCTGTACCGACTTGATTTACAAGTAGTCAATATGACATTCATTGATCCATGTAATTGCAAAATTGGGCACAAATCTTTTCTCAAGTTTCTTCACTTTCTATTTCAGCATATGCTTGCATTTATAATCTATCAAACGCCTGACATGTTTTTGTTAATTAATGGAACGAAACTTGGGGCATTTAAGCCTCTGCGAATTGTAAGCTGCTTTAACAAATTGAGTTGATGCGCATTTTATATCTGGCTTTACTTGAGTAGATCCTCCCATTTGCAGTACTGGCCACCTGCCAATGCTCGATAAAACCTATCCCTGCAGTAGACTGGTCTTCCATCGGCAGCCTCAGCAGCAGCAGCTGCGAGATCATCATTAGCTATCACCTCCCCTGGCAGTTTCAGCAACTCCTCTTTTCTACAACATTTATCAGCCAATTATCACAGGCACAGTAAAAACAAGCTGGATTATACTACAGGATCTTCATTTGTCTTTCTTTACCTTAAGTTGAACTTTGTACGGACTTTTGGAGCTTGAGCACTTGATGTATCTTCCTTTGTGGCAAAGGAGGTTTTTATTAAGTTTTCCACTGGTGTAGCAAAGATAAACAACGTGACTCCAGTAACAAGTAATGCTCCTATCCCTAGTAACGTTTGCTTCAGCAGTTTAATGACTGGTTTAACCTGTACACGTGGAATATCAAGCCCCTAGTAGATATATAAAACTTTAATGCTCTGTTAACGATTTATTCTCAAAAAAGTTTCCCCGCATCCACCTTAAAAAAGCATTTCCTATCGCACTGCATGTACAGGGGTGGTAATATTTGTGGACGCGGATGCGAGTTAAAATGTATTTTTGAAACACGCTGTAAAATTTCGAATATTTTTGTTTGCCTGAGCTATAAAATATCTAGTATAGCATACAGCTTTCCAGGCACCACACCCGAAGTCTCTGTGCGTAATAACTAAATGCCATGAAAAATTTTAATTGATTGGTACCTTGTAAGAACCCAACAGTCTATCACGAGCTAGGATCTGCAGAAAAGGTTTAGACAACTCTTCAGTGTACTGAGCAAGAAATGAGAGAAATGACGGACATGGTGCTGCTTCGTGTTGGTGTCAAGTAACTTGATATTGTTTGGCTAGTGAAAAATATATAGATTTATAAACTGTATAGACAAAATAGATTCCCATGCTAACTAGATGTCCTTCCCCTCCTTCGTTTCCCCCCCCCCCCCTTCTTGGCTGAAAGCATGTGCCGATCAATCAATAAACATATACTAATTATGACCAATTGTATGTTTAGTTTTGTTAAAACAAGCTTCTTCTTTTTTTTTTGGTTGCCATTGTATGTTTAAAACAATCGTAGTTTAGTGAACACGTTATAAGTTTAGCTTTTTGTTTTTCCTGAATGGATTTACTTATGCCCTTGTCAACGAAGTTGGCTTACACGCAAGTGCCAAGAGATACCATACCTCAGGCGGCTTCACCCACATCTGTCCATCATACCATCCACTTTCTTCATAAGGAATGACCGCAGAGAGAAGTCGGTCGCCAACATAACTCCACCCCTGAAATATCATTTCAATGATCAGGACATTGGTAAAGATAATAAAGCGTGAGGAGTTCAGCTACAGCCACCTTATATATCAGCCATGTCTATATTTAATTATTTATATATTGGCCTTGCCCATGGTACGGTGAAAAGTAAAAGTATTGAGAGGATTAATTAGAACTTACCAGATAAATCCTTAAGACAATCAATGATACTACGAACAGTGTTCCTGTTCCAGCCGCTAGTATAAATTTTACTGGGTCCTGCACGGTTGTAAAACACAACTACCGGCTGAAGGAATGCACATTTTTATGTGTGTAATTGTGTGCATCGAAATCTAATTTTTTTAATCTAATTCAGGTCCATATAATAAGGCCTTCTTCCTTACTTTGGAAGGATTAAAGCTCGCAGCAGCGATTGGCGCTCCAAGAACTGTAAACACAAGTAACCAGAGCCCTCCTAAACGACCGAAGAAGGAACCCGGTCCCAGTTCGCCCCATGAATACAGCACACCGTTCTTCAGAGATGAATACTCATTTACCTGTTACATAGGTAGTGAATAATAACAGTTTTAGCATACCGATTTGCTCTTTTTTATCAACAGCGAAAAGTTCAGGGGATTTAAACTTTCAGCTTTACACGCCCATGTCTAAAACGATACTTACCGGCCTCTGCTCGAATGGGACTTCAATTTCCAACCCTGGATCCCAGCTACGTCCTGGAGACCTGCTTGTTTCTCCATCCATCTCATCTTTAATGGCCTTTATCGATATCAACCGAGTCAATCTCGAAGCGCTATGATTATGGATGATCAAGAAGCCATAGCTGCTTCTTGGTCTGACTTGCCTCGCACTTGGTATTAAAGAGCAGTAAACATTTAGTCTGAGCATTTACTTTTATTGGACTTGAGCTATTGTAAGTTTTGCAGGGTTGCGCTGTGGTACCAAATCTCATTCAATTCTTGTTGAGGAGGAGGAAGACGATGTTATTGCGATTAGCGATGATTTAAGAGAGTTCATTTGGGGACCACATATTATTTACGTGGAGGAGAATAACCACCACAACGAAAAAAAAAAAATTTGTGCATTTTGCTGATTTTCTGGGAGCTTCAGATTCGTTGTGTGGACAGGCCATCCACGTGGGATTCTTATTTGCCGTTACTCTGATGGGCTTAGCACTCATATTATCCGATCTTAATTGTATTTCGGGCTTATTTATTTTTTCTTTTTTGTGATTTGACGGCGAGGGAAGGTCCTAGGTTTTTTATTTGGGCCGTGGAGGAAAGGGGTCTGTTCGTTGAAGCAACGTGGCGACTGTTGCCTTGCACGCAGAATCGAACTTTGTTCGAGTTACTTGCACGCGATTGGAACGAGCAGCAACAAATCCAAGAAGAGCCATTCCACGGTGTTAATGTATGAATACTACCATTATTTCAATAAAAAAAACAAGTATGCGCACTACCTTGCTGATTTCTAAATTATTTAAAGAAATTCTAATTTCAAATCAAAAAATGAGGAAAAATATACAAATCTCATTGGGGAATCCAACTGACTTTTTAAGTTGAATTAAGTTCGTGTGGAATGGAAATGAGCTAAGAGAGTGAAAGTAAATAATTTATGTTCTGATTCATCTTTTTGCAAAGAAGGGTATCTATCTGTAAGGGGCCTTTTGATCACATAACGCTGAAGACAGGAAAGTGAATCTCTTTAGTCTTTATTATGTAGTTTGCTATCTATAACGGTTAGAAATGGTCCTATTAAAGTTCATTTTGTCTACTATTCCTTCATAAACGACGCATATTAATTGTGATTCTCTTGAAAACTATGATAAAAGAAACTGAGGAGAGTGCAGAGGTTTTTGGGGGAATCATCCTGTGAAGGAAAAGAGAAAGGCTAACGTAGTCGCAGGGAACAAGGTAACAAAGCCGTGGAAAAAGGAGATCGTGCCATTATGAACATTTGAATATAGCTTTTGTTTTGAAGCTTTATTGAGAACTTGTTACTAAAAGGTATGCCTTATGGGTCATAGTCCTCAAAAACCAACAAGGCTGTCGCAATGACAGATTCCCCCAACCGATAGGATCGCCAAAAGGAAAGCCATCTGATATGAAGGAGCATGTTTTTTTTTTTTTTTTGTTGTTGTTGTTGTTGTTGTTATTTTATGCAGTTGACTATATTCCTGTAGAAGTGAAAAATAAATACCACAACCAAATAAGCGGATGAGGGTGTATGTCTATGATATATCTATGCCTAAAAGAGACGAATCTTTTGGCCCCAAAAAAAATTTTATGAATCTTCCTGTCGCTAGTTGATCATGAGAAGATTCATGCATACAAATTCTCTTACGATGAAAAATGGTACTATTTATAAATCACATTATTACATTTTTTTACATGTATGTATAATGTTATCATTCATTTATTATTATATTGACTTTATTCTTATATATTATACTGTAAATTAAATAAATATGAATAAATCTGAGAAGTTAAATTTAAAACAAAGACAGAAAGTTTTAAAGTTTTTATTAATTTTAGCAAAAAAAAATTAAAAATAACTTATAAATAGGATAAAATGATTAGCTCACTGTCCGCCTATTTGACAACCGAGTTTATACATCCATATGCTCCAACTACAGCTACCACCAGATTCGTGCTGATGCCTCACTGAGATCGATGGGCACAGGGAGGTATGATCTTCGATGTTATGTAGCTTTTTACGCGCGTTTGTTTAACTAAGGTTTTCTATACAAAAATTTAAAAAATTATGCCCGCTGCATTGCCCAGCCGGGGCAGCTTCATCTACAAACGAATAAAGTTAAAAGATAAGGAAATATATTCAATCGATTCAATGCGCGCTGCATCTTTGGCAAAAGATCTCAATAAAAAAGTTTAGCCTAATTTTTCAATAATAAACTAAAAAAAGACTTCGAACTTTTAAGAGCACGGACCATTTATAGATTTTTATTTTTGGTCAAGACCATTTATAGATTTTCAAGACAGGGTGACTGGCCCATCTCACTTATTTTTAATCGGGCGCTGCGATGATATTTCTATGCATATGATACATCTTTTTATTACTTTTAATTTTAATTTATAATTACTGTAGACATATGCTTTTCAAAAAATCTGAAAAATGAATAATATTATTTATAACTCATATATAATTATCACAGCTTTTTAAAAATTTATATTATATATAAATTATATAACTATAAAATAGTTTATTTGAATTTAATTAAATAATTATATAAATTTATATAATTATACTCCCTTTGATCCTAATTATAAGACAAAATTGAATTTTTTTGGAGAGATTAAGGAAGCTACATAAATTACTTAATCATATTATATGTTGTGTATTTTTAGATTATATATGAGTTTATTAGTCAAACTAATTAATTTGAAAAAAAAAATAAATATAAATATTCTATAGTAACTTAATTAGTTTTCTTAATTTCTCTAAAAAATATTAATTTTATCTTATATTTAAGATGAGAGGAAGAGAAAGTAGTATATATGACTTATCTTCTTTGGATTCTGGTCTTAAAAGCTTACAAAAATTCCAGTAGGGCAAAGTGGGTAAGAAATCCTCACATATCGTAAATGTGGGTAACAAAATCTCATTTAAAAAGGACGGGGAAATGTGATTCGAGAAAGAGCGTCTCACTGGGGTCCAGTTGTCCAAGTCCAACGAATAAAAGCCCCAGCGAGTCTCGTCTCGTCTCACAGGAATCCGTTGTTGGCCAAACAAATTTCACAGCAACATATTCAAAGTCAGTGCGTCTGTAGTCATCGGTGTCTTATTGCGTCAATCCAATGAAGGATATAAAGTCTTGAGAAGACTGGAATTCATTTAACTCAGCCGATCAACAAACCATTAACCATCTGGATCTTCGTTGGAGAAAAGGAGCAAACCGAACTTCTGCATTTGAATTTCGGAGAAGGAGAACTCTTCAGAATCCAAATGAAGGCGAAAACGGTAAAAGGAAACTGGAGCTGGAGGACGAAGAAGTTCGCCTTGCCTTCTGTTTTTCTCATATGCATCTTCTTCTTTTTCGCTGGATTCTTCGGCTCTAGTCTCTTCTCTCATTCTAAGGTCTTTCTTCTAAATCATAATCATATTTTTCTCAAGCCTTTCTCTGATTATCTCTCTCTCTCATTTGGAAAATATCTGATATACCGGTCCATGAGTATTGGCAGGAAGATCTGTATGGCATGAGGCCGAGACCGAGGTTGCTTGAATCGACGACGGCGGAGGCTGATAATTATTTGTTGCCTGCTGGAGAGTCCGGTGATGATTCAATTACCTCGATTCCTTTCCAGGTGCGCAATTTTGTTCATCCAGCGTTCTTAATCTTTTTAGCGGATTAGTTAAACTCTGAATTTCATCTGCTGAGTCGGTGCGACATTTTAGGATTTCTTACCGGCATAAGTATTTGTTTCAAAGTGTTCAGAACTTCAGATGATCCCGAATTTGGTTTATTCAAATTAGTATTTGGTTTCATAGATGTTAATGTGTAAGAGCAAATCTCTCCAAACTATTTCTGATAGATAATTGACTTCAAAAGCTTGAGTCGCTACTGAACGAGTCCAAACACACACACACACACACACACACACACGTTTTTCTTGATGTGGAAGTAGTTCGCGTGTGTTGATTCTAAAATAAAGTATCTCGTGCTTGAATTCCTTAGGTTTTGAGCTGGAAACCGCGTGCTCTGTATTTTCCTAAATTTGCAAGTGCAGAACAATGTGAAAGCATAATTGATATTGCAAAGGCAGGCCTCAAACCATCAACCCTGGCATTACGCAAGGGAGAAACAGAGGATAATACAAAAGGCATTAGAACAAGGTACTGCGTGTGTAGATATAGAATAGTACCATATAACTTTGCCACAAACTGGACAGAAAGGGCAATAAACTGTAGGCTAGCAACGTTGAGGGATTCTAGAGATTCTCAACTAATTCCAAAATTCATGATGATTCTGATAGGGATTATAGTTAAATGTTTCATATATTTCACCATCTCAAAATCGAAGATGCTCAGGTTGATTTTCCTGATATTGACTCTTCTACATTTCGCTTCTAACCTAAATTATGGAGTCTTTGACCAAGATACGAGTGCATCTTGTTATGAACTACCTGAGTTTTGACTTATCTGGAATGAGCAGTATGGAAGTTTTGAGATGAATGGAATTTTAGGCCTTATGTAGTTTTTGGATGACAAGTTTAATAAGTTCTTTGCCTTTTAAACCGAGTCTCAGTGCTCAAGATCATGATATTACACTATGACGTTTTGAACTCTAAGACTCCACCCTGGAAAAATTTCAAATCATATATGTTTTATATACGCTCACATGGAGAAATGAAGTATAAAAGGGAGGCCCACAACTTATTTGGAGTTTCAATTCTGGAGGTTTTGGTATCATGTTGATATTTTATATGCTTTTTTCTGGGGCAATTGCAATCTTATGCAATAATCTACCCGGTGGAAGAATTTGTGATAGGTTGTGATCTTTTTATTACCTCTTAATATTCTCAATGCATTTTATGTCGTGCAGTCCAATCAATCATATCATAAGCTTATAATCTCTATTTTACTCCTGTGAACAGCTCAGGTGTTTTTCTTAGCGCTTCTGATGACAAATCTGGGACTTTAGATGTCATAGAGGAAAAAATTGCCAGAGCAACTAAGATTCCCAGGAGTCACGGGGAGGTAATATCCTACTAAAATCTGCCTGCCCAAAAGGGAATCTAGTAAATATTTTGCATGTGTTTTATTTCATTGTTTGACTTTGTATAAGTGATAACTGCTGTTATATGATTCCTTCTTTCTAGCAACTGGTGTCATCAGTCATGTCCATTACTTTGAAATGTAAATGTGGTTATATTGGGGAAGAGGAGAGAAGGTTTTCTGGGGGGGCTGGGGTTGATGGAAGGGCTGTCCAGGTTTTTCCTATTTCAAACCGGCATGTACCTCTTGTTTTTGTTCTGGATCTTCTTCAAGACCCGTTCTTAGGTTTTGTTTTCCTCCTCGTTTGTGGCTTCTGAGCCTTCCATTTGGAGCACAATGTGGAGGGAAAAAATATGTGAAGAATGGAAATCAGAGGAATCAAAATGTGGGAGTAGAAAATAAATTTATTATCTCATGTTTGGATGTCAAATAAATAAGGAAATGAAATTGTAGAGAAAAATTCAAAATCATCATTTATTCTAACTTCACCGTTTTTGGGGGAAATGACCATTATGAAGTTTAGATGAACCATTTTTCTCATTTTCATTCTTATTCCTTTTCTTTTCATGGAACAAGGTAAAATAACTTCCACTGCTAATTTCCCTCTGCTTTCACCCATTCCAAATGAAATCAGAAACGTGCTAATCATTACTTTCTATATGTTTTTCCTTTTTTTTGGTCTTGGACTGTATGATAAATCTGCACAGAAAATTGTTAGATGGTGAACTTATGTTAAATCACGATCAATGGTTTGTTGGTAGAACTGTTATGAACTTATGAATTATATGTTGCATTAGTGGGGGAATTGGAGCAGAGTTAAGACTGTTAAGGGAGTAATGTGGTGTTCACATGAGGTCAGAATAATGGGTTCTTCTCTAAGATCATGCATTCTAACTTTCAATTGTTTGTTCTTTTGCTGAAGTTCTAGAGACTATTAAGTCATTTTTAAACATCTTCCGGGTAGTCTACACTCTACAGAAGTCGTTTTCAAAGTTTAGCTCCTTTCTGTTTTTTCTCTTGCAGGAAGTTACAGAAATGAGCAACCCCAATGCCAATAGGCAGAGTGAATACAAGATTAGATGTTTGATCTGACCTGAGTCAATTACTGTTTCATCTTTGTTTTCCAGTGATACTATATGTTTTTTTTTTTGTTGGTTTTCAATATAAATTTGCCATTTCAGCAACAAATATCTTCTCCCATGACTGGAAAGATCCATCTATTGTGCCTTTTCTGTTGGTATCGGTACTTGTAGTTACTGGTAACGGTGGTGGGCTAATAGAATCATTTAAGATAAACTTTATACAAAATGGTAAATGATGGAGGTTTCTAATTAAGGCACGTCTATTGCTGGTTGAAAACTAAAAATTCAGAAAGGGGGAAAACGGTAGTCATACCAAGACATGTGTTTTTACTCTTCAACTATTGCATTGCGTTGATTGGGCTAGCCTTCCTGGGCTTTATATTATCTGCAATTTCGAGCTTTCTGGTTTTGTTGAATTTGCAAGAGTTTTTATTTTCAGGGTGATTTTTAAAATTGTCTGAGGAATCACCATGTTTCAGGCATTCAATATTTTGCGCTATGAGATTGGACAGAGGTATAATTCTCATTATGACGCTTTCAATCCTTCCGAATATGGCCCTCAAAAGAGCCAAAGGGTACGTTTGAACTAAAATTAGTACACTCTCATTCATTAATGTTATTTGTGATTTAGTTGGGATACGGATATTGGTCATGTTCACGCACCGAAAAGAGGACTCATTAGCTTCTACCGACTGATATTCGTTGAAAACTACTGATGACACTTTTTCTCACTTGTTAATTCTATCAAGCCCCCCGGTCCCTTGATTGAACCGGTCATATGATGCCTCAACCGGTTCTGAGGACCTTTTATATAATTGATTTATTCTGCCCAGGGTCCAATGACAAGTGCCTTAACTTTCCTACCTCCTGAACCTAGACCTGGATAGTTCATTGTACAGATTAATTGGACATCTGTTATCTGCATCATGGCTACTGTTCTTTAAGCTCGATTAGACCAAATAGAACTCTGTCAAGTGTGTTCAATCATGAGAAGCATCAAGGGAAAGTTTGCAAAATCAAGTATCCCAATGTGTGTAACTAGTATCTGGCTAAAAAATGTGTGTACCCATAATCTAAATACTTTCTTGGAGGAGTGGCACTTAGGTGTAAAAAAAATCAATTTAATGACAATTTAGTTCTAAAAAATTTTGCTGAAAAATAAGTTGTAAATATTAATTAAGTTCTTTTTGATATTTTTCTTTCTATACCTAAGTTCCTCCTAATGTGATTTTTGTTTCTTTAAGGGAAAAAATATTTTAATTAATCTCTTGAAGTTATTTCTTTCTTTCTTTTTTTGTTTTTTTTCAAGTTTCTAGTTACTACTATTATACTACCAGTTCATTTCTTAATTAGTTTTGGTTAACTTTCAGCTGGCTTCTTTTTTGCTGTATTTAACGGATGTTGAGGAAGGTGGGGAGACCATGTTTCCATTTGAGGTAAAATCCAATTTGCCAGCGCATATTGAGTCCCACTTTTTCCAATTTTACGGGGATGCTTGGGTAGTAAACGAATTAGCTGATCTGCAGGATGGCCAGAATATGGATGGCAGCTACAATTACGAGGAATGTGTAGGTTTACGAGTAAGACCTCGCCAAGGAGATGGGCTCCTATTTTATTCACTGTTCCATAATGGTACAATTGACCCGGTTAGTATATTTACCACTTTCGATATTCGATAGATCCTCTCCATGATGTTTTTCATATCATGCTCTGGAAAGGTTTTCCGATTGAAAAATTCATTCACATAGTGTTGTAAGATATGGCAATAAATTGATAAAGAAACATAATATAAAATATGCACATGCCTACAACAGAAAAGAAGAGAAAAATCTTTCCGGGCAGACTGATTAAGATGTTTCCCTTGGGCCGGTGTTAGCAAATAGCAAATAGCAGGCTGAGTTTGAAAAGTTCCAGGAATGCTAATTGTGAAGGAAAAATGATCACTCCATGCCACTGATAATCTTTTAACCCTGGTTATTTTGGTTCCAAAATATAGTTCCTCGCGGGATGGTCTTTTACTTCCCTCCGCTTTCTGTGGGGGAACAAGTATATCATGAAAATGGGTGATAGTTGTAAAAAAAAACGGTGGGTCTGAAGATGGCAATGAAATAATAAATTTATATTTTTGATGGCAATGAAATAATAAATTTATATTTTTAGTATAATGTAAAAAATAAGACAGTTTTTATTAAAATGATTTTTAATACACGGGAAGTATGAGATGATAAATTATGGCTTGAAATATACTATTTAACGTAATATGCATGAGGTATTAACTTCTAAATAATATGGATGAGGCTGAAGCCAAAAACTAGCTTGTTACCAACTCATCCTAGATAAGGCTATTATCATATTTATTATAATTAACTATACTAATTTTCTTAATCTAATCAAATTTAGTTATATAGGTCCTATATTAATTTTTTTTTTTTTGCTGGCATATAGGTCCTACATTAATAATCGAAGGAGTACAAAATATTGTTTCAATTTTAGTTTATGTTTTCATGGTTATAGTTGTTTATTTGTAATTGTTTATATAACTTAATATTATATCTTCTAAACGTTATGGTAAAAATTATCAAGTTAGTATTTACTTAATATTTAACATTTGTTAATTTTTAATAGGAAAGATTTGGTGAAAAGTCCTTGTTTAAAAATTTTATTGGTAAGAAGGATTTGAATTCGGGTACATGTATTTTTTGTGCATGAAATTATGTAGAATATCAGTACTTTATATATATATATATATATAACTTATCATGTCATTAAAATTTTTAAACATAGACTTGTCATCAATTTTCCCACTGTTTGTAAAATCTAGTTAAAAAGATACCTTCCAATCCTTTATATAAGATCCACTTTGTATTTCTCTGTCAAGTGGATCTTATATTATGGATAGAGGAAGTATTAGTTATTCTATATATTGGGTCGTCGTTTTTGCAAATTCTGAATTTGGCGGACTTTGTATTGATCAACTTTGTATTGATCTTATATTATGGATGGAGGAAGTATTAGTTATTCTATTTATTGGGTCGTTTTTGCAAATTCTGAATTTGGCGGACTTTGTATTGATCAACTTTCTTCTCATGCTGGAACAGACATCACTACATGGGAGCTGCCCTGTGATAAAAGGGGAGAAGTGGGTGGCAACAAAGTGGATTAGGGATCAAGAACAGTACGTTTAGATGGATTGTCCTTGAGATTGCGATGGAAAATTTTAAGTTGATCCTAGTTTTCATTTCTCTGGAGCTTTGACTCATGTTCATTTCTGGCACTCATGTAGGGTAATATACTTATAAAAAACTTTTGACGGCCATTCGGTAGCACACGAGTCTTTTGTGTCTGGTGAAATCATGGGGTAAAATGTGAACATCAGATGCTGCTGAGAGCCTGAGAATGTACAGGAAATCAGGAATAATGCAAATTATCACGGTGTCATGCTTTAATTAACTCTTAACAGCTTATCAAAAGCATAATAACCGATTAGTGGCTTTATAGATTTCAAATTATTGCGAGATCTCCAAAATATGCACACGCTTAAAACATTCATATGCTCATTGTTCTTTTTATAAATAAAATACAAATAACTAAAATATGTAGACTAAAAGGTTGGTTAAATTTGGTTAAAGATGGTAAATGTGTAAGAAATGTTTTTTTTTTTCTTTTCCAAATATACCTATATAGAGGGTGTGTGAGAGGCAGAGAATGAGTGAGAAAATAAAGGAGAAAATGTGTGAAAAATAATTAGTAGAGACAAACAATTAGAGGTAAAATGAAAAATTTGCATTAAACCGAAGGAGTACATTATAAAACAGGTTTAAAGAGCTCAATAATGCAATCTATAATGTTACTCTTCTTATTCTTAAGGTAAGACCTAATTAACTTATTTAATTAGATTAAGGAAGTTAGTTAAATTAGTTTATATGACATGATTTTCTAAAACATTATAATCATCTTTCTTAATTCCCTCCTTTATTTGGAAAAAAATTGATAAATATACAAAATAAGCCTTATATTCAAAATCAAAATCAACTCCTAATTAAATCCTGGAGAAGAAAGTAATAAAATCAAAATATGGCTATATATCAAACAGATCAATAACAACCTCAATTCTAACTATTGTTTATATATTGTATTACTTGTCACCATATGTAGATCAGGATGGGAAAAGAACTGCCAAGTTTTCAAACCAACCCCTAACTTGATTTTAAAGAAATTATGTTCATCAAAACTTGAGCAACGTAAAATTCACTTCGCTAAAATTTTGGTGGCAGAAGTTCTAGTAGAACTATGAACTAAATTGTGGCTTCAAATAATCAAGAAACTCATGGATACTTCAATTTTTTTTTTTTTTTTTTATGCCCGACAACTTTTTAACATTAATTGTTCTAGCCAAATCTGAAAAAGAAAAGAAAATTATTAAAACTTTTCATCTTATGATCTTTAGGTGCCCGCCTGAGTACTAAATATAGACTATGAAAGCAGCTTCAATTGCTTTATTAGGTTGGCCAAGATCTCCATAAGCACAAATCCAAATAGCAACATACAGCAAAAGGGAACAAGCTACAACATACGACTATACAAGCACAACGATGAAAACTTTGGTCCCGCATACCTTCTGATGGCTGACATGCTCAAGTGGATCACGGTCTCATGCACAAAAGACCTAAGAGAAGAAACAGAAATTGAATTTGAAATGTCAATCAGTTATTAGCAAGCCCTTACATAAACTTACCACAATGCCTGCCTATAGTCCTGCACCCACTAAAAGTTAAGCTTCATTGGTTTTCTGAAACTTTTTCCCTCCAGTCTGCATGGGAGTCACCCAGTTGCTTCATCTTGTTGCCTTCTCACTTCCCCGATCAAGGGTTACAAAAACCTACCCCAAAAACCAGCTGGCATGCATCTACTGTTTATGCCAGTTTTGATATGGTTGCTTCCCCCATTTCTTCAATGCATGCATGCAACCAGCAGCAGTGAATAACCCGAACACGCCAATGGCCATTAATGATGCGTTCCCAACATTCCGTTGAATGCCACCCTATAACCGTAGAAGGACAATAACTACCTCATAACGCATAACAATATATACACACAAGAACCAACAGAAACAGGGGCGTATACAGTTAGAATGCGGTTTTTCTGCAAGATTCTAAAGATAAATGCTTTAAGCATTACATTGTTATATGGCTAAAACATTTATAAGTACATATCACCCCCAAAAAAAAAAACATTTAGAAGTACCGTATGCCCAAAATATTAAAATTTCATAAATTCAATTCTTCTCAATGAGCAAAGCAATTATGGAATTTATTGTCCTTCATATGAACGCCTAATCAATCCTAGGGGGCGGTGACGCATGAATGCATTCAAAGTAGAAATGCAACCTAGACTACCAATAGTAATTAAGTTGAGTGATAAAGAATTCAATACCTTTCAAATAGTCTCAAGTTCAAGCTTAATAATCTGATAATCCATGGTGAAGCTATCTAGAAAAATAAATCATGTTATAATTTCAAGTTTCAGGTTGATTCATCCTCCTCATACATTTTATATCGCCTCATTTACAAATTGTTAGTCAAGATTGTGTTCTCTGCAATTTCTAGACTTTATTATCAAATAGGTACCTGCACCAGAGAAAGCAGAAGTGCTGCATTTGCAGGGGCGTGAGAAAGGCTCATCATCCCCCCACGCAACTCATTAGGCACGTACCTGCAAACACAGTAGATAAGCAGAGCACCACAAATTTGGTCAGCAAATGAACAAGTGAAGAAGTGAAAACTTTTTGTTAATTGACGATTTTACATGGTCCTCAATCTGGCTAGTAATGGCGAAATGAGCCCAACTCCAGCGTGGAATATGCAAAACAATGTCACCAAAACCCCAATTTCCTACATACGATAGATTGTCAGAGTAGAATTTAAACTTCCAGCTTCATATCCTGAGAAAAAGCATATTTAATGCTATTAAATTATCCAATCATCGCACCTGGTAGTCATAGGCAACAATAGACAAGACAATGCCCAGTATGATGTATGCATATACTAGGCAGTCTTCAGTTCTAAGCAACAATGGTCCGCTTGTCAGCCAAGGAAATGAAGTGCTTCCTAGCATCCTTGAACCAAGAAGGCATGGATATATTAATCCTAGATGTACTTCACGTCCATCAGCCTAAAAAACATGCATTAAAAATCTATACAGAAGTATTATAGGATTTGAACCACAATTGTTTTTCACCATGATGGCCCTAGAAAAATCCTCGTTGTATTTTCCTTGTTTAATTCCATGTCAATATTTAATTAATGGAAGGAAGCCCAAAGAAGAATGAAAAGCAAGCCAAGATATTCTATGCAATAAAATACAGTTTCAGTGTTTCAAATATGTTCTTCATACATTATTATCTTGGTATTTAAATAGTTCTTCAAGGTTACAATATCCTACCACCACTGTAGGTGCCCAGAGGATCCAAAAAATTCCAACAGAAAAGTGAAGGCAAGATTGTGCCCAGGCCAACAACAATATCCTTTTATCTGTTAATTATAGAATAGTCATCAGCAAATTGCTTTCCGTAAACTATCCGCATTACATGGGGGAAAAAAATTAAAAAGAAAATTTCATTAGTAGAATCCAGCAAGTTCTTTAATCATTCCGCATGCATACATGAGAATCTTCAGTAAAATGTTAGCATAAACTATAAACACAATCATTTGGATATGAGCACAGCTGTGTTAATATATCAAAAAACGATGAATAACATACAAAATCATTCCATAAAATTTTCTCGCAAAGACATGGGCTATTAGCATGCAAAGTTTGCTACATCAACTAAAGATGTGGCCAAGTTCAGTTGAAAAGATTGTGAGTCCCGGAAACTTACTGTTTTTTTAATAAAAAGTTAATACAATCTTTGGTTCTTAAAGTTTCTCCTCATTTTGATTTTGGTCCCTCAAGTTTCATTCTATTTAAAATATTGGTCCATATCATTAAATAAAAATTTGGATCATTTTGCCCCTTCAGGGACCAAAACCTCTTGTTTGAAACTTGAAAGACCAAAACCAAAATGAAGACGAAACTTGAGGGACTAAAGATTATAATAAATAATGAATTGCAGTTTGCTATAAGCAATCAGGAATGGCAACATATATCCTCATGCTATAGGAGAATCTAGGCATTAAATCCAAGAGTTCCAACTTAAAGTTCAAACCATTTGGACCTAATCACCTAAGGACAAACCAACCCCCTAAAAAAAGCCCCAAAAATATATTTTACATTATATATATGACGTCATTCATCTAAAATTGTTAAATGTGCTCCCTCAAAAGTTTTTATCTGTTCGCTGCTTCCCTTCAAAATTTTAAAAACTTGAATACGTTTTCAAAAACAATAGAATTATTTTAATCAATTTTATTAATACAGTAATTTAATAAATGTTTAGACTTACATTAAAAATAATTACTACAATACGCATTAAACATAAATTTTTGCCCCTCCTTGGTTTCGTCCCTGTTCCCCTACAAATTCATTTCCTCTTCTAATATTTTGCAGTTGATTTCTTTCTATTGCAGGTTCTTTTGCAACAAGAAAGAAGTAATTCGGGGTTATTAATATAGAAAAAAGCTTTAGTTGGAGCAGAAAATGATTCAGTTACCTTTTCGGGTTTAAGGTATTTAAATTTTGGGCGGGAACCCAAAATTCAAAAAAATGAGAGGGTAAATTTTGAGTTTCTTTTGTCCAAAATTGTAATTTACCAACTTCCCCCTTCCCTCCCCCCCTACCCTCCCCTCAAACCAAACACACCCTTAGTGTTGGTCAAAGCAAGAGAAGATAATCCGGTACACAGGAAGATCAAATTGAAAAGAAGAAGAAGAAATTAAAAGAAAGATATGCATCTTTTAAAATTTATAAAAAAAGTAATGAACAAAATTTTAAATGATGTTGAGCTGTTTGAAGAAGAAGCAAAAAGAAATAGTAAACAGGAACGTAAAAAGAAAGTCTTACCACCAATTATATATGCATAGAAGGACACACTGTACTCCTTAAAAGATGCCTTTTGTGGAATTTCTGTCCATCCTCTAGAGAGAACCGCAATGGATATTGTTGCAAAGAAGATATTTGTCCCGGAAGGAAAAACAGTGTTTCTCCCTGCGTTATAGCCACCCAGCCAATTTGCTAACATTTGGGCAGCAATAAAACATGCAGACTCAAAGAAAGTCATCAACCAAAATGTGTCATTAAGTGAATCTAGCCTATGACCTTGCTGCAAACAAAATACATGAGAGTCCACATTAATATTCTACTTTAGAAATATAAATTAGCCCTACATTATGTGATTCTGTCATAGGAAACCACACACTTGCCAAGTACAGTTAAAAATTATGGATCAAGTGTTATTTAATGGAATCAACCCCAATCGTCACTCCCCAACGCAAAGTTATGAATGCCCAGACTATAGTCAGTGTCTGTGAAAATCAACATAACAGGAGAAAATATTTTCTTTACCTGTTCATGTTGAGTAACCATCCAAGTCTCAAAAGTAAATAAAAACACTGAGTGGGCAAGTGATAGACAGATGCTAGTCACAAAAATGCTTTGATTCTCCAAAATCCTCTTCCATATGCCCACCAAGAAGTGTAGAACGAAAAAGATCAGACAAACTTTCTTGTGACCTCTACAAATATATTAAGTCAGACAGATTCATCATATCAGAACATCACCTTTTCATTTTTTTTTTAAACAATTGAAAAATGTGCATGTCTTGAATATTACCTTTTATTGTCAAGAACATACAACAATGAGGAGGGTTCAAGTCTAACATAGGGAAACTTGCTTGAAATTTCAAATGACACGTTGGATGATATCATGGCAGAACCGGTGGAGACATCAAAAAGTAAAATCCACTAGAACAAGAGCTAAACACCACAAAATATATAGGCCCAACTACTGTTTATATAACGATCCTGATTCCTAATCATTGGCCATGCAAAGACTGATGCAAGTTTGTCCTCCTTTAACATCATCTTAATTAATATCTACTAAAAAGAAACAGAAAATACTTCAGCAAGATGTACAGTGGGAATGATTATTACTGGTGTCAGAAATGATAACGCATGCAAGACGAGTAATTCTCCAGTTCACTGTTTACACAATACACGTTATTATATATTGCTAAGAAACGCTAAAGAAGAAAATCACATTCACGGCAAAACAAAGCATAAAATACAGCATTACTGCAATACAAAATATGCATGCAGAAATAGGAACTTGTATAATTAAGCGCTGGATTACGAAGAAATATTTTAAGCGATTATCAGCGACTTCAACTAGATACTTACATTAAATCTGAGAGCACGCCAAGGAAAGGACCAGCTAAGGCAGCCGATGCATATCCATAACAAAGAGACCTGACCATTAGCTCCCTTCCAATTCCATTAGAAGCCAACTCAAACTCTCCCAACGCTGACCATAGACCTTCCAACACTGACAACAGGACAGATAGGTAAATGAAATCGGAATTCACATCAGCAATCCGAAGCTAAATAGAATAATTAATTGCCGGAAAGAGAAAAAAGCAACGAATTTCGATATTTGGTTACCAAGATGGAAGAAACGCACATTAAACACTACGGAAAAATTCAGGATCTCAACTCAGAAAATAAGGACAACTATGTTCAATCGATGCTTCTATTTTACTTTTTGTAATTTGTGCTGCCATTGACAAAAGGAATATAAACTCTAGATAGTTTATTTTTCTTTCTGTTCGCACAGAACCAAACAATGTTATAATAACATGAATAACAGGCCAACCTGAAGCAAGAGAGTAGAGAACGAAGATGTTTCGAAGGAAATGAAGAAATGAGGAAGAAATTCCACGGTCGAATATCGTTGAAGGTCTGTTGGAGGTAGAAGCATAAGGAAAAAGGAGGATCGAGAAGCAGCAACAGAAGAAAAGGAAGACGAACAAGAATGGACTCGGTTCCCAAATCGAGCTCTCAATAACCACTCCCATTGAACCTTTTAATATTTCGTCCTTAAGATGCAGAGAATGTGAATGCGAGAAGTTCCGCGATGTTGAGATTCTGAATAAATCGTAGATACCGACGAAGAGAAGAAGATAAGAGAGCTGAAGAACACGGTCAGAAAGGAGGGGATTGTGTGATCCAACCGAAGGATGGTTCGGTTACGCCAATGCCGTAAATCGTAATGCTATTACAAATCCGGACGAAATATCAAACGCCCCGTTGCCGGGCTGAAGAGGATATAGCCGTCCACTAGGTTCGCGCTTTTTTTTAGGTCCTTTGGGTGCTTTTCTCCCGCCCCTCGCGCGCGAGGATAGAAGTCGTTCTCTCGTCGTTTGATATTAATCGGACAACTTACGCGCGCGCGCGTTTCAGTTTGGGACTTTGGGGTGTATTACACGCACGCACATGAACTAGGCAAAATTCGATAAACAAGTAAGGGCAAATCATATAGAGGTTCCAAGCACTAAACAAAATAGCAGCAAAGTTTTTTTGAAAATTCCAATAAGTGTTATAAAAGTATATGTGGTAAGAGAGAAGATTGATAGAATTCAAAGAAAAGATTATAGAATTTCTAGAGAGAAGTTAGAGAGAAGTTCTCATTCAGTTCAATTGAAACAATCGATTACAGCCCTTTATATAGAGGCAGAAATCTAACCCTGGTTGTATTACCATGGTTATATGTAAATGACTATAGTTACTTTATATTGTCTTTATATCCTTGTCTTCTTTTGCTGTCTTTATATCCTTGTCTTCTTTTGCTTTTGCTTTGTGTCAAGTCATCTTTGTGTCAAGTCATCTTTATGTCAAGTTGACTGGAAGAGTAATATGAGTCAATGGACATCCACATATTTAATATTCATAACACTCCCCCTTGGATGTCCATTATGAATGTGCCTCATTAAAAACTTTAACTAGGAAAAACCCAGTGGGATAAAAACCTAGCCAAAGAAAAGAGTACATCATTCATTGATACACCATCGAGTGCTGCCTCATTAAAAACCTTTCTAGGAAAACCCAGTGGGACAAAACCTAGATAAGGGAAAAAGAGTACAGCGTGTATCGACTCCCCCTCTTGATAATATCAGTTGAAATCTTTGAATCTCCGAAGACCAATATCGTGAACAAGTTTTTCAAAGATTGTACCTGGGAGTGACTTGGTGAATAAATCTGCTAGATTTTCACTTGAACTGATTTGCTGGATATCTATTTCACCATCCTTTTGAAGGTCGCGAGTGAAGAAGAATTTTGGTGAAATATGCTTCGTTCTATCGGACTTGATATAGCCTTCTTTAAGTTGAGCGATACATGCAGCATTATCCTCATAGAGGATTGTTGGGATCATTTTGCCAGAAGATAAATGACAAGTTGTACGTATATGATGTATTACTGACCTCAACCACATACATTCTCGACTTGCTTCATGTATTGCTAGAATTTCTGCATGATTAGATGATGTAGCTGATATAGTCTGTTTCATAGATCGCCATGAAATAGCTGCACCTCCACATGTAAATAGATAGCCCGTTTGTGATTTACCATTATGTGGATCAGACAAAAATCCGGCATCTGCATACCCAACCAGTTCATGTTTGGATACATTTGAGTAGTATAACCCCATGTCTGTTGTACCTCTGAGATAACGAAAAATGTGCTTTATTCCATTCCAATGCCTTCGTGTTGGTGAAGAACTGTATCTTGCTAGTAAATTAACAGCAAATGATATATCAGGACGTGTGTGATTAGCAAGATACATTAGTGCTCCAATAGCACTAAGATATGGTACTTCTGGACCAAGTAGTTCTTCATCACCTTCTTCACTGATTTCTTGGGGTCGAAATGGGTCTTTATCCACCTTCAAAGATCTTACAATCATTGGGGTACATAATGGATGAGATTTATCCATGTAAAATCGCTCTAGGACCTTCTTTGTATATGTTTCTTGATATACAAAGATCCCTTTCTTGAAGTACTCGATCTGTAATCCAAGACAAAATTTTGTTCTTCCCAAGTCCTTCATTTCAAATTCTTTCTTCAAACAATTAATTGCCTTTTGAAGCTCTTCAGGAGTTCCAATGATGTTGATATCATCAACATAAATAGCAATTATAGCAAACTCATTATTAGATCTTTTCATAAAGATGCATGGGCATATCGGATCATTTTTGTATCCTTCTTTCAACAAATATTCATTAAGGCGATTATACCACATGCACCCTGATTGCTTCAGGCCATACAGGGACTTATTTAACTTAACTGAGTATTGTTCTCGAGAATTTGAATTGGATGCTTCTGGCATCTTAAGTCCTTCAGGGACTTTCATATAAATATCACTATCAAGTGATCCATATAAATAGGCAGTCACAACATCCATTAGATGTAAATCAAGTCCTGCATCTACTGCTAGACTGATTAAATAACGAAAAGTAGTCGCATCCACTACTGGTGAATACGTTTCTTCAAAATCAATGCCAGGTCTTTGCGTAAAACCTTGGGCTACTAGACGTGCCTTATATCTAGTTATTTTGCCCTTTTCATTTCTTTTTCGTACAAAGACCCATATAAAGACAGCAAAAGAAGACAAGGATATAAAGACAACATAAAGTAACTATAGTCATTTACATATAACCATGGTAATACAACCAGGGTTAGATTTCTGCCTCTATATAAAGGGCTGTAATCGATTGTTTCAATTGAACTGAATGAGAACTTCTCTCTAACTTCTCTCTAGAAATTCTATAATCTTTTCTTTGAATTCTATCAATCTTCTCTCTTACCACATATACTTTTATAACACGTTATCAGCACGAAGCTCTAAAAGAAGGTATGATCTTCTTATGGTTTCTTTAGTGTTTTTATATACGTTGTTTTATTTTATAGATCTGGGATAATCTGAGCCACTATATGGAATTAGAGAGATACTTTTACCGATTGTTATATAACATCGGGTTCCATGGTTAAGATTGGAGATCATTATTGTTTTTATTTACAAGTTCTTTTATATTATTATTATTATTGTTGTTGTTGTTATTATGGCCAGAAGCCATACACATCTGATTCTTGAAATTATGACCAGAAGTCATAATGTTTTAATTTCTTATAATATGGCCAGAAGCTATATCAATTCTTATTATATAGCCAGAAGCTATATACATTTTTCATCTTATTATATGGCCAGAAGCTATATATATTTTTATCTTTTATTTTATTGTACGGCCAGAAGTCATGTACAATTTTTATCCTGAAGATAATAGTTAATTTCTCATCTTGAGATTAAATGGCCCGAAGCCATACATGGCCTGAAGTCATGAGATTAAATGGCCCGAAGCCATATATGTTTTAATTTTCTTATTTTGCCTTATGATTTATTTATTGTCTTTATGAATTTACAGTTATTATATTTACAGTTCATATTTTAATTATTTTCATTTATTTCTTTAATTAGTTTGAACAATGGCAAACATGGCAAAACTTGAAATTGTGGCTCTTGATATTACCGGGAAAAATTATTTATCTTGGAAGTTGGATGCGGAAATTCACCTAAATGCCAAAAGTCTGGAAGACACGATTAAAGAAGGGAATAAGGCATCCAACAAAGATAAAGCCAGATCCATGATTTTTCTTCGCCACCATTTACATGAGGATCTAAAAACTGAATATTTGACAGTGATGGACCCACTTGTCCTGTAGAACAATTTGAAAGAAAGATATGATCACCAGAAGTTGGTTATTCTTCCAAAAGCTCATTTTGATTGGATGCATTTACGCTTGCAAGATTTTAAATCTATAAGCGAATATAACTCAGCTATGTTCAGAATTACTTCTAAATTGAAATTATGTGGAGAAAATGTTACTGATGATGATATGTTAGAAAAGACATTCTCCACATTTCATGCATCCAATTTGCTCCTGCAGCAGCAATATCGTGAAAAAGGTTTCAAGAAATATTCTGAGTTAATTTCTTGTCTCCTTGTGGCTGAACAAAATAATGAACTTTCGTTGAAAAATCATGAATCCCGTCCAACAGGCTCAACTCCATTCCCTGAAGTGAATGTAGTAACTAATGAATTTTATCGTGGCCGTGGACGTGGACATGGACGTGGACGTGGGCGTGGCTACAGCCGTGGGCGTGGTCGTGGTCGATATCATGGAGGTTCAAATTCCTACTAGAAGTGGGAAAAGACTGATAAGAACCAAAAAGAGGAAAGCAGTAGGCATAATAAATATGCTGATAATCCATGCTATCGATGTGGTGAAAAGGGCCATTGGTCTCGTACCTGTCGTACACCAAGGCACCTAGTTGATCTTTACCAAGAATCAATTAAAAATACTGGTAAAAGATCAAATGTTGAAGTTAATCATGTTGATCAGGGCGAGAATTCTGAGTATGGCGATATAGATAATAACTATTTGGATGTTGCAGATTTCTTAATATAATTTGAACTGTTATATTTTATTTAAATTTGTTTCTATCATATGTATTAATTTTATTTATGTTTTTATGAAGAATGAATTCTATTGGCATCAATCCTGAAGATTTATGTCTCGTTGATAGTGCAACAACCCACACCATACTCAGACATGATAAATATTTTTCTTCCTTGGTAATACGTGAAGCCAATGTTCAGACTATATCTGGTAGTATAAATTTAATTGAAGGCTCCGGAAGAGCTAATATTTTGTTACCTGAAGGAACAAAATTATACATTGATAATGCATTTTATTCTACCAAGTCTAAAAGAAACTTACTGAGTTTCAAAGATATCCGCAGAAATGGATATCATTTAGAAACAACAACTAAAGATAATAAGGAATATCTTGTCATTACAAATATAGTTGCTGGTAGAAAATGCATATTAGAAAGTTTTCCTATTTTTTCTTCTGGTTTGTATTACACATGTATAAGCACAATTGAAACAATCGATCACAGCCCTTTATATAGAGGCAAAAATCTAACCCTGGTTGTATTACCATGGTTATATGTAAATGACTATAGTTACTTTATATTGTCTTTATATCCTTGTCTTCTTTTGCTGTCTTTATATCCTTGTCTTCTTTTGCTTTTGCTTTGTGTCAAGTCATCTTTGTGTCAAGTCATCTTTATGTCAAGTTGACTGGAAGAGTAATATGAGTCAATGGACATCCACATATTTAATATTCATAACAATAAGGACTTTTTTGTGATTATTTTTTAAAGTCAAACTATGAAGTTGCCCTGAGGAATTTAAAACACTCCATCTTCAAAAAAGTGGGTCTCCTTTGTTCTACTTTGCTTCTGCGTCTTCCTTGCATCCATTCGAGTGGTCGTACGTTGCTCTTCCGAGTCCCAATGTTGGTGCGTTCCTCCATCAATCCTCCACTGCCTAAGCCTCCATTACTCCTCCACTGCCCAAGCCTCCGTTGTGATGTAGCAGAGGTAGAACAGCGAACTGATTTTTTTCCTGTGTGTAGTTAGTTTGATTGAGATTGAGGGGTTGACCAAATGTTGGAGCTTGGGCTCAATAGTGGACTAAGTGATAGGAGGTAGATAAGTAATACTAAGATTTTGCTAAAGATATTATCTTAACCATTGAAGTTGGGGTTTCACTGTGATTGGGTTATGTGAATGTTATAGTGCTATGTTTTTTGTGAAGGCTATAGAGGGAGTGCTCTGTTTTAAATATGAATGGTTGAATGTGATGGTGGTTGTTTGCTATGAAAATGCTAATATGAAAATAAAAAGTATTGTTAATTCATGCAGTTGTAGTTATTAATATGACTGTTGTAGTTGTTAACACATAACCTGTGCTCTGTTTTTTGGCAGTATAATAGAGGGAGTGCTCTGGTTTTGGGTAAGGTAACAGATGGATGATTTTAAGTGGGAATGATTGAATATGATTGTGGTTTCTTTGATTGCAAAATGCTGATATGATATTAAAAAAAGTGTTGTTACTATGTGCATTTTGCTGCGGCAGTTGTTAATATGAAGTTCATGTTGCAGATTGTCATGGAATATAAGAACTAGTTTGAGGAATAATCTATTCTATTTCTTTCATGTGGGGAGGTTTTTAAATGGTGGAGAAAATGAAATGTAATATGACTTATACTATTGTAAAAATGACTCATGCACTTGTAAAACAAAGTAGAAGTTGTTAAAAACTAGTTCAATTGTTGTGACAGACTTTACGGGAATAACTCATGCAGTTGTAAAGTTGGAGTTGTGCAACTTGTCATTTCAATCAAACATGAAACAATTGTAAAAATGCCTCATGATGTTGTAAAAACAAGCATCACTAGTTGTTAAAAAAGCAATTTGTAGTTGTGAAATTTGGAGTTTTGAAACTTGTCATTTCAGTCAGATATGAAAAAGCAGTTGTAAAAATGACTTAAGATGCTGTAAAAACATGCGTTAGAAGTTATAAATTGTGCAACTTGCAGTGTTAAACTTAGAGATGTAAACAAGGTAGTTTTATTCAGATACGAGAAAGAAGTTATAAAAAATAAATCAACATGTTGTAAAAACATGCTTAACTAGTTGTAAATTGAGGAATTTTCAATGTTGAACTTGGAGATGTGTAAAAGGCAATGTTTTGAAAACCAAACCGGACTGGACCGAACAATCGGACCAGTGCCTGGGAAGGCTTTCGGCTCGTTCAACATGGTTCAAGCGTTTCACGATTTGGACCATTTCAGGCCATTTCAGACCGGCTGTTGGGTCGGGAATCGGGGTTAAACCGGGAACCGTTTATTGATATTATTGACATATTATTGTGTTATTTTTAATGATTTCAATGTATTAAAACTTAGGATTTGGGAAAGATGATATATATAAGCTTTTGTATGTCTTTATTTTTAAGTAATGTTAAAATTTCATATTTATATAATTATATATACATATAATATTATTTTTATTTAATTATTATGTTATCGGTCCGACCGGTCTGACCATGCGACCCATGACCCGATAGCCTCTTCGGATCGACATCTGAGCCGACTTTTAAAACATTGGTAAAAAGGTAATTTCATTCAGATATGAGAAAGAAGTTGTTAAAATGACTCAAAATATTTGAAAACACGCTTAACAAATTGAAAACTATGTAATTTACAGTAGTGAACAGTTGTTAAAAAGTTAGTTTCATTGTGACCTAAAAAATATATTATAAAAAAAATAAACATGTTCTAAACACAAGTATAACTAGTTGTCAAACAAGACCTATGCGGTTGTCAAATTTGGAGTCTTGGAAAAAGTCATTTCATTAAGGCAACAAAAAGATGTGTAAAAAACCACTCAAGCATTGGAAATTCAATCGATGCTAGAACGTGAGTGGGATGTAGAGATTCTACATTGTTGTAAAGAGGTGAATAGAGTTGCGGATCACTTGGCAAAAATAGCATGGGATATGACAGTGAATTTCCTTGTAGTTGATAGAGAACCCGTTGAAGTTACACGTTTGCTGATGGAAGATGTTAAGAACCAATACATTTGTATTGAATTAGTAGAGTAGAGCTTGTAGAGCTATGCCTTCTCTTTTTCTATAAAAAAAAAACCACTCAAGCAATTGTTATAACATGTATTAACAGTTGTGAACGTAGAGATTTGACAAACTTGAAATTAACTCATTGTATAAAAATATGTTGTGAAAATGACTGATGAAGTTGTTAATGACTAATAACTTGAGGCCAACTTTATCATTTGACTTTAGAAAATAATCACAGAAAAGTTCCTAATATTTGACTTTTCAAAGAGACTTTACTATTATTTTATTTGGTCCTTAGGACCTCTGCGTGTGATTTTTCCAACAATTATACGTAGAGCAGCGTAGAAATTAGAAACAGGGGTAACCAAAAAAATAAAAAAGAAATTAGGAAGAGTAAGGGAGCACAATTGGTAAAATGCTTGAGCGAATAAATTATCGGCTTCAGGCTGAAAAAAACAGAGAAAAAATTATGGACTTCAGGTAAGGAAAAAAAAAATTATGGACTTCTTCAGAGTGTTTTTTCAGCCACACTAGTATTTAAATTTCACTATGATTTCTTTAAGGTGATTAGTTTCCAAGTTCCAACTTTGCTCTCCTATTTGGGTCCTATATAGCGACACTAAGAATATATTAATAGAATCTAGTGTTTATTTATTTATTTGTTTGTTTGTTTATTATATTTTCGTAAATGTACCGACAATGAGACATTTGGGTAGTGTAATGTTTACTGATATTAATTGTGTGAGCTCGTATTTCATAATAATTTATATTATTAAGTATATTTGTATGCATTAATCAATAAATAAGTGAGGGAACTCTTGTACGAAAAGTGAGATTTGCAAGCTAAAAAATGTGGCGAAAAGAATATATCATATCATCATCTTATTAAATCATTCCCGAACTTAATAAATTGTGTGCACATGGACTGATTGGCACTAGACAAGGGCATGGGAAAGAAAAAACTATCCAATAACACAATGCATTATTCACAAGTCACAACCCTACAACTACAACTGAACGCTTCATCCTTCCTCATTAGCCATATACGATATCGGTAGCAATCTCAGGTGTACAACGTACGTTGAAGCTGACGATGAAAAGAAGGCAGGAAATTACGGAACATGCGACTCCATTGCCATGACATGCTGTTCTGTTTCATATTTTCGAAGTAGCCGATGTCAATTTGTGCTTGGACATTCACAGAAACCCAAATGTGCTTTGCAAATTTGGAGATCTTAATTCATTTCAATTTCTAAACCGTCAGAATTGAGAAGTGTCAGCAGAAAATTACCTTGTGATATAATTGTCTGGTTTGGCAGCTTCTGTCTTCAAAATGTGACTATTCCAATGCTTGGATCTCCGCACCAGCCGATTTATCTGATGCCTGTAATGATCAATCCCAAATTCTCCATGGTAAACTCCAAGATACAATTAATCCCAGCCTTACTAGTCAGTAGTCACTAAGGTAGAGTTGGTGAATAAAAAACAGAAAGTTAGAATCATTTTGGAGTGAAACTATGGACTTACAATGACATTTTCCGGCATCCAATCAGGAATGCTATTTGAAAGAAGAGTGACATATTGCTCCATTGCTAGCTCTTGACTCATAACCCCAAGTTGTTGCCAAGCATTCCTTTCATACCCAAAAAAAGAAAAACCATTCATACCAAAGGAAAAGAGCTTACCAATTCCTCACCAAAAGTGGTAGAATTAAATATTGGAAACGAAAAGAGAGAGGGAATGAATGTCTAAAGGGAAAAAACGAACACGTAATTACAGTACAGAATTAATAGAAGCCAATTAAATACTACCATTTAGCTCGAGCGGGGAAATTCAGTGCCATTGGCTGAGGTTTCTGGCAAGGCCCTTGAGTGGCGATCTTGTGAAATCCATATAGCTGCATCTTTACATCGTTAGCAAGATTTGCTGTTCGATTAGCACTGCTCTTAGACTCTACAAATGAAACTGCAGCACCAAAAAGCCTCTCCAATTCAGTACTTTCTATTCCCTCCCAATCATCCTCTTCCAACCATTCTTCTTTTTCTTCAGTATCCGTTCCCTTCTTATCAGACTCTTCAATCTCATAGCAATTCCCATCGTTATCTGGGCTCGAGATCTCAACCTCCTCATCCACTTGGCTTATCTGACTCCTCTGGCTATTTTCATCAACGCGATTCTCTGTCAATTCAACAGCTTCAATTTCGCTGAAAACTCCGTTCTCATCAATCTTCTTTGCATTGTGTATTTTGGGGGATCCGCAATTCGCCTCCGATAGCTTGCCGACAATTGATTCACCTCTAAATTCATCGAAGTTTCTAGCGATCAGAACAACCTCCTCTGTTTTCTGAATATCATCCGATGAAACGACCCCATGATCGCGAGAGGCCATGGCCACGTCAGCGTCATCACTGGAAGCAACAGAGAAGAGCTTCAAGAAAATTGATGGAAGCAGAAAAGAAACAGCCAGAGTCAGAGCAAACTCCCACAAAAGTTCCATGGCTAGTTGGATGAGAGAGAGGGAGGGAGGGAGGGAGGAAGCAGTCTGCATAAGAATGCGAACTGGTGTATTGAGACGATGGGAATCACCGAGAGAAGAAAAGAATTTTGCAATCAAGAGGAAGGTATATTCGGGGTTGTATCTCACAGGGTAATTAGGTGTCGGTCCAAAACATGTTTTACTTGTTGATTATTATCAGTCGGTGTTGGAAAATGACCCTCCCACCACCACTAAGATAGTGTTACTGCAACAAGAGAGAGGAACTTTACTCTTTAGTGAAGACAAATTATATCTGCGCCTTTGCGTGCGGAATGTCATGTTTTAGGTGAGTTCACCATGGAATGAATGCCACTGAAGTAACTATGTCCCGTTCTAGGGGAAAACCTTAGTCTATAGAATAATTTGTACTACAAACTAATTGTCCTGTAACCTACATCATACATTCAGGAAAAAAAAAAAAGTACTAGTATTTATTTGATATTTTGAATTAAACATATAAATACTTATTTAGTATTAAAAAGAATGAAAAATGTAAAGCCCATGATAAAGCACATTGCATTACACTTTTTTTTTATTATATAGGGTTTGGGTTTATCATGATATTATTGCAAAATATTATATCGTTATGTTTTAATTAAAAACCATTATAACAAGTATAAAAAATTTATTTTTACAAGAAAGATCTGATTTTTTTCACCAAGAAGAAAGGTCTGATTAAAATATGAGAAGTCAATTAAATAATTTTAAGCACTTTGTTTATATATCCAAACCTCTATATCCATGGCCCATCAATATATATATATATATATATATATATTTATGCTAGTTATTCTAATTTTAATAGATATTCAAATAAAGACATTATTTAGAAATAATGAATAATATAAATTATTTTAAATTCAGTATAAAACGTATGATTCATATTTTACTTTTTCCACCTTTAAAATTAGAAATGTATATTATTTGTTTTTTAAATAATTATTTAATACCTCCTTTAGTTTACAATATAAGTCGCTTTTAGAAGAATAACTTTAATTCACCATATAAGTTATTTGAAGAGCAATTAATGTTTATTTGTTAATTTTACTCATATAATTAATGTTTAAATATAAATTTTTGTATAATTAATCTCTTCTGAATTGTTGTTTTCATTTTAAATGAAGAGGGGCAAACCTATATTTTTACTTTTGGAATTAATAATATTTAGGTCCTTTAAGATTTCACTATAATTTGATAATTTTAAGGGACCTAATTGATATTAAATCTGTTAATTAATTAAGACATGGCTACAATTTCCCCAATTCAAATCTCATCAAATAACAACTACTTAAATTATGCACAAATAGAACTATTTGCTAAATTAATTAAAAATGATAAAAATAAAACCTTGAGATTGCGACTTGCGAGTTCATATCTTGTTGTTGCCCGGCCTCACTCCCTCCAATCATTTTTGTAAGCCTTCTTTTTGTCTGACCTAGCGAATTTTTAGACAGATGTCAGTATCCATGGGACCCAAACGAATTATGTAACAGAAACTCTAAACAGATTATACCAATTATTTATTCCGTTTCAGTTTTTATTCACATTGAGACTTCAATTTGACGAGTTTGGTTAGGGTTTTCAGGGTTTCCTCCTGCGCTACCTGCCAGACATGGGAGGAGGCAATGGGCAAAAATCGAAGATGGCTCGGGAGAAGAACATGGAAAAGAATAAGGCCGTAAAGGGTAATGTTCGTTTATTTTCTTTCTCTTTGTCTTTAGTGAAGTTGATGATTTTGTTGCCTTTCTGGTTGCTAAGAATTAATTTGGGAAGATTTATTACCAGAATTGAAAATTTAAATATTTTGGAACAAAGTTTACCCACTTTTTACTCTAGATTTGTGAAATTTAAGGCACTGTTAGATCCCCTTATGATTGTTCTTCGTAATCTGATATACTCGTCTTCCTTTTTGCAGGGAGCCAGCTGGATTCAAACAAGAAAGCGATGACCATCCAGGTAATCTGGCGTTTATAGCAGCTTTTCTAATACTCAGAATTGTTCATGCGGACACACCTTTTCTTCTGTTATTTTTTTTTTGGGCACATTAACGGAATTACCCATACGGGTTCATTGCTCTGTTTGAAGTTCAATGGTTTTATATTGCTTTATCTGTTATTTCGGTTTTACATCGTGTTGTAGTATAGAGTTCAGCCTTCTATTTTATTCTCACTTCGAAAATATCACATGATTGAGACATTGAACGTCAACAGTGTGCTGGTATCTATATTTGTCTTCTTGACCGTGTAACTTTAAACATTGTTGAGCATCTTCCGCATCTGAATTCCCTGTTCATCTTCAATTCTCTAAAAACTAATGTGAATCAAATACCACTCAGGACTTCCACATTTTGGTTTGCCTGCACTTAAATATAGTAAATACCACTCAGGATTTCGTTGGTTATAGCACATTTTCAAAATTCATCTGAACATAGATAATTTTTTGTTTGACTGATATGATATGCCTATTGTAATATATTGAAATTTCGTAATCCGTATTGCTTCGTATGTGAAATTGGCCGGATAAATATACTGGTGCATGAGTGTATGAGAACATTTGGTGTCTCTTTAAGGGTGTGTTACTGTGTTTGGTTCAACAGAAGTGAGGCTAGGTGAGGTTCATTAAAGTTAAGTTAGGGGAGGTATGAGCTTTGTTTGGTTCAAGATGAGGGGATGTGAGGTTTGGTTTCTTGCTTGGTTCAGAAGGGTAGGTGAGGTGAGTTAATTATAAGTTAACAAATATACCCTTTTCTCTTTTTCTATATTTTTTTCTCCTCCTTTTACAATTGTTTTTTTAAAAAATAAAATGATTATTTCTTAATTTATTAATAGAATTCTTGATGAAGCTTAATCTGAATTCAGTTAAATTGCTCATTAGTACTGATTCCCACATGCATTAATGATATGCAATTATTTCTTATAACTAAAGTGGAAAGAACAGAGAGAATTATTTGAAATAACAAACAGAAGAGAATGATCAAGAGAAGGGCAAAAAGATAAGAAGAATAGTGAGTACCTCTGAGAAAAAAAGGGTTTTATATTATAGGGATAGGTGTGAAATAACATAAAATTATCATGTGCAATTTGGTCAAAATGAGTCATAAATTTTCTCTCACCTAGGAAAACCCCCAAATTTGAAGATTTGAGAAAGGAGGGGAGGGAGCACTATAAGACAAAATATTTTCACCTCACCTCCTTCCAACCAAACAAGGTTTTTTAATCTTCACCCCTCACCTAACCTCACTTAACTTAGAAAAACCCCCAACCAAACACACCCTAAGAGGCATACGGTACCATCTTGTGTAGCATTTAGACATACAAGATGCCATGTTGTGACACCAACACAGATACCCAACGTTTTCCATGATACACCGGCACGAACTCGGCAATTTTCGGAGGCAAGTGCATAGTTGGCGCCATCTTAGGGCCATTCAGATACACTTGGCTTATTCTTGGACTCATATGGACACATGGCGCTAAACCGAGTAGACTTCGTATACACGTGGCACCAAATCGAGAAGGCTCCGCATAAAGTAACTTTAATAAAGTAGCTTTATTAAAGCCACTTTTGACTTTCTCCCCTGATTGACCAATCTCGGAGCACCACCTAGGCCTACTTGGCTCATGTGGCGCCACATGTTCCAAAAGCCGGGAAAACTCGCCGATCATCAGTCCAACCACATCTGACTTCCCCGAACACCGAACACAAAAGCAGGGGAAATCATCAGACCTCCTCTTAGAGCACTTAATTATTTTAAATAAATGTATTTTGACTAGACATAGATATTTTGATAGCCTTGAGTGATCACATGAGGTGTGTTTGTATATAAATGCATGTAGACACTAGTAGCAATAATTGTATAAGGCAGTAACAGAACACTTAATTATTTTATCAGAATTCTTAAGAATTTGGTAACATCAACCACATAATAGTGATATCGGTTCATATGATAAGGGTATTAGTACCTGAATGGGGTTCCTATTACCTGAATCTGTCTCAATCTGTGTGCTTGTGTAAGATTTGAGAATGGATGCATGAGGGAAATATTCAGAAATGTTTTGACGAATGATTGCAGTGCAAGGTGTGTATGCAAACCTTTATCTGCACCACATCGGAGGTGAAGTGCAAGGAGCATGCTGAAGCCAAACACCCCAAGTCTGATCTCTATACTTGCTTTCCTCATCTTAAAAAGTGAGCCATCTAAAGACGGCTTCATATCATTATGGCCTCTTTTACGTATATCTATGGATCTCTATATGTATAATGTATTGATGTGTATGTAAGCATAGACTCCCGGGGAAGTGAGAGGAAAACAAAGATTGGGCGAACACACAAAGATTAACTGTTTGATGATAGTCTGTGTTAACGTCTGTATTGAAAACCCATGTATCCTATGTATGGGGGGTTTGACTATCATATAATAGCATGACAAAAATCTGAGCCGAAATGAATCATGTCTCATTTATTCCATGGACAGCAACGTGGCAAAAGTCAAGTGTTTTTTTTTTAATCACTGCCCTTTTTTCCGTATAATATTGATTTTCTTCATGCAATAAGTCCAAGTGATTGTATCTCAAACGTTGATCAGCATTGGGTTTGGTTTTACAGTTTAAAGAACATTTGCAAAGTACTTAATAATTACTCATCAAGATTTGTTCCTGAGGAAAAGGTCTCTCATTATTGTGGGATTCAAATTCAAGCCTTTGTGGTATAAAACTTTGTTAGAAGCATTTGTTAACAATCATTGAGCTTTTTTTTTTTTTTTTTAACTAATAGTAACATTTTTTTCTGATGCAACTGTCAAGAGACCATCCCATCAGTTCCACTCGTTTACAAATTGTCATGGGGACATTGTCGGAGACTCGGAGTCTGAGAACGGGACAGACATTCATGAGGAATGCCACACAAGCAAATATTTTCATTGTTTCATCATTGCAATGCCACACCGGGCATCATGAAATCCTTTGCAAAATTGAAAGTTGCTCCAACATTACGAGTAGGTTTCTTTATACATTAATTAGTTTATTTTGAGAAAAATTTTAGGTTTTGAAAATTGACTTATTTTCATTCATTAAATTTCTATTCTATCAAACATCACTCAATAAAATCTTATTTCTTTTAAAATGCAACTCAAATATCTAGCTTCCTCGGAACGTTAAGGACCAATGTCCCTACCAGAAGAGCCTTCATATTCCTCCCACTCCGTCTGAGAGATTCGGGGCAGGGGAGGGAGGAGGCTGGGGTTTAAGGGAAGAACACCAAAGAGTCGCAAATCAGATTAGTTTGCAATCGTGACATACAATTTCAATGCTCAACAAACTAAAATTGACATTATTCTTCACATGAAACAAGATTCATCATACTGTTGAACAGCACCAGAAACTAAACATCTATAACTAACAGGTGGCAGATGAAGAGCATGTTAGGGTATTATATTACAATCCCGAAAATTTGAACTTAGGTCTATAATGCCATGTATGATAATCACTGTGTTGTCCTCATTCTGCTACTTTCTGCAGCCCTTACCTGAGAGAAATACGGATGTGCCTGAAGAATATACATCGATACAGGGATAAATTAGTGCATTGCAAGTTCAATGAGAAAAATTGCATAACCTAAATACTATTATCTAGAACCAGAAGAATCATCTCAACTCGTGTGCGCGAAAATCAATTATATTTTGAGAGGGAGAAAAACAAAAGAAACGAGCTCTTTAACAGTTACCATAGCTTCTCTTGCAGTAAGCCTGTCCTGGTGATCATATCGAAGGAGCTTATCAAGAAAATCGATTGCCTGCATGTTAGATATACTGAAAGAATTCATATTCATGCATAAAAATGAAAATATAGGAGTTGCAGAGTTGCCGTTTAGACTAAATAAAAGGTCCAAATGTCAAAGGGGAACGTAGATTAAATGACCTCTGGAGACACAAGATGCTGATTATCCGCATTAATAAATTTAGACCAGGGTTTCCGACTGTGCCTACAGAAGAAAACACCAACCGATGAATATTTGATCAAGCAATAATGCTTATTTATTTATCCTTCAAGGGAAAAACATTACAGAGGAAGCAAATATTTTAAAGAGAGAAAAGACCATACATTGCAATGAAAGATATCATTGAAGGTGTGAATAAAATAAACCTGCCGACAAAAGAAAGAAATTCATATGTAGTACCTTCCAACAAGTGCATCGAGTTGAGGATCAAGCTCTAGATGATACTTATTCAGATAAGCATTCAATTCATCAGTTCCAAGCACCTGCAGAGTACCCCAGAAAAAGGGAATCAGTTGCAAAGGTTCATTGTAAGGAGGGACCGAAAATAAATATCTTTTAATGGTAAACAAGGTATACATTAAAAAAAACAAACTTAACAGAACTGTCTAAATGTAAAAGATGACATTAAGTCGCACAGGACTTGCACAGAACATGGCCATGAATGCTTACCTTAGCTATCTTCACAAGTTGATCATGGTTGTCGTGCCCATAAAAGAATGGTTCCTTACGGAATATCTACACAAAGTATAAAAATCATAACACAAATTACGCTTCTATATACATGAATCTTTCAGACTAGATTTTCCAAATGAATAACGCCAAAACCATGCCAGATGTAACCCAGTAACATGCAGCCATAGTCCTTACCATTCCAGCAAACATGCAGCCAAGGCTCCACATGTCTAATGAGTAGTCATAGTCTTGCAAATCAACTAAAAGTTCAGGACCCTTGAAGTATCTGAAAACAAAAGGCACATGCCATTTAAGAACCAAAGAAATAACAGTTCCCAATAATGAAATACTTAAAAGTGTAAGGAACTTTTGAATATCAGTTCCTCCTTTCTCTGGTTTTAATTTAGTCAAAGATTCATATCAACAATTATAAGCCAAACAAGATACGGATTGTCAGTTGTTACAGACACTCAGAGGAATCAGACATCAAAGTCCCTTAAACCACACATGATTTGCAAGGATATATTTATCTTCCATAAGACAAGCACGATTTGTGTATAGTTATCGAAGCAGGATATTGAAAACCTTCGGGAAAAAAACGCTCATCTAAATTGTCTCCTGATGAAGCACAGCTCTATGCTGGTATTCAAATGTGTGTAGCTATAGGCCTATGCCCATCATCTTCTAATCTCAATGTATTTGTTTGACATTGAAATAAAAATGAACTGGGTGACAGCCTATCATAAGCAATACTTACATTAATATAATAAAACACAGACTTGTATTTTTCAAGATTACAGTATTTTGTTGATCCAAAATAAAGAGACAGTACTGATTTGAATGCCGAAACATTTTATGCAAGATACATCTGACATTTTTTTAAAATTGTCAGATTTTCACGTTATTTGGCTTGACAGGCCAGATTACAATACTTCAGGATCAAATTTTATGAATCCATCAATCCTTGGCACACAAGATTTAAACAGAGCAACAAGCAAAATGTTGTATTTCATTATCTAGAAATTCCAAATACAAACTTAAACCCCTTCAAAGATGCCTTAACAGTACTGGTTGATGTCACGTTACCTTCAACACACTCACAATTATGCTTACTGCTTTACATATTTGTGTTTTTACCATTAAATTTGAGGTTGAGGCCACGGTTAAATGGTCATAGAACATTACCTTGAAGCCACGCGAACATTGTATTCCTTTCCAGGATGATAGAATTCAGCAAGACCCCAATCTATCAAGCGAAGTTTTCGCAATTCATGATCTATCATGACATTGTGAGGCTTGACATCTCTATGCATTATGCCTTGAGAATGACAGTAATCCAAGGCCTACAAGGCAAAATGAAATATTCATGTGTTGAGGTAAAGTTCTCATCATGCTTTTTTTTTTTGGGGAAACAAAATGGGGCCAAAAGGCTCCCTCAACATATGTTTGTGGCAAATGTTAAGTATTTCATGATGCATATATGAAAGCCTACATACATGCAGCAAATGCAAAACTCAATATATCAAGCCCTATCCAAGGCAAGGTACTGCTGCTATTTTTGGGGGATAACATTATGCTCAATATGGAGACAGCACATAAAGAGGCAGTCCCATGTAACCAAAAGGAAATTGAAGGAACATGTTACCTTAAGGAGCTCGTAGATGTAATAGCGTATGTCATAATCAGTCAAGGTTGGATACAGAACTTTAAAATCTGTACTGTTGACGTACTCAAATATTAAGCTGGGGGTTTTTGAGTGCTGATCTCTAACAATATCAAGAAGCTTGACAATATTTGGGCCTCCACAAAGGTTCTGGAGTATTTTAATCTCTCTTTTAATCTGCACAGGGATGTTGAAGAGCTTATAGGTAACACAAACTTAGATGAGTTCAAAAGATATAGAACTTGAAACAAAGAATAACAAATCGAAGTTACCACATGAAACCAAGTAATAATGCCCTTTAGTAATGATTATATCATTGTATCAACATGAACTACACTAATTATCTCAAGCTTTCTATAAATGGTTTATATTTTTTAAACGAGATGTCTTATTATGCAAAATGTACCCGTTTCATGAATTTAAATATTTTCCTTTCCTTTTTTTTTTCCTTGTTAATTTGTGTTGTAAATCATGACACGACTAGTCATGTGACTACGTGATTGGAAATTCATACAATGAAATTGTTTTGCAGCATATTTTATACAAACAGTTTGCGTATAACTTATGCCTGGGCTCATCCATATCACTAAAATAGCTTAACCTACTTAGTTAGGGTTGCCACAAGCTTATACACTCTTCAATTTTTTGTTTAGGTTTGTACTTTGGAACCTCAGAGGCCTCAGGTCCGGCATTTTTTTAATGGGATTTTCAACTCTTGCAGCCATAAGGCTCTTGATGTTGTGTTTTTGTATAGGCCTGTGCTTGGGCTCACCCATATCACCAAAATAAATCAAGTTATTGGCTATGATTATCACAATCTTATATACCCTTTATCTTATTAATTATGGATGTGGGACTTCTAGACTACAGCATAGTATATAGATGAAGCCTGGCCCAAGTTCAGGGTTGGTTCATGACTTGCACTGCTGCTGCAGGTCCTCAGGGCAAGGAAGAAAATCAAAATGAACAGAAAACGCTACCTTCTTCTTTTTGACTGGCTTCAGAATCTTAATTATGCAGCGCTCATTGCTATTAACATTGATGCCTTCAAACACCTCACTATACTTTCCCCTTCCTACTTTCCGCACAACCTCATAATCATCTTGATCACTGTGATAGCATAATGAGGATGTTCTTAAAAAATGCACATAATATATTAATAAATACCATTGCAAATGGGCAAAAATATAAAAGCAAGAGGATTTGAGCTCTAAGGCATCAGTTTCATAACCAAGGAAAGGATAAAACACCGTAGAAGTCTTCCAAAGGTCCCAAAACTACCCATTTCATTTCAATATAACTGAGCCAGGAACTTATACAACTCACGCAAGCAACCTGGCTCAAAAGACAAAGGTGTATAAGTATGTATATATGCATACTGTCATACCTCTTTGATTTCATATTTTGCTGTCTCTTCTTGTGATAAAAAAAAAGAGAGAAGCTGATGGAGGATCAGTTTTTTTATATTGATCCGGTTCATAATATTTGATGTCTGAATTCAGTAACTTATACATACTGAGAATCAAAATGAACAGAAAACGCTACCTTCTTCTTTTTGACTGGCTTCAGAATCTTAATTATGCAGCGCTCATTGCTATTAACATTGATGCCTTCAAACACCTCACTATACTTTCCCCATCCTACTTTCCGCACAACCTCATAATCATCTTGATCACTGTGATAGTATTATTTAATATGACAGTATGCATATATACATACAATAATCACCTTTGTCTTTTGAGCCAGGTTGCTTGCGTGAGTTGTATAAGCGATAATTTATCGGACCTCTAGAGATTTAAAAAGCCAGGATACACAGCAGCTAATGAACTAGATACAAAGAAATTCGAAACCTAAAACCCTTCCATCATAATGAATTGTACCGGGTAATGAATGAAAGCACCGGTATAATTCTTACCGGCCAAGTGATTGAGGGAAACCATGTTATACATACATACATATCAAATAAAGGAGAAAAAGAATGGATGCAATTAGGGTTTAGAATAATACCCCCACTGAACGGTGAGCGACTCGTAATCCCAATACTCCTTGGGGCGAAGGACATTGACATCCGCATAGACGCGCGCCTTAGACATGGTCCAGAAACAGAAATCCGAGATCTCGCCCTTATGGTAATTGAGCTTGTTGCACAGGTGGATGATGGTAGTGGGGGTGGCGATAGTATCGATGGGAAAGATGGGAAAGGAGGAGATGCGCACGTTAGGAGGTTGCGCAACCGGCGTACGCAACGCGACGAGGGCGCAAACTAGCGATAAACGGAGGAGTATGGCTGGTTCATGCGCACATATCATGTGCGGCACCACCTGCCCAAGTCATCCTGCCTTTCGACGCTGGGATGCATCTGCTCCGAGGGCTGCTCAAAAGTTTTCTCTACTTGTTTTTGGGAGTAAAATATCTCTCGCGGGAGGAATTCTTGGGATGACCCACCCTGTGGGACCGCGCCAAGAATATCTTGACGTGGCAAATTATAATTGGCATTCTTAACCGCAAAGGAATTCCCTGACGGGGTAAATTATAAACAGCCCAAAACTCAAGTAAGTACACTTCGGCCCTGAATGAAAGGTTGCAAGTATCATACGTACTGGTATTATTACTCTCCACCCTTGATATAAAATCGCACTCATAATGAAAGTTGCATTACAAACAAAATAGTATTAAATTAACATAAGCTTGTTTAGATGAATTTTTGAAAAGCTTATAAATATTTACATACGTAAGTCAAAATAACACTTATATTACATATTTATCTTATATATCATAAATTATGATTGAAAAACCATTTTAAAAGATCACTATTTCAATCACACAGAAAAAAAGTGAGAATGCCGACGTTATACGCTTGGGACCCAAGATTCCTACCTTTGGCGAACATTTCCCGTTAAACAGGGGAGAGATATTCTTCACATTTTTTGACTTGTTTTATCAATAAATTATTGACACAAACTTCGAAAAGAAACATAGGTTAGAGGCAACGTTAGAAGGAAGAAGCAGGACGAAGGTAGAAATTTCTTAGTTATAAGATCAAAAGGTTCGTTGGCTTATCTGTTCGTGTCTTCAGCCTTCTTGGAAAGAGAACATGGTCCGCTGTAAATACAAGTGAACGCCAACGCGAGAAAAGCTATCCATTACGCTGCGGAGAATATGAAGATTCTCCCACCAGACTGGTCCTATTTTCTTCCAAGGCCTTTTAGTTGGAATCCTGAACTTCGGAGCTTCCTCCGTTTTTGCTAAAATTTCGACTGATGTGTCTCCTAAGCGCCTCGATTAGAACATTGATGCATCTCAAGTGATTATATGGAGAGGATGATCAAGTTTTAAGATTTTTTCACAGCACGGTATATAAACAAGAAATTCATGGTAAAAAACCTCATGCACACTGACGAGTACCATCATAACTTAAGACAACTCCAAAGTCCAATTAATTTAATGCCCACGTTCATTAATAGAGTCCAAAATCGATGGTTTCATAGTAGACAAGTGATTGAAGTGAATGTACTCATATTTACAAGCCACGAATTGTTCAATAAACTAAATCTAAATCAAAATATATTGAAGCGAAGGGGATTGAACGATACTGAAGGATGAAGAGAAATGATATCTTCATGTTTTTTTTTTCCCTACATTCATACAGCTTTAGGCTGAATCTGCTCAAAGTCAAAAACTTCAAACATTATGCGTCTTACATCACGTTTCCCATAAACAGCATATGCAAGACCATGAATGGCCTGTTGAACAGCGGTCGTGGCGGGGTTTCTCATTCTCCGGTTATGCTCGTAACGGTCCTGCACCTCTTCAGAATATATGATGAAACGGTGGAGATGTTGGGCCCTCAAATATCTTCCACAGTACTTGTTCATAAGAAGGCGACGGTGCCTCTCCTGTAGCCACAAACCTGGAGCATCTAAATGCTTCATCAACAATCTTTCAGCCATCACCAAATCCTACAGCAATTTGTTTTTGAAGAAGAAAGCCCACACTAAGTACGTAACATCCAATGAAGGAGTAATCAGATTTAGATTATTGAGCCCCCTGAATAATAAATATTCTCTATATAAATCAACCAGAGCTTCGTTGGTTTGCCTCGAGACAGAATGAATTTCCCATTACATTCCTTTAGGAATACTCATTTCCTACAAATTTGGAAATGGTTATTCCCTAGTGATTTGGACGGAGTGGTGATTCATTTGTGGATTAATTGTTATTTTTTCCTTTTACTCCCTTAATATAAAATCCACTTTAATGAAGAAATTAAACTATAAAGTGGATCTTACATTAAGGAATGCTCATTTCCTAAAATGGAAAGATTAGCTGTACCTGTATCTTTTGACCAAGGTATTCTAGTCTCTCGTAGCAAAATCGAGGATGCTCAAACTTGTGTTTCGATGGATGCAGGAAACAAAGCTGCAATTAAGTAGCCGGATATGCAATTGGACATCAGCATTTAGAATAGAAGCAAAAAAAATCTTTCAATACTACTGCCTAGAGACTGCATCTTCCATGAAAGACTGCAACTCATAGATGGAAACTACGACTATTCCCAAACAATTGGCTAACGTGCATAACATTTGGGTGGTTCTAAGACATATTTTCATTATAAAGTGGTAAGCTCTGCACTGTTAAATTCATTAAAGCACTGACTTGAGCAGAAAACGGACATCATGGCAGCACTATTTTAGCATCAATCTTCAAATATGCTGCCATGCGATGAATAATGAAATCGGAAAGGAGGAAAAGGAACTGAAAAGAATCAACAGTCTCATCTAAATTCAATGATAAAAGAGTGAGATCTTTAGATAATATGCTGTCATCGACATGATTTATACAATTCTAATACCACAAGGCCAAGCAATCTAGTAAGTTGAGACACAAGAAATCTTAATTCAAATTGGGAAATCAAACACTAATGCATTCATTTATATTCACCATTATTAATTATCACAGAAATACGTAATCACTAGTAACTACTATTTAATGTGAGTTTTATAATAACAAAATGCATCTGACTAAAACAAACTATAATTATTTTATAAAAGTATGCATTGCAGGGTCTATGTGCAGGGTAAAAGGAAACAGAATGAGAGGCAATATTAGAGTTACCTGTAACCCAAGTCCAAGTTCAATATTCCGAGCTTCAGTAATTTCTTGAATGCTATCTGTCAATTCTAAGGGATATCCCAGAGTTTGCATAACCTGCAGTCTGCTATCATAATCCCAAACATTTCCTCTGAACCGATGCATTCCTGGAGGAACACAAGCCCTGAAGAGCCTTGGATGTGCAAACAGAGCATCTGCAGGAGGCTGAATGAAGAACAGTAAACATCATTGCTGTACTTCTCTCTAATAGTAACAAGATTCACAAAATTAACTATGAAGTTTACAAAATCAATGAGATAGAAATCTTATTTTAGGGTGCAGGCTTAAAATTTTTACTTCTACATTTGGTAGAAGCACAGAAAAACATTTAATCATGATTAGATATCACTCAGAACCTTGTGTGTTAACTCTTTGAATCAGATATCACTTTAGCAGAGGACATATAGAGCTTGCCTTGTATGTAGCCACATCTTGCCAACTTAGCTTGCCTTCAAACTCAGCAGATACATAATCTACATCTTCAAGCTGTCTACGTAATCTGGGTTGGCAATCCTCAGCATCTGGATCCATTCCAAACGCTTCAAAAAGAACGCGATATACTTCTGGCATACCAAAACACAGATAGATTGCACCAAACAAAGCCCAAAATACAGACCTGTGGTAGATTAACAAATGTGGAAATACAAGTCACTAAACAGGCAGTTCTTTTAATCAACAGATCAAGGACAAGAGCATCTCCATTGATTAAGATGGTTCTGCAATTAATTGATGATTTTGGAATGCATTAAAAACATTTTATTGAAAGCTATGATAAGAGATATCGTGGAATGCCATGAAAGTATTTTGTTGAAAGCAAGTGAAAAGGATGTCTTGCAATGCTAGCATAAAACCTTTTTATTGAATAGCAACGGCGTGCTTGCAGAATTATCCCTACCGCATTCTCACTGCAAGTAGTTCAAATTATGATGCAGGTCCAAAAAAGAGACAACGAGACAAACTAATTGACAGCCTTTCAGCGAATCAGAACCATAACGCAGAATCAATTATTCAGAGTAGCAGCGTTACTAATTGATATGAAAATTCCGAGAAAAGAATAAGAGAGAAAAAGAAAAAGAGCCATATTGAAGATGAAATGAATAGAAGAGCTTACTTTACGGGTCCTTCCCTCTCCTTTCTCACCAACTTGTCAATATCATCATATGGAAAGATCAAATTCTGCAAGCTAGCGGCTTTAATCCACTTGGGCAAGTTTCTCTTTCCAATTAACCCGAATACCCTCTCCCGCATTGGACCCGGTGACTCCCTCGGATATCTCTGTAAGAAATATTCTGCGAGCGCCAACTCAAGAACATACTGCCCTAAAAACAATAGCCTAGTATGGCCGGATCTCACGTGCCTCGCCTTTGTTCTCTCACACGAAGGATGTTGAAACGCCAAATATAACAAAGTATCGAATTGCTTTGCCGGATTATCATCCCCGAGGTTTTCTGACGGCTCCAGTGAGTATCCCAGAGCTTGCTTTGCTTCGAGCAAGTACTCGTCCATCCATGTCTTATCAGCATTGTTAAGCCGAGAAGAAGGTAAGCAAGAACTCAATAAAGGAAACGATTTCAGGGACAACTGAGGGCTATTGAGAAACCTCTGAGCTAATTTATTGTCATCAAGAGGAGGCCGTAAAATGAACTTCCTTGGCGGTGCCTTTTTCTTCGGAGAGGTTACTTTCTTACGTTCAGCGAGCTCCTTCAGAAGTCGTTGAGGACTATTTTGAGGAAGTTCTTGTGGCGGGTCCAAGGCCACAGCGAAAATTCGAAAGCTTTGTGAGGTAGGATTTTGGATTCCGGGGTTTCTGGTGAGAGTTCGAAAACCAAATGAAGAAAGTGAGGATGAGAAAGAGTAATTCTGGGATAGTTTTGAGGGCAGGATGAAGGAAGAAGAAAGTTCCATTATCAAAAGCTAATTGTAGGGTTTCGGTCTCGACAGTCGACAAAGGGATGGAAGAACGATAGAGAACAAGATAAGGAGAAGCAGCGTCGCTCAGCCATGGGCGGGATAGGCCTGAGCTCGATAGATATTTCGGGTGAGTGTTCTGTTTATTGATTCGCAGTCAAACGGCGACGTATCAATGATTTGATTTTTGTTTTTTCGACCTGAAACCAAAGATTTGATTGTTTTTGTACCGGAAACCAATGATGTGATTTTCGTTTTCACCGTCTTCCTATCCTTGGCTTGATTAATTTAGGAATATTAGTAAAAGTGCTTTGAGGTAATTTTGTTTTGAAAGATGTCACCGCACCTTAGAGTAATTTTGACCCGAAAATTTGTGTGGAGTAATTTTATTCTAGTCATTATTTTATTTAATTTTAATTATTAATTGATCAAATATATTAAACTGACAGTCTATATATCATTCATATCACTTTTATTAAGGTGCAAATTCTTTCAAAGGGTTTTAAATATAACTTTAAAAAAAAATGAAGTGAATGACACATGGACTTTTAGGGTGAATTTACACCTTAACAAGGACGTGGTTGATATGTAAACTTTCGGTTTAGTATGGGTGTGTTTGGGGACCTCCTTTAAGCCCAATTGACCACTATAAGCTCAATTGCTAATTGAGAACTCAAATATTGAGTGTTTGGAGAGGCTAATTGGTAATTGAGCTTTTGCCAAAACCCAATTGGTGAAAGCTCAATTGGGAGAAGCTAGAAAATGGAGCTTTTGTTAAAAGCTAATGACATTTTATGCTAGATTAGGTTGTCTAGAAATTAGTTATATGATATTGGCTTTTCCCATAAAATATTTTTTAAATAGTATGTAGTATCAAAAAATATTTTTTGAGTGTTTTTAACCTCTTAAAATATTTTTCTAGTTATACCCACTACCTAGTGTGCTATCAGACTGATTGTAATTTTACCCACTTTCAAGTTGTAACCACTTAAAAAATATTTTTTGAGTGTTTTTAACCACTGAAAATATTTTTTTGGTGTTTTTAACCTCTTAAAATATTTTTTCAACTGTACTCAGTGTGTTATCAGACTGATTGCAATATTACCTTTAATGTATTTTTTAGATCCAAAAATTACTTTAAAATATTTTTTTGGTGTTTTTAAACCCTTAAAATATATTTTCAGTTGTACCTAGTGTGTTATCATACTTATTATAATTTTACTCTTAATGTACTTTTTCAGCTCCAAAAATTACTTTAAAATATTTTTTTGTGCTTTTAACTCTTTAAAATAATTTTTCATTTATACCCAGTCTTAGGAGACTGACTACAATTTTACCTTTAATGTATTTTTTTTAGTAGCAAAGAGCACAAAAAACTTAGAATATTGATTTATTGATTTTCACCCACTTTAAAATATTTTTCCAGTAGCACCTAATATTTTAAAGTAATTTTTAAATATTTACTTGATTTTTTAAATATTTTTCCACCCACTCTCTCTTACCATTATCACAAAAACCCTTATGTTTAAGCTAATCCAAACAAGTTTTATTTTTACAAAAGCCCAATTGACAATTGTCAATCCAAACATAAATCACATTACATAATTTGGCTTTTCCCAAAAGTAATATCACAACAAGCCCAATTGAAACAAACCCAATTATCAATCGCTGTTCCAAACACACACTATATTTGATCAACCAATGGTCAAAATTAAATGGGATAACGATCAAGACAAAATTACTCCCTTTTTGACATTTTCAAAACAAAATTACTTCCTAAAAAACTTTCGGATCAAAATTATCTTTTGGTGATAACTTGCGGGATAAAATTGTCCCTTAACCCGTAAGAAAATTATTCATGTTAATTATTTGTAATAAATATATCGTGATTTTCCTTAAATACAATCTTTCACTATGAATACTATTGAGTTAAAACCTCTTAATATGTGTAATTAATAGAGATACTTCACAAAACAAACAAAATTATAAATATTTGAGCCAATGTAAATTGAGTTTTTACATCTAGAATAAAACTCATCCTTCAACCAGCTCTTGTATAAACATTAAGTAGAGGAGCTAATAGGTTTTTTTCCCAACCAGCATTAAATTTTTATGGCAAACTAGTATCAATAATTGTTTTTTTGTAACATAATGGGCCAAGCCCACTACACTGGATAGCTATCAGTCGAGGGAGAGCAACCCCAGCAGAATCCTGCTGCTGCTTAGGATCAAGAATTTCTACATACATGATTAGTATGTCCTTTTGCAACATAACCTCATTCCGTTACTCTTGTGCCCATTAACATTTGGCATTCTTACTTACCTTCCATAAACTAGGCTAATATGGATATGGGCCTCTTAAAATGGACTGTCTTATATTAAAAAAAAACAAATAGTACTGATCAGTTACAGTTATCATCCACTTGCGGAGAAACTTGGACCCCTGCCACAGCTCTCCATGCATGTGAAACCGGTTGTCTTTCACTTACCAGTTGTCTTCACTTGCTTGCTGCTTGATTGCCCTCCACTTCGTTGCCTACTACTTGCTTCACTTCCAACAACAAGTGTTTAGGTTGAACAAGATTCGGTTATAAGATAAGGCCGCTTATCATCCCGGTCAACTTTTTGTTAGTAATTGGTTTTTTTGTTAGTATTGACACCTTCCGTTTTCTTCAACTATTTAGATGCATTGTTTTACCTCCCTGTTGTCTCGTATTTCTTTTCATCCGTAGCCCTTAGATTATTGCTTGTTTAAGACTACTCGGTCTCTAGTTCTGAGACACTTTTTATGTCAATGAAGCAATGGGTTTTTCTAAAAAGAGGGTTAGAGAAGTAAGAGGAATCATATCAAATACAAATACAAATTTGAGTTTCGCTTTCCTTGACCGATAATAGTGACCGGCATCTGCAAAGTAATGTCAACAAAACAATTTGCTATATTCATTTCTTATGGTCCTTGGCTCCGTTGATCATATTCATAGCTCGAGACCCTTCCGATGGAGCTATTGAATAGACAGGTTTAACGTAGGCTTGTTGAATAATGTCACCTCTTCTCGCCCTCATCTCTGGATCATCAATGCTTTGATTTTGATTAGTCTAAAGGTAGTTTACGAGGTATTTCAGGTATTATGGAGGTGGCCCCTAATTCGTTCGTGGCCATTAGATTTGTGGACTGTGGATGCATTGTTCAGATGGCCAATCCAACTAAAAAGGTTGGGTGAAGAAATCAACTTAGCTCTTAAATTGACTTTATTAAAATCATCATTATGAGGATCGGTCTGCCTACGGAAGAAGACCTTTACAGAGTTTGATGTTAAGCGACAATCACTCCCAACGACCTTGAGGCCACAGGGCAACTCCTTCTTTAATATTAGGAAACATCAATAATTGCCTGTTTAGATAATACATCTACCATCTCCGGCAAAACATTTCCACTACCACGCTCATACGGAACATATACAAAAGCAGCATTTTGACAAATTCTTGATGCCAAGAATATTCAATTCCCACTTCTGTTTTTTTTGGGGGGGGGGATGATTCTTGCTACAATGTTAAGTAATGAATTGGTAAATTATAAGAATAATTTATCTTAAACGACTATTTTAATGATCAGAAGTAGTGACGTAACACCCTTACATTTTTTTTCCATTTTTGCATTTTATTGGAAATTTGGCAGAATTTTTATCAAACTTTAAAAATTCATATTTAATTGTACAGATATCCAATTGGTATGGTTTTAAAGGTTATGTGACTCTTATTAAGTATATTTTTAAGAAAAACTATGACCTTTAGTCAAATGAAAGCTCAAAAATTTCAGAATTTCTATTTTTAGACGCTGTCACAGAAGCTTTCTAGTTTCACTAGGCTAACTTCTAAAATACATAACTCTTTGTATACAGCTCCAAATGACCTATATAACTTATTAAATTAAAGCTTGATAAGTCTACTTTTATTTTAAAAAATTTCATAGGCATTGGACATCATTTGCCTATTTAAAAATGTTACACAACAAGACTTCTACACAAAGAAACTCACTAGCAACAAATTTAAATGTTTACAATTTATGTTCCAAACGTAATCATGTTGTGTGTGACTACTAATTACCTTGTTTTGTCATTCCATATGCTCTTTACTTCACCTTTTTATTCCCTTTAATATATGAAATTTTGAGTGAACAAAATTTGGGATGTTACGAGTGAAAACTTCGTGTTCTATATGTGAAACATATCAGGGCTGGTTCTCATATCAGGTGAAACTAAATCATGTTTATAATTATCTAAAATCAAAATTTCAGTTATGAAAGAAAAAAAGTTGGTGTTAAGTGAGCATTTTGAGAATTGTATAATTTAGAAGTAATAGGCTATTCTTATGAATCTCACCTCAAAGCACCTCAATGTAAATTATGGTTTATAAGTTTAAGGGGTTTTTCCACCCAACATGCTAGTTTTTTGGAATTAACCCTTCTCTAGACTTGTGATCATAACAAAAATGTTTTTATTAAGAAACCGATGTTCATAGTTCATAAAAGGATTCTAATTTAATTTGCAAGAGGCTGAATGAAGTGTCGTAGTATGAGTTCACTTAGAACGTTAACTCTTGAAAAGGATGCCTTGTTATGAGATTCATATCAAGAAGCCTCACAAATGAAATATAATTTATAAGTTTAAGGGGCCTTATTACCAATAGGCCAAGTCTTTTGGTATAGGTTCTGTTTTAAAATTGTGATCACAACAAAGTTACTTTCATTTATAAGACAATATTCATAGAAAAGGCTACTCATAGGATTCTAACCAACAAAAGGCCAAGTGAAATATCATGCTATGAATCTTGAATGGAGTGCATTGCTATGATTCTCATATTGAGTAGCCTAACAAATGAAATACCTCCTATATATGAAAGGGGTGCATGAGTCAATCTTTTGGAATTTGAGTTCCTCCTTTAAACTTGTGCTCAGGACACTTGTGCCTGTAAATTCATTCAACACGGTGGTTCAACCACTTTCCCGGTGGCTCCTTTGAGAATTCTGAAGTTGCAATGGAGGCTATTCTCATTTAATAACGCTTAATGCAACTAAACTGCTATAAGGCAAACGTCCGAAAACCATTTGATTTCCACTTCTCACGTGCAGACAATCGCTATTATATGCCAATCAACATGCAATTATCTTGTATCCTCTCTTAAGCCCACACCACACACCATTGACAAGTGACAATATCTTCAATCTTCCCCGCTTTGCCCCTCCTCCTATTTATTTCATATTATTTCTTCTATCTTCTTTATATTAGCTACTTTTCTGGTAGGGAAGATCGAGGACCCTGTTTTGGTAATTTACCATATGATTTGTTTGCTACCTTCGCTGCAAGAATTAGGAAACTGATTTGAGCTTCCGGCTGTGTGCTTGTTATTCCTAAATAATTTTGTTCCTTTCGGCGTTTTTCAAGGTCTAATAGGAAAAAGTTCGTGTTGGACCCAAAAAAAAAATGGAAAAAGTTTGTGAAGGAATATGAGGTAAGGTACTGACACTTCCCTATCTTCTGAAGAAAATACACAAGACGTCCGCAGAAAAATCAATCTATGTGTTACCTCTTTGCTTCATCATCAACCGTACAAGAATAGAAACCTTACTACAGTGCACAAGAAATCTCTGTCTCTGCCTTGGCGGATCGTGATCAGGAGAAAACTACACCTGTTACTTGCTGACATGTCTCCGAAGAAGAAGGAGAAGCTTCTTTCAACTGCCATGGAGAGAACAAGTGACTGGTATGCTTCTAAATGTTTATACTTATAATTAACTATTCTTCGGTGTGTCTCCTGTCTCTGCTTATAACTTGCTTTCAGCAATGTGGATCTGCTGCTATTTCCTAGATATCAGGAAAATTATTGAAATTAGACCCACGTTTTAAACTTCTTGTAGGGTTTTCTCTAATGAGATTCCTAGTGATGTTACAGTTCAAGTTGCAGAAACTCCCTTTTTCTTGCACAAGGTAGTGTCTATCTTCCTTCTTCTCCACCATTTGTTTGAATATATGTCCTATAAATAGAGCTTAAACTAAAAACCAAGTATAATAATAATAATTGTTATTATGTAATTCCAGTTTCCATTGGCCTCTAAGTCTGGATACATTAGGAAACTCATCTCAGAATCTAAACATACTGATGCTTCTTCCATCATTGAACTCCGTGATGTTCCTGGTGGGGCAGAAGCATTTGAACTAGCAGCAAAATTCTGTTACGGGATAAATTTTGAGATGAGCATAGAAAACATTGCTATGCTTCGTTGTGTTGCAGAGTATCTTGAGATGACAGAGGATTACTCTGTTAGAAACTTAGTGGCAAGAACCGATGCTTACTTGAATGAAGTAGCACTTAAGAGTCTTCCAGGGGCTGTGTCTGTCTTACACAAATCAGAGAGACTTTTTCCTATAGCAGAGAAAGCAAAACTGGTAAGCCGATGCATAGATTCAATTGCTTATATAGCATGCAAGGAAAGCCAATTCTGTACTTCTAGAGAAGAGAGTGTAACAGAGGATATAATTTCTTCTATGGAATCTCACCAGACGGAAGTAATTGATTGGTGGGCTGAGGATCTAACGGTTCTCAGAATAGATATTTTCCAGAGAGTTCTCATTGCAATGATGGCCAGAGGGTTTAAACAGTTCGCTCTTGGTCCTATTCTGATGCTGTATGCCCAGAAATCTCTACGAGGTTCGGTGAGACTCCTCACTGAAAATGATCAGTATGTTATCCGGTCCTAAATATAAACTCAATTGATTTTTTTTATAAAGAATAAAAAAATTAAATAACTTATAAACTGATATATAATCTAGTGATATACAACATATACTATAATTAAATAGTTTATTTAGCTTCATTAATCTTTTAAAAAATGTCAACTAGGTTTTATATTTAGAACCGGAGGTAATATTTGGTTTCATGAATTGAACACTGAGCTCTTTTGTTTTCCAGGAACTAACTGTAAAGGGAAGGAACAAGATTGAGGCTGGAGAAGAACACGAGAAGAGGATTGTTTTAGAGACAATATTGAGTCTTTTGCCTAAGGAGAAGAATGCGATTTCAGTGAGCTTTATTTCTATGCTGCTTCGAGCAGCCATATATCTGCAAACAACAGTTGCTTGCAGGCTTGATTTGGAGAAGAGGATGGCTATGCAATTAGGACTTGCTGCTTTGGATGATCTTCTTATTCCTACTTATCCACTCACAGGAGAGACATTGTTTGATGTGGATACAGTGCAGAGAATATTGATGAATTACCATAATGAATCTGATACAGAAAAAAACTTGGCCTCCAGTGCAGAAAGTGAATTCTTTTCTCCTGCACAAACTGATGTGGATCGTGTGGGAACGCTAATAGAAAACTATCTTGCTGAAATAGCCACTGATCGTAATTTACCAGTTACAAAATTTGTGAGCATTGCTGAACTAATTCCCCAACAATCAAGGCCAACAGAAGATGGGATCTATAGGGCCATAGACATCTATCTCAAGGTGATGTCCCTTATATTAAACATTGATTAATTTTTGTTGTTGTGTTCTACATGGGTCAACATTAAATCTACTTTTTACGTAAAAGGTCGACTCCTCTATAGCAAATTAATACAGTTACTGTTTTGCTCCCTCGAGTAAGGAAGTACTCCCTCCGGGCTCCGGTCCTAATTATAAAACAAAGTTGACTTTTTTGAAAAAATTAAGAAAACCAATTAAATTACTTTAGAGTATTTTTATTTTTATTTTTTTCTCTAAACTAATTAATTTGACTAATAAACTAATATATAATCTAAGGATACTAAAAATATAAACACTCTCTAAAGTAATTTAATTGACTTCCTTAATTTCTCCAAAAAAATCAACTTTATCTTATAATTAGGATTGGAGGGAGTACTATTTATCAGTCAACCCCATTTGGATACCATGAAGTTAATTATAACAAACTAACCATGCTGCTTATGTCTGAACTATCAGAATCAGAATTAGATATCAAGATTCCTTTTTGGAATGCCTTTGTGAAGATTTTGTGATAGTTTATTGCTACATGTTACAGTAGATCTGATGATAAACTCAAGGATCTACTTGTAGTGTGATTCTGGTAAATAAAATTCTAAACATGATCGAATCAAATATTACTACTGCTGATGAATTTGGAATTTATTTACAATTCTCAGGCTCATCCTGCTCTAAGTGACATGGAAAGGAAGAAAATTTGCAGTGTCATGGACTGCCAGAAGCTGTCTCGGGAGGCTTGCTCGCATGCGGCTCAAAATGATCGTCTTCCTGTTCAAACTGTGGTTCAAGTTCTTTACTATGAACAGCAACGTCTTCGAGATGCCGTGGAAGGCTCTCCTTCTCCACTTTGCAATTTCAATCCCTACCCTTCTCCTTGTGCACTTTCCAATTTCGATCTATACCCTGCTGATTCTGATCACTCTTCATATGACCTGTCCAACTTAAAAAAAGAAAATCAGGAGCTAAAATCAGAACTTGTGAAACTGAGAATGAAACTAAGAGAGATTAACAAATCCACGCCAACGTCAGTAGTTAACAGCCCTGCTTCAAATGCTTCACCTTCTGCTGGTAAGTTCTCCATGCCTCGTAAATCTCTCATAAACTCTCTATCCAAAAAGTTATTTGCAAGGCTTACTCCTTTTCTGCGAGCCAAAGATCATACAAAACCCAGTAAACATCGACGCCACTCTATATCTTAAGACCATTGAAGAAACTAATAAGTGCACTACAGTACCAGGAGCCAAGTGCAGTTCATGAAAGTTGTTGTGTCAGTGAATTTTGCCCCTGCAACACCCATTTTAATTTATTGAGTTTTTGTATTAGCCCTTTGAGCTTAAGCTGTATACTAAGTGTGCCACATAATTTTTATTCTGTGTGATGCTCCTGCAGATTACATCACCACAGTTCTGTTCCTTTCATTCAGAACTGTATAGTAAATGATAGTGCTAAATAAAGTTGGATTTCTGGGTGATTACTTGAATTGCAGTCTCTCTGGCGGGTGATAATTTTGCTCTAATACAAGAATGATCCTCTGAAAGTTAACATGGGAAGTGATAGAAGGGGATCAAAATTACTGTTTTCCATGATCGTGGAAATATAATTGGAACACATCAGATTTCCTTATCAAAAATTTGATCTGTTTGATTGCGTTCAAATAAATCTAATTTTTATTTTACTGCGTTCTATGCATCAGATGATCGGTGACATGTGGGTCAACATGCGCATTATAACAAGCCTAGATCTTCCAAAACATAAAATGGACCACAAGTTCAGTGAATAGAAAATATTTGATTGATGACTAGTCGAATAGAATCTTAAATTATTAAGTCCTTTAGGATAAAAAAGCTTTTCAGAAAGGTAAAAGAAATAGTGGGAGAGACAGCCTAGCAGTACCCGTGATGAAGAAGTGATCAGAATTCAAAAAAGAAGGAGATTAAGGTTTGGTTTCGATTCATGAATGTTCCAAAAGTATTGAAAATTTTGCAAGCAACGTACATTTTGGGACAGACCTTAGCTGAACCTATTAAAAGTCTGTCGTGTATTTGCAAGGGAATCTACCGTACATCTGATGCAGACAGGAATTACGTCTCCAACTTCTTGTTGGGCAGTAAGTTTGTGAATCATGGGATAGATGAAACTAAATTTGAATAGAGAAGAGCCAAAAGTAAATGAACAAAAAATAGGCAGCCCACTTAAAGTATTTGATCTGAAAGTAAAAAAGAATACTTTTATTAGATGTCCCCTATCTGAATCTTATCGTCCCACAGTGACAACTAAAATGGATTCCTTTGACTTTCACCCAGAAAAAGAAAAGAAAAGGAAAAGTTTCCTCTGAAAGGTTGAACTGAAAGTATTGAAAGTATTTAAACGAGTTAAGAAATACTCAAATAGGATATTGTCTTTGTTAGAGGGGGCTAAACTATTTCGAGGGATGTATAAAATAAACTCGTGGACATGGCTGTCCACCATAATCAATAAAAAGTATCGTTTTCATGGCTTTAGTGGCAACAATTATGATCTAAGTGTGACTAAAAGCTCTCGACAAAGGAAAAGTCAGTGGCATGTGAGTCAAAACCGCAATGGGTTGGAGCAAAAAAGAAAACCAGTTATATCATTATACAAGACTTCACCACACCCCCACCACACTACTAGATAACTTGGCAGAACATCCCACACAAACCATTCACAAAGTTAGTCTCAAACAGCAATTTAAATATATATATATATATATCATATTAATTGACCTCAGATAAGTTTTTTTTAAACTCTCAAGTCATGTTCAAGTGCAACGCTTGAAAAAGCCACGGTGACTGTTTTAATCTGTCTTGTCTTGATTGTTCTTCAACATCAAAACTGTTTCTAATTCCTCTTTGGCAGATTGGGTTTGAATCCGGCGCCTGGACAAGGCGTAACATGCCTCCACTTAATTCTTCTCGTGTTGCTTCACTGATGCAGTGATGGGTCCTTGAACTTGTCTTGTTTATATGACTGGATCCAGTAGAAGAAGAAGACAAGCTATGTCCAGAATCTGAAGTTCGTGGAGTCTCAAGTAATTTCTTACGGTTGTAATAACTTGAAGGGCCTAGTGTCAGTTCAATCTCAGTCTCATCTACGATCTCTATCACCGGATCACCGTCTAATTCTGCAATGTGCTCTTCCGCAGGCAGTTCAAGATCAATTTTCAATTCAGTTTTGTTCTGTGTACCTTTATAATGATCAGCATTTTGGGTTAAACCAATAGAAGTCTTGAAGCTCCATTCTCGTTGGCTTAGTTCATTGCCTCTGCTCTTCTCCATATCTTTCATCAGCATCTTCTGGACCCGATACAAGCGATGTAATTCATATAACTGAAAAAGATCGAGGATAATCAGATTCTATTGATGCTGCTTGTGAATAATAATCCAAAGGAAGAAAAAGAAAAGCATGAACCTGTTCTTTGAAAGTTTCTTCGTGTTTTAGCATGGCAAGCCTCATGTACTCCTTATCGTATGCCATAGTAAGCTTCTCCATCGGTGCTGTGCTGTGCTTACCCTCTGCTTTTACAAGTGAAAGATTTAGTCTCCTTCCTCGGAAATTTGCGCTCAGACAAGAATCTTCACTGCATATATGGCTTCTAATACTCTGCCCTTTTCATCACTATTACCCTGAAATGAGGGGAAAAAAATTCAAGTTCGAATGTACTTGATATATGAAAAGTTGTTTATGGAGGAAAGAGAGCAGTGCGAGAAAAGCATTTGCTATCATGGCCTTGAAAGACTAGCACAAAATGATGACATCAACAACCTTTAAGTATAATTTGTCTGTTCCCTTGATTGATCATCCCCTTCCAAAATTTTGGACCACAAGTAGAAGAATTACGAAAGAAAATATCTTTCGGCACTTTTAATGTGTTAAATTTTCCTACCATAACAATGGCTTCTCAGAAATATAGACCGCTTGACGTCATTATTCATGCTATCCATTTATCTTTTCCCTTGTATACTTCTCAATAGTCGATAAAAATTCTTATGTTGAAGGCAATACTTTCTCTTTCTGAACAGTACCATTGTGGCGGCCATATATGGAAATTAAACCAATTGAGATTTAGAATCCTGCACCCTTTTCAACCTCATTCACAGTGTCTGCTATCTAATGTTAATTCCTCTTTTTCTTCATACTCTGTCTAGTTATTTTTAGACAATTAGCTTAAATCACTGGCAATGCGACAACTAAAAGTTTTTACTTTTTGAGAATAAAACAGGCTCCTCAGGATATACCTCGAATAATGCCAAGGCAAACTGTATTCCTCCCACAAACTATCCTCAAGCTATCAACTTTAAGCATAAATATATCGTCTTCAGTGATAAGTAGGGAATCTTGGCAAGTTGCAATCGGGACTTCTGAGCCGCATGGCCATACAAGTTATGCAAATTGCGAAAACCAACCATGTATCTAAGATGATAGCTATTTTTGTATGCAAGAGGAAAGTAGCTGTTTGCCAGTTTGAAAAACAACTTGTAAAATTCAAGAATAACACAAAACAGAAATACTAAGAGTAACATAGACATGAATAGGAATAAAATTCATGAGAGCCCTTTCCCGAACCAAACTTGAAAGTTAAAACTCTAAACATGCAAGTCTACTAGTGTATTTCAACACACAAATTTTTTAGAACCAAGAAGTATAATTGAGGTGCTAACCTGTGCAGGTTCAAGGAACAGAGGATACTCCAATTTCTGTTCTCAGCAAGAAGACAACGAATATTAAAAGAAGCTCTTCCAAGGAAAGGCAACAGGTTCTTCCTCTCACCTCATCTTCACAGACAACTTTATTTAGTTGAGACAGACTGCTGCTCTCACATTCCCCATCAGGCTCGTCAGTGTATGGCGTTGGAGAATACACACACACACAAGTAGAACACTACCGAAGAATTTAAAATTCTAGCACAAATACACTCACGGAAACCAAGCTACTGCTTGAGGTTTGAGTTTGAGGCATGCCAAATAAATCCCAGTGCCTTGACCAGTGCTAATCAAGTTTTGTGGAAGGGATGCCTCAGACAGGTACAGCAACGCAGATATATTAACTAAAACTATGATAGGCGATAACAAGTACAGACTACAGACATTATTCTATCTACTACTGTTATACATTTTTATATTATTCTATTAGCAATCCAGATATAATAAAGAAAACCATGATAGCAAATACACCTCTGACTGCTCAAGACAAAGAATCAAAAAAACAGCTTAGCCTGGTGAGGTGAATCACATGCACCTAGGAGTTCGTTCTGTCACAAAACAGTTGTCTTAATTATAAATTGCACACATCATATTATATTATTGAAGCATGCTCATTTGAAGGAGCTCAAGGTGTCATCTCATCAGCTGTGGACAGACAGATCATGACCGTACGATAAGTGAGTGAGTTCCTTTGGTAACTGTCCAAGCTGGCCACAAGATCTCGAATCCGACTCTAAAGTTTTCAGTTTTCAACATAAACGGGACAAAACAAATGGGGTTATTTTATCATTTTCCATCACATTGATAGAGCAAGAGAGAATTAAGGATGTTCTGTGCCTATATTGGATAGGTGCAAATTGTTGTTTTATGGATTTTAGCAAGAAGACCCAGTGCAATAATTTTAGCCATGGACGGGCCATGTGTGATTAAATAATGTAAATATCAATCCAAAGGACAATGAAGGAATATTGGACCACTGAAAACAAGAAAACGAACAGAGTGCCCTTTTACACATAATTACAAACATTTTGTGTGCACAAGAATAATTCCCCCTACTTTCACTTATTACATTTGACAGTCAAAGAACCAAGGCCATCTGTACAAACATGCATTTGAAAACCTGAAATGGGAGTACGAGATTGAGACATTGACTTAGTGGTTACACAGAAAAGCACTATTATATAGGTAATTAAGTAATACTAGACGTAAAATACAGAGTTACACACTAGATCCATTCACGCTCAACCTTATCATGATGACCGAAAGCTTTGCTAGGACGAACTCCTCTCTCCTCTCTCCCTCTCTCCCTCTCTCTCTCTATGTATATAGCATCGAAATTATAAATTATTGGATGCAAGAAAGTTAAAGAAAGACAGAGAGAGAGAAAGAGGGACATGGAAGCACGCGTTGCCGGGGCAGGAAGGTGCATTCGTATGGGTCGGTGGGTCCTTTGAATATGCTGAAAAGGCTGGTCTACTACTTGCGCTGGTATTGGCCCACTCGAATTTGGATATTCCAATGAGTAATCTGAGCAAAATGTATTAAATAATGGAGGGATCGATGCGGGGAAAGTAATAGTGCCGAAGAATTCTTTGGATTTTTATCCAAATGCACGACAGGTGAATTCAGTAATTCGCCATTGTGTTGGTCGCCCTGTCCCTAAAATTTTTACTTTGGTCTCTTCTGATCTATAATTTTTATATTCATATTCAATGATATAAATGGTTTACATCTAGATGCAGCAATTAAAATGGAATATCAAATCACTCCGTTTGGATTCAAAAGAGAACTGTCATAAATATCACTATTGAGAAAGAAGAACTGTGATAAATATGAGACCCACTTCATTTTTTTTATAAATTAGTTTATCTAAAAAATTAAAAATATAAATATTTTAAAATAATTTTATTAATTTATTTAATCTCTCTAAATATTTAATTGGATCTTATCTTTATAATTGAAATAGTAGTTCATTTGATTTTGTATAGCGTAAAACTCCCGGCACCCAAGGATGACCCCGCTTGTAGGTTTATGTAGTACTTTCTTTTTGATCAAATATATATAGTACTTTGGTCATGAGATTGGCAGCAATTATATTAAGAAGGTATCATGGTCAAGCCTGTTCAGCTATCTTTATTGGGATGCATGGGTTTCGAGATACATCAAACTTTTTAATAGTGAGTTAATCAGAGTAGACCTCAACGCTTATCACAGTTTCTTTAGAACTTGCTCGGATATGGATATTATCAAAACAAGAGCTACGAAGAACAAGATCAGACTTCCACAGGGGGATCAATATCAACAAGAAAGGGATTTCATCAAGCTAGAAGTAGAAGGCTCAATTTTAGAGGATGGAAGAAGTGGGTTTGGAGGTTGCTTTCGGGATCAGAATGATAGATGGCTTGATGGCTTTAGCTGCAAATTAACAAATGTTCCTCCTATTTTTGCAAAAGTTCTTAAATGTATTCATCAAGGTCTACAATTATGTTGGTCTAGAGAGTATAGAAAGATTTATTTATTTTTTAACTGTATAGAAGCTATAAACTATATGCTGAGAGGTTGTGAAAATGACAATCCCTTCAAAGACATCGTGGGTGATATCAGATTGTTTCTCCATGGAGATTGGCAGGTTATGATAGCTCATAAATATAAAGAGTGCATCACTGCTGTTGATCAATTAGCTAGACACCCTCATAGTATGGATGTAGTCTTTTGTTTCCTTAATCAACCTCCTCCTTTATTCCAGAGGTGGAAGTTGATGAAAGTTAGAATCCCCTTCTAAGATTTGTTGTAATATCTCCTTTAAGATAATGATTTCAGTATCTATTCAAAAAAAATCTTTAAATTTTCCGGAATGAAATTGAAGTGCATGTATTTTGTTTATGTGACACTAAATTGCTTATAAAATAGAATAATAAGACATCAATATACTATAATATAAAATCTATAATAAGTCACTGTCATGAGCTTTGATCCCAAAAAAAAAAAATACAGAAAAATGTGTCTAGTTATTGAGATGAATAGTGGGGGAGACGGTAGGGGGAAGTAGATGACACCCAAAGAAGTAGAGGAGGAAAACCAAGCCGTTAATTATACATTGAAAAGCTAATGAACTTCTCTGGGTCAGTTATTATTGTAACATAAATTCTATAAATTAAAATCAAGGGACAAATGGGATAATTTATGGATGACCATCCGATTGATTCTGCAAAACGTAGAAAAGCAAAATTTCTCCCCCGTAGATGTTTGTAAACTATAAATTAATTAGACAAGTAAAGCAAGCATGGCATATATGATATTCTGAAACTAATTATTAAGTAACTCGTTACCGAATTGCACCCAAAAAAATGATAAATTATGACATATAATAGTGTGAAGTTTAGGCTGGATACATGCACCGGCACGGAGATACTTGGATGATTATAATGAAATTGATTTTAAAAGCAATAACATAGATCGCGTGACAATAAATCTAAAGCAATTATACCAATGATATATAGATATTTAGAACAATAATGATGATGACAAATGCAAGAAACCTTTTTAAATTGTTTATCTTTCTTAAAAAAATATTTTATTTATGAGTTAGTGGGATCACTCGTGGTGCACAACACTCTATCTCTGGGTATCTCTTCTACTTTTTGAGATCGTGGATTATTATATATATGCATTATACAGACTACACTATCGGTGGTCGTTAAGACTTCCCCTAACACACAAAAACAGGTCACACGTAAAATAGATATGCTCCCCACATGCCAATATATATATCAAGAAAATTAAGTTACATGCTGGATCGTCTGTGTCAAGAGTAGATGCCAATAGTGATATATTTATTATTTTGATGAAGGATGAAATAAGAATTACAAATATCGAATATGAAATAGTCATATTGGGTGGATTGACTCAACATTCTGTTGATTGGCTCCCAAACGAAATTGTTAATTCTTAATTGTTGGGTAAAGTACTCTCATTTCAAGAGAGTTTTTGTTGATAATAATAATTGTATACTAGCTATTAAATAAAATGTATTGCCGATTTGTAGTTTTTATCTCAACCATTTTATCACAATTAATTAATAGAAGGGTCTAATTAAAGGGGATATGTATGAAGAAAGTAATGGCGAAAAAGGACATGAATTGAGAGGAAATATTCAGACTTGTAGCTTTCGCGTCTGTTACAACGTTTTATTTTGTTGAATTGATATGGGACAAAAGTTTGGATTTTGGTTCTTGAGTTAGAAATTTTGGGTCATTCAGACGCAACACACACACACACACATATTCTTCATACTAGCTAATGTACCATGCATATTGTTCACAAGCTTAAAAAAAAAAATTAAAACCTGGTTGTAGCAACAAAAGAAATATACAGACAAAAAAGAAAAGAAAGAGAGAGAAAGAACACAAGAATGAGAAGCTGAAAATCAGCCTAGAAAGATCCCCATAGCTGTTTCACCAAACCTGAAAACTTAACACTAACATCTCACATTACCAGTAGTAATTTTTATATATCTTCATTCATTTCTGTTTCTCTGGATATAGAACAGAAGAGAGAAAGAGCGCAGTAAATGTGAAAGAAGTTACTGACAGCCTTTGAAACTTGAAAAGACCTAACTTACAGCTCAAATCTCAAGTTATCGCAATGGGGTCCAAACTCTAAATTAAAAGAATGAATATAACGTAAAAGGATGGTCCCAAATGCAAAGTATATATATTTAATTATAAAGCGAAGCTAAGAGAAGGGGCAGGAACATGATGAGGTAATAGCATGACCATGCACCAACCAGAATAGGGAAAAAAATGGGTACATTTCTTTGGACATATGCACTTTTAAGGGCCTTTGTACCTTACTGGTGAAACCCTTTTCAGAAGTTCCCACATGCTCATAGTAAATGTGTGTTTAATTAATGCCCATCCTTCATTGGCTGATCATTTCCCATTATCACTCTTATAGCACACGTTAAGTCAAGAGTACAGATTCCTGTGGTGTGGGTTTATCTTTGTTGTTGTTGCAGTAAGCAACAATGTGTTGGTACGAAGAAAGAGACAGAGAGTGTGTAGTTAATAGAGTATAGTGCTCCCACCATATTATACTCTAATCGTAAGGGACAAACACATTTGATTTATGATGTTACCAACACATGCGAGAGAGAGACTAGGGTCCTGTCCTGTATGGAACAAGAGCCCCGCTGTTCTTTCCCATTATTTGACTACTGAACAGGCTCATGGGCCTCCACGGGCCCATTCTCCATATCAATGTCTTTCTTTCTTTTTCACTTTTTGGTGATAAAATGGGATCCCAAGCTAAATGAATCAGACCCCAATGTATTTATTTAATATTCAGTATTATAAATTAAATTTGCGTATCATTGAGCCCAACCACCACTTCCAATATGATTTTTTTAGTTTTTACTGGCTGTTTGGAAACCCAAATGATGGTTTTAGAAGTCATTTTCTGCAAGTCGAAATAAAATTCTTCTCCTATATTTATTTCATAAATCATAAAAAGATTTCTAAAAAACCAAAACAAATATGGTTTTAATCTTGTATGTTTTGAGCTACCAATCTTATTTAGTAAAACTGAAGTAGTTCCACTTAGTCATTACTGTTAAACTTACGGGTGGCTTGTCTGAATTCAATGTTTTTATGTTTTCATATTACAAAACTGTGTCGGCTCATTTTTAAACCTATACTGGATATGTTTGTTTTAGTGATTAGGGGCATGTTTGTTTGGGCGTTACGATTGCTTATAAGTTGTTTTTTACGTAAATCGAGACACAACTCCTCTCACATACTTACTTCGTATACCGTAAATCACTATTAAAAAGCAACTTATAAGCAATCGAATCGCTAAAACAAGCATGCCTTAAATTGTTTATAAGTTGCTTTTTACGTAAATCGAGACACAACTTGTCTCACATACTTATTTCGTATACTGTAAATCACAATTAAAAAACTGCTTTTAAATATTCCAATCGTTAATCCAAACGGGCACACTAATTATAAATCTGATTAAACTTGTGAGCCTACATGCTGAATTGAATTTACGATTTTACATTTTTAAGTTACAAAACTCCCTCCTAGACTGTTCAACCGACAAATCGTCTCGTTTTCCTATGAAATAAACTCGCATGTTTCTCGAGGATTTTAATCTTTTCCAGGAAGACGTGGCTTTGTTTTGTCCGTGAAACATGAATTCGTCTGGGAAACTGTCGTTTTTTAATTTCTGGGCCTAAAGAAAATGACTCGTTGGCTGTGAGCTTGTAGAAGACCAGCTGGTGTGTTGTTTCATGGGGAAAATGGATCAGTACTGTTTGGAGCCCACTGTGTTATGCAGGCTTCATGATCAATGTTGACTTTCCTAATAGTCCGCGGCTCTTGAAATAGTCCCCTACCATTCCTTCCTTTTTTCTTAAAAAAAAAAAACGATTATATTGTAAAACGAAGGATAAAATGTTTATATTACGAGTCAATGTGAGAAAGAGTGTTATGAAGAGAACCCCTAAAAATAAGAAAATATCATGGGAAAAGCAGAAAAGAAACACGGCCAAATATGAGAAGCAATGCCATTAATCTTAGGTGCATTTGAGAGTCTTCTTGTTGGATAAAACATTTGGAGCTAACACACAAAACTGCCCGCGAAGGACGCCTGTGATGATGGAAAGAAAAACAAGACGATGCCCAACAGGACTGATGAGATGAAGATTGAGGGTTCTTTAAAATGATTCCATAAATCGTGTAACCGCCCCATTAGAAAAGAATATGATAATATTTAACTCTCTTTTTTATATTCCAATCTGAATAATGTAGTTAACTCAATAGAGTAAGGCTGGTTGGATTTACCATTGACAAAAATATTGTGCTGAGAGATATTCTCTGTAACACCCATATATTCTATATATGAATGTGTCATTCCCTCCCTGTCTTGTCTCCAGCCATGAGCTATATTTAATATGTTTTCTATAAAGTAATACATCAATTTTAAGATAAACAATTCAACTTTCCCGGACACACATGCAGGTAGGGTGTTCTCGGGTATGAGACCGGATTGGGAAATTTTGGTTCAGTCTAGAATAAAGGCCTAAGAAGGGAAATCATTTTTTATTTCAAAAATTTCTCATTCTTATCAGGATTTCTTGAAAATGTTTGCTTTTTTTCCTGCAATGATTTTAACCTAATTTTGATTTGAATTAGGCCTAATTCCTATATTCCATTTAAAATAGCTTAGATATAAATATTATATTATACTCATACCAATTAGTTTCATATAAATATTTTAAAAAATTAAAATTATAAATTCATCAAAATTATCAAGTCCCAACATCACTGTCATTGCTCTTAATAAAAGAAGCAACTCCAATACAAATATTTAAAGCAAATGTTTTGTTTCACGATGTTTGAAAAGGAAAGATATTATCAGAAACTAAACCTACCCCAAAGCTTGTCACTGTTGTTAATCCAGGCAACCCAGGTGGAGCCTATATTCCAGAATCACATTAATAACCAAATAATATTAGTCCGGAGTTCCTTTTATCACGTTAACAAACCTATGACAGTTTATGCTTTATGCAGGAAAAAAATATAACTAACAGAAAGTAAATTGTTGAGGAATTGGGGGAACAGACTAAAATTAATCTAGAGGTTAATTACCAAATTCGTTGCAGTAAACTGAAAAATGAAAAAGCCAAAACTGAAATAGAATACCTCAATTTTTTTGACAAAATCAAAACAGCAACAAATATTGCAGTCAAAGCCTTAATAAAAGTATTTGGATTATGGAATATAAGGAATTTAAAAAAATATAATATATATATATATATATATATATATATATATATGTATTCAGGATGAGACAAGGTTAGGAAAACCAATTCCTTATCCCAAATATAATTTTTACTGATCCCAAATTTTCCTGTCCCAAAATTTTCAGGGCGGGATCTTTCAAGGCCAATTTGCCTAGGATTAGGATAGGATGATCAAAATGGGAAAATCTTAAACTGTTGAACACCCCTCCATGCACGGACTGGACTCTGGCCACGTTGTGAATGCTCCAATTACTGGCGGACTAAGTAATTTTTTTTTTTTTATTTCGGCCTATTAAGTATGGTTAGTAGAATTACGCATATTGAAGCTTGCCTATCGAAGGAAGTTAAAATGTTAAAAACAAGGCAAAAACGACGACTTATTCTGGATTACGTTGGTCAAACACTGAAGTTTAATATGCAGCATAACGTAACTAAGCAAAAAGGGAAAAAAAAAAAAAAAAAAAAGGACACAACCAGTTGTGACTGAGATTGGCAAAACGAGTATGGTATCAGAATGTATACTTTGCCATGATTGAAGACTCCCAAGAAAAGAAGATGCGGGAGGCGAAGAACTTAAAACAGTCGAGGCAATTTTGTTTTAGAAGTGTCATAAATGGAATAATCTTGTCTTGATCGTTATTTCAGTTAGTTTTGATCGTTGGTTGACTAAATATGTTGAATTAGCCGTCTGCGTTTCATCTCCATCATTTTCGTTAAAGTTCAAATTTACCCCTAAAATCCATATGTCATCTACTTCATTTTTTTCAAAGTTAGGTTTAAAATTTTTGGGGTAAATTTGCACCTCAACAAAATAACATAGATAACACGTGGACTGTCAGTTAGATATATTTGGCCAACTAACAATTAAAATTAATTGAGATAATAACCAGGGACAAAATTGCTCATTTTTTAACATTTTAAGGATAAAATTACCCCCTAAAAAACTTTTGGGACAAAATTATTTTTTAGTAAAAATTTTTAAGATAGCACTGCCCCTTAGCCCCCCTTAAAATGACGTTATTACATTGGACATTGCTTCGGTGTTCACGTGCCATTATGCCGGCTTTCCACCTGCAGCGTCCGGTATTTTCTACCACTAATAGTGAACCAGATCGAACAGACTCTTTCATATGTACATAATACAATCATATAACATGTTTTTATTCTTTTTTTCACATTAATGAAAAAGATGTCCAATTATTGTAGTGAAGACTTTTAGATATAGTGGTTTCCGTTAACCTATTAGACGACAATATATAACATTAGATGCACATATACTATAGCTGGCAATATCGGTTAATCATGTGTATCTCGTTATCAGATAATAGTAAGTTTGCAGAACCAAACAAAATGACATTAAAATGATAAGACTACGAATCCTGTCTCGTTCACAAGCCCTTGAACTTCTGGGCCCTTGAACTCGGACACTAAAGAATAGATCATCGTCTCATCGAAAATAAAAAAAGAATAGATCATCGTTAACTCGGGCAGTTATTTGTCTTTGGAAAATTGGAGACGAAGGAAACATGTCCTTAAAAAAAAAAAAAAAAAGGAACTTTAACGCATTTTTTGCCTTTCAGTAATTAATATAATTTTGTTTTTAAAATGTCATTGATTGAGGATGTAATTAATAAGGTTTTTCTAACCGAGACATACTAGCATTAAATTAAATAGAGATAAATATGAACAAAATGTATATTTTTAAGGTCATTAATTAAATTTTTGAATTAGTTAAAAAATTATTATGTTTCAATGCTACATTAATTGTGATGAGATGATTATTTATAAAATTCAATTGTATGGTAGAACAAATTAAGAAAATAAATATTAAATATTTTTAAAATTATTATACTGAACTTATATTTTAAACGAAGCTGTCAAACCGACATGTATTGTACAATGTAATGGTCTATTAATTAAAAGGATTGAAAAAAAACCCTTGATGGTTACATAATCGAGAGTCAATGTATTTTTTTGGGCCAGAAAAATCAAGGCTAATTCTGTTTGTGAACTCGACTTAACTTGGCCGATGTGAAACACAAGATTCGTAATGGACAAAAATTTTAATTAAAAATGAAACTGCATTTAGCAAAACCATGTGACCATTTTGTGCGCGGACAGTGGTAAAAAAAATTTAAAAAGACTCAATAATCAAATCATCTGAACGTGACATTTTTGTTTACATGTTAACTGACTAGATAAGCTCAATAATCAGAGGATATGCCATGAGACCTCATGATCAAGGTCTGGCTGCAGGAATCTAAATCCCTTTCAGAACTGAAACGATTGGGATTTGATGCAAATTGCAAATAAAAAAATGTGAGTTACTTTTTTTGCTGTGACATTATCGATATGATCAAAGCTTTACAGACAGAGAGTAGATGTGGCCAGATTTAATAACTTACTCTCTCCTATCAGTACTATACGAACTTCACATATACTTCATGCTATGTGAGTTATCTTAAAGTATCAATTTTTTATCTAATATTTCTAACTTATTGTAAAATCTCCTTACTACTAATTCAGTAAATATTTATTGAGAATAATTTTGAGGTTTTTATAAAAAAATAACCAGTTTTAACTAACTTTCTTAATCTCAGCAAACTAAATTAGAGTTGAGAAAAAAAAAAAAGGATGAGATGGCTTTTTCCGTTGGTTAATTTGCGTCAAAAAATAAATTTTCATATATTTATAGGGGCAAGCAAGCGAGTGCATGGCCCACAGCAGATAAGAACATGGTACCTAACGCTGTGTGCTCTCAAGCTGTCATGCTGGAGCGTAGAAAATTCTACGAGAAAGGAGAAGAAAGAGGCACGCTCACAATTACGGTAATATAATAATTCCTCCAACCTTGATTATAAGATAAAGTTAATTTTTTTAAAAAAATTAAGAAAACTAATTAAATTATTTTAGAGTATTTATATTTTTAGTATCTTTAGATTATATATCAGTTTATTAGTTAAATTAATTAGTTTGGAGAAAAAAATAAAAATAAAAATATTCTAAAGTGATTTAATTGGCTTCCTTAATTTATCCAAAAAAATAAAATTTATCTTATAATTATGACCGGAGGAGGGAGTATCAATATTTAATAATAAGGTTACGTGCATGAACATGCTTTTATTTCTTGCAGTTATATATCACTCGTGTTATGGCCCATATATATTTATATGGAGGCTATAATTTTGAATCACTGTGTTTTTCTGTAGATGAGCTAGCTGTGTGTGGAGTAGAATCTTCTGCCTCAGCCTAATTCCTTGCTTTCACTCTTTGAATCACGACAGCTAGCACACTTTCCTTGACCTGTCCTGGTCTTTTTCACTGGTCTTGTTCAAATTTCTTCGATACTCTGAGTTTTGAAAGCCAATCTTAATTCTTCTTGCAAGTAGAGAGCACCACGTGCTGATGTGCTCAATAATTTTAATTTGAGTCATCCCTACTAATTAGGTGGGGAAAAAAATGAAAATATTTTAAAAAAATATCATTTAAATTTTAAAATCTTAAATTAATAATGTGACAAGAACTAATATTGTCAATCTCATTACGCCTCCTCCTATCAATAAGATTTTGAAGTTCAAATGGTTTTTTTTTAGAATTCTCCCCAAAAAAACTGCAATAATTTACAAGTTGGATTTAAAAATTAAAATAAACAATCACCGACAGTGGTTCACATCATCCCCGCCCAATCTCTATATATCATTCAGACCATGCTTATCTGATATACATAAACCAAGTAATAATTTAATATTTATGAGTACTATATAAATTATTCTCCTGGGGAAAATATATTTAATTCTTAATTAATTGCTTATGGCGGCGTGCTTCCATTAACAAACTGTATTAGGATACGGACTGAACGTTAAAAGCTCATTCACCTGATAAAATATGAAGAATTGGATTTTTTTTTTTTTTAATCACAAGGTCATAATGGAGATTACATCACTCTAGGATAGTAAAAGAGATCCTCCTCTAAGAATAAAGTTCTCTCTCAAAATCTGCAAACATCCTGTATGGAGAATCGGGAAAATCACCAACCCCCAAGAAGAATTGGATTTTAATATTTAGATCTTGTGTCCCCACTATTTTGTCCTTGGGCGGTTAAAAGTAATAGGAATTGAGCTAATCTTTTGTCTCGGTTCATAAATTATAGCCCAACGAATTATAGTAAATTTTTTGTGCTGGCTCCTGATGGCGATCTCGTGTCTTTCTCATCACTGGCTCCTAAGCTTTCTTGATATAAGGGTGATGCACAATGATTCGTCCAAAAAAATAACAATAATTAATAGGAAGATTGATAAAAAAATACCATTTAAATTTTAAAATCTCACTGATAAAAAGAGTAGTGATATTGATAAAAATAGTAATAGGATTGACAACATAAATTTTTATCAAATGACTAATTTGATATTTTAAAATTCAAATAATGTTTTTTTTATCATTTTTCTAATTAAAAAATAGATTCCGAAGCCAATAAAATGAGTGTCGTGAAAGGGGAATTTTGACTGTGCCTACTCAACAGTCAAACTAACTTGTCTCCGTGGCTTTAAGATGAAGAGATTATTTCTCAATTCTCATACAGGACACATATATAGCCCCCTCTCTAACTTTTAACTTTTGAAAGGACAAAATTTAGGTAGCTAGGCTAGATGTACCAAGTTTTGCCAGAAATCAACAGAAAAAATCATTGAGACGGGAATTTTGCCCAGAAACGAGAATCCAGAGTCAATAATTTGGGGAGAGAAATTTCTGAAGAAAGAAGTGTCGTCTCCATTTATAAAATGTGTTTCAACCAAGCTTATATATATATATATATATATTTTTTTTTTTTTTTTAAATTTGGAGCCCAACTCAACTGAAAACAGCATTTTCACGAGGAGGCTTGGGCAACCAAACTGGAAAGTTGCCACTTTTTCTTGAGCTAGTGTTGGGGAAGGCCAAAAGAAGTAACCTTAACGTGCGTGCCACTCCAAATTATTGTTGTGTCAATTTTAGCGGCCTCTCTCTCTCTCTCTTTTTCTCGCTCTGGATGTCTTAGAACTCTCTTTCTAACCCTCTGGTCCACACTTTCTGGTTTTGCTTTGGATTCTAAGTTGTAGGCAATAAGCAGGCCATCTCTTATCCTAAAAAACGCACGGCATTTGGAGGTTTCATTAGATGACAATTTGTCAATAAATAATTGAGAGAGTGAGACCAAGTTTGCCAGTGAAAGAGCCAACCTCCTCGTCCTCAATAGTGTCCCTTTCTATGCCCGCTATTCTTCTATCATTATTATCATTATTCAGAGAATTAAAGCTCACTTTCTTGCTGTAAAAAAACTAAAAAAAGATTCTGGTAAAAGCGGCTCGTGACCACGACAACTTGGTAGTCTCCTACCTCAATATATACCCCTCATACTTTTCCACTTAAGCATATCATTCACTCCTAACTTTGCAACCAAACCCCTCTCCTCCTCCCTCCTCCTCCTCCTCCTCCTCCTCCCACTCCATAAACTGCAAAATGGGTTCGTGTCGTCTCATACTTATGTTGTCACTCTCATTGAGTCTATGTCTGTTCCCATATTCCACTTCTGCTCAACTGAGCAAAAATCACTACGCCAATATCTGTCCCAATCTCCAGAGCATAGTCAGAACAGTGGTACAGAACAAGTTTCAGCAGACATTTGTCACAGTCCCTGCTACCCTTCGTCTCTTCTTCCACGATTGCTTGGTCCAGGTAATTAATCACTTCATTAACCAGCAGCTTGGATTTTCTATAATGATGCTAGAAGTACTTAATTAATACAAGTAACACGACCTCTTTAATATATCCATGGTGCTTAAATTGGAATTAAAATCTCGTGCAATATTTCAGGGCTGTGATGCTTCGGTGATGATAGCTTCAACAGGGAACAACAAAGCAGAGAAGGACCACCCGGACAATCTGTCATTGGCGGGTGATGGATTTGACACGGTGATCAAAGCAAAAGCAGCAGTGGACGCTGTTCCTCAGTGCAGAAACAAAGTGTCTTGTGCTGATATTTTGGCTCTGGCTACACGTGAAGTTGTCTCACTGGTTCGTATTCTTGTGGTTATAGCAGAGTGTGTGTGTGTGTATACAGATAAATGGATTAATTAATGAATTTGAATTATTGTGCAGGCTGGAGGACCGTTCTATGAAGTTGAATTGGGAAGATTTGACGGACTTGTCTCCAGTGCTTCCGATGTGAACGGCAGGCTCCCTCAGCCAAACTTCAACTTGAACCAGCTCAATTCACTCTTTGCCTCTCATGGCCTCACCCAAACCGACATGATTGCTCTCTCAGGTAATTCCCCTCCAAAGAAAAAATTGAATTAGATTTTGAAGCTTTTGAGATACACGCACGTGCAAAGACAGGCTAGTAGTAATTAGTAGTAGTAATGATCTAAGAACAAGGTGATAATTAATTTGCAGGAGCGCACACACTTGGGTTCTCGCATTGTGGCAGGTTCTCCAATAGAATTTACAACTTTAGCCCTGGTCGTCCGGTGGATCCAACGTTGAACCCAGGCTACGCGAGCCAGCTCCAAGGGATGTGTCCGAGGAACGTGAACCCGTTGATAGCCATCAACATGGACCCCACCACTCCAAGAACATTTGACAATGCTTATTACCAGAATCTCCAGCAGGGTAAAGGGCTCTTCACCTCCGATCAAATCCTGTTCACCGACCCAAGGTCCAGGTCTACCGTCAATTCTTTTGCCTCCAATAAGAACGTCTTCAACGCCAATTTCGCCACCGCCATGACCAAGCTCGGCCGCGTCGGAGTCAAGACTGCAAAAAACGGCAAGATTCGTAGCGATTGCTCTGTGCTCTGAGTTGTCGGAACGTGGACAGGGGCGTTTCACGTGGGAGCGTCACTTGAGAACGACAAGGCAACGGCAATCACATTATTTGTTATTTAATAAAACTTGCTCGAGATTAATAAATAAACGCAAAGGACCAATTGTTGGTTGTACATGTGGAGTTCTGGCGTTTAATTTAGATTCTATTGACCAATGTCGAAAGCAACAAATTTCTCTACTGGCATGATTCCTCTGCATTTCATTTTTTTAAAAAAAAAAAAAAAAAAATCTGTCTAACTTTAAATAAAACGTTTCCTTCGGTTGTTGCCTTTAGATGAATATGTGATGTGGCACATGTCTTTAGTTCGTAATTTTCCCCTTTCTCTATTTATATTTTAACCGTTGCAATTAGTTTGGAGTTTACTTTTATCCTGAGAGCTTAATTTATTTTGTCTTCTAAATTTTTAATTTTTCTTAAACTATAATTTCGATCAAAAACTAGTTTTAATGTAAATGACTAAAAATGATATTTTGAAGAGAAAAAAATTTATCTAACTCTAACAATAAGAATGAAAACTTAAAACGTAAGTTATCATAATGAAGCAATTATTTAGGTAAGGAAGCAGATATGGTATGTCGGAAAACAAGATAAAACTGAAACCCAGGTTGGCAAAGCTTTCCTTTACGGTGTGATTCTGCCCCTTTTACACATGTTATGACACTATAACGGTGCAAATAATGTAATTCATCAAGCAATTCAATAAAGTAAGTTTTATTTAAGTTTGATTGAAGCGGGTAGTTCGCTGGCAACATTACTCTTCCTCATATTCTGAAGTCACTGTCTGTTTTTTGCTTGAGAATGTAAGGGGACTAAAATGAAAATTCAAATACAGAAAGTAAGATGATAACACTCACAATCTACTGAATTCTTTACATCCTTTTGCAGCTTACAAGGAAATGAGATCTAATCAATACCAGACCCCTAACAAAATTCCACTGCCAATCATAAGCAATCTAATGAGAGAGAAATATGAGCAAAAATATGAAAACAAGTTAACAAACTTAAGGCCCAGGCTCTTATCAGTTCAAAGGCAAAAAATCCCATTATCTTGAAGCCAGAATCTCTCACCTGTGAAAATGTTAGTTTAAATTGACCTTCGTCATTGTCAGTTGACTAAAAATGAAAAATGAAGTTGCGAGCGAGTGTCTGGATGTCAGCATGGCCATGACCTTTTTGTTTGCCGCTTGGTGCTTGCTTTAAATACCAACAAATTACATCCCGCGCATGAAATTTAATGATCATGCTGAACTGTTTTCATCATTCCCCACACCAAAATAAAACAATGAATGCAGTGAGTGAGGCTTCATGTCAGAATCTGTAATCTCATTCTTCATTTGCTTTTAAACTGGGGCAAACTAGAAACGCTTTAAGATAATATTTTTATAGCAGATACACTTTTCCATTAAATGTTAACCCAAGGTTAGTTAGTTTGATAGAGCATCCACTTAGCACTACTGTCCACCTTATCTGTCACGTAACCTTCGCTGCTCTCTAGCCAGGAAAAAGATTATTCTATTTGTTATAACAATTTTTATTGTTTTTATAATTACATGCGACCCTGTGACCGTTTTCTCCTCCATAAACACAGCTTGTAATATGTAATAATTGAATGAATGAAATGTTCAGTTGCTCTTCCCTACTCTGTTAATGGTTTATTACTTTCTGAACCATACAGTAAAACGATCAGGAGTGCATAAGACTAGAAGCTAACTTCTTGGTATTTCATAAAACAAACCATTTAACAGTCAATTAAAATCTTTCATGTCTTCGGTCCAAAAAAAAAAAAATCTCAGCCTTGTAAGAAACTCGGACCCTAACAGAAAGACTAGTCGATATAACCAACAGGTATTTCATCATAATGATCAAATTCAAGGAGAGACAACTGTTCCGTACACACAACCATCATCACTATGTCCAATAGCAACAGCGAGTATGCTCCATACCTAAACGTCTATTTGTATAACCATCCAAGAAGAATTTGTTTATATGAACATTTTCGTCTTGTTTATTTCTTTCTCTTCCTGCTGAGTACCCAGAGTCAGAGACCAGGAGTTTAGTGGTCAAACTGACCACTTTGCATCCAATGAAAATATTCCAAGAGCACGACAGCGCCACGTTGGATTCTAATTCCTGAGAGAACTTCATGTAAGCATACAGATATAATCCAACCCCAGCTATAAAATGAAACAATGATCCTATAACACTTGAGGCTGATGAACAGAACATTGGCTGTGAATTTTGAAATAAGCTTTGTTAATAATAATGGCTTAAAAATGAACAAATAATCAAAGATATCAATAAAAAAGATCCCTTTTTGTTAAGTAAGGTGGATTCTTACAAGTGTTAAACTAAAATAGTCAGCAGTGGACTTTGTACAGAATATATTTTTCCACTCTATGCAATCCATCTTCCAATTCACTCTTTTGATTCTCGCAAACAAATTTTCTCAAAATGTAGTGGCCAATCTTCTCCAAGTATGACAGGATTCAACTCTAATGCTGTCCGAAAAACAGTAATAGTTGCAGGAACAGTCTCACTTGGCTTTTGCACATATCTATTATTTGACCACCCATTCAAACCAGGTTGGATTTGACCACCAGTTTTGTCAACTGATCTTGAAACCACCAAGTCCAAACAAGGTTTTATCAATCTTCTCAGGTAAGCATCAACAGCATTATTCAATAAATTGGCAGAATCCACAGAGATTTTAAGTCCCTCCATTTCCAACTTATTCTCCAACCTTTTCATCAAGGAATTGGTATCAGGCAACTGACCACAGTTTTGACAGGTGCTAGTGACAGAAGAACATGCTGACACATTAAAGAAATCTTTCTGTGCTCCTTTTTTGTATGTGGGAATTCCGAGAGGAGCCGTAATAGGACCCCAACTATAATTGATTGGGCTTCCAGAATCTTGATTAACCTCCTCCTCATCATCTGCAGAGAGAGGGGGCAGGCTACCTACAGAATAGAGATCGGCAGTACACTGCTGCTCAAGAATTTTAAGGGCAGAATCTCCACACATAGAGCTAAGTTTCTTCTCCAGGGGACCACGAGGGCTTGCACGATCCCTGAATCTGCGGTCACGCAAATTTGGCGTCCTCGATTTTCGAGGAGATTGGAGCAAGTCTCTACATAGTGACTGAAGATCACTCTTTTGATTCCCATTTGGAATTTTAACACTCAGTGAGCCATCTATTTTTCCCTTTCCAGTTGGGGGTAACTTAGAAAGGCACGCCTTCTTAATGATTGACCTCATCAGTTGATTATGGAGACGGACATTGTCTCTCCCAATAATTGCTACGCACATCTTATTGAATTCACACTTATTAATCTTTAAAGAAAGAAATCTTGTGAGAAGATTAAAGTACTCGCGTGCTTTTACATGTCCAAGCCTTCTTTCCATCTGCAATTTCTGTTCTAACGTGTCCACTGGAACAAAACACTTCGCTGCTGTCATCCTACGGCCAGAAATTGACAATATGATCAGAACAAAAGCATCACAGATAACAGGGAATTATTGACCCCCATATAGCCCCTAGTTAACTTCTCATAACTCAGTCCCAAACTCAAAGCCCTAATGTGTCTTTTTAGCACACTAATTCCGGCAACAACACTCAGCCATGCCAACTGATATCTACCGAAACACTAAATTTTGACGAGGACGGAAGAGCACAAACACAGATAAAAGCTAAAGAAAAAGGATTATCGTGACAAATTTCCAGCGTCCATCACCCAACCACATAATTAAGGTGATCACAGATCAAAATGGACGAAGACCTATCTCGGAGAAGTGCATTACCTGGACAGTAGACAAATTAAACAGCAAAAATAAAAGTGAGCAGTAATTCACACCAAAATAGGGGTTTAACACGACAAATCGATAAATTCGAGAAGTAGAATTGACTCCAGTAGTAGGACCAACCCACAAAAGAGACCACAAAACGGAATTTCAGACATTGCGATAAAAATAGAAAGCGAGGGCGAAGAACTGGACGAGAAACCTGAATAAGTAGTGAATTGGTTCCAAATTACAATTGTCGCTGCAATTCTTGGATCACTCTTGAAAAGGGCGAGAAAGGAAGAAAGATTAGGGCTTGTAATCGTGGGCAGAGAGGGCCGCCTTTCCGAAGCTTCTTCGGCCGGAAGGGTCAAAGACACGTGCGTTTCCAGAGGAGTAAGGTAAGATGGTGCATTGGTGTGCCAATCATTCATGACAAAGGGGCTTAATACTTATGAATGGCCACTGAATTCACACGTACTCAAGCCACCACTTCGGACTTGGGCCAACAAGCCGTCATTTTTTAACGCAAAGTCAAACAAAAGTCAAAGTCTCGGCTTAGAAATCCGAGCATTAATGTGGAAACAGGATGTGGCTATGGGGCGTTCGGCTTATGTTTCGGGTTACAAGGGCCGAACGAATCGGAAATCCGACCCGAATCTGACTTGAGACTAGTGTTTTTTTGGGCCGATGCTCTAGCCTTTTTTGACTTTGACCTTAATCAATATTATGACAAGCCCGTTTGCCCAATAGTTTCCCAGCGATCACAACCAACATGTTAAAAATCACCCTAATATCAATAGGAGTTGGTTCAAGTGGTAAACGGCTTGATTTTGTTTAAGCAAGGTCTCGGGTTCGAGCCTTGTACATGCAAAAAATTCCCATTGGGAGACTCTCCCGCCATAGCCAGGTGCTCGACGCAGGTCGGATTCAGATATAATCCGGGTAAAGCTCGGGTGAACCGGGTAGACACAAAAAAAAAAATCACCCTGCTTGAAGTTGAATTTTCAGATTATTTGACCAAAATATGTTCAAATTCATATTTTCCTGAACAAAGTACAATTCACATTATAAACAAAATATAAGCATGATATATAATCATAATGAAAAACTTGTAAACATAACGCAACAAACTTTTACACATTGACTGTTAGCCGAAAAAAAACTTTTACACATTGACAATAAATCCACATTCAAATACTCATTTTACAAGGAACAATCTGTAGCAAGTAAAATTCTTTTCCACGCCGTTGGCGGCACAAAACTCTGATCTTCTCTATTTTGATGTAATAAGGAAAATTTATTTAACCCTTATGTCACATAAAATCTTAAAATCACATGCCACTTAAAGCATAAAAAGAAAATTTGTTTTTATTTATGTGTGTGTATGTATTTCCTTCTCTTTCAAGGGGCAAAAATGTGAAGGCAACTCCTTCAGAAATTATCTAAATTACCGGAAAAACACTCTTCGTGTCATGTTTTTTTCCCCGCCGACTTGGTTGTGCAAAAACATGAGGTGTTATAATCTCATATTGTAAGTGAAACAAAAAAAAAAAAAGAAGAAGTAACGCATAATTAGGTTTAATAAGAGATATAATTAAATAAATGTGAAATGACACTTAAATAAACTCGACTTTTATATATTCCCTCCGGTCCTAATTATAAGACAAAATTTACTTTTTTGTAGAAATTAAGGAAGCCAATTAAATTACTTTAGAATATTGTTATTTTTATTTTTTTTCTCCAAACTAATTAATTTGACTAATAAACTAATATATAATCTAAAGAAACTAAAAATATAAACATTCTAAAGTAATTTAATTGACTTCCTTAATTTCTCCAAAAAAATCAACTTTATCTTATAATTAAAGAACAGGAGGGAGTAATAAATTGAGATTTGGTGTCGATTTAATTACCACGTTGTTTCGAATTTATTGTTGTAGCTTTGCTTTTGAATTCGGGCACGTAAGATAGGGATATAAGAATTAAAAAATATATATGTATGTAAGAGAGGGATATATATATAAGAATTAAAAGGCATATATGTATGTGGTATATAGCTCAATGTTGTGAAAACCGGATCGGATCGATGCTCGGGAGGACTTTCGGCTCGTTTAGTATGGTTCAATCGTTTCACCATTTGGACCGTTTTAGGCCGTTTCAAACCGGCTATTGGATCGGAAATCGAGGTTGAACTGGGAACCGGAGTGGTTGAACCGGAAACCGTTTATTGGTCTTATTGACATATTATTGTAATATTTTTAATGATATCAATGTATTAAAACTTAGGATTTAGGAAAGATGATACATATAAGCTTTTGTATGTATTTATTTTTAAGTAATGTTAAAATTTCATATATTTTTTTTATATTTATATAATTATATATACGTATAATATTATTTTTATTTAATTATTATGTTATTGGTCCGACCGGTTCGACCATGTGACCCATGATTCGATAGCCTTTCCGGTTCGACGTCCGGTCCGGTTTTTAAAACATTGTTATAGGTAGTATTGCTCAATTTTGTGAATGCGCCCAAATGGATTTATTGTTTTATACACATCATACATTTATTTGCTCAAGCAAATTTCAGTCTAGTCATGGATCTCAAGAGAAATTCTCAAATTGTTTTCATCCGTTATTCCTTGAAGGCTTGAAGCTTTGCCTCATATAATTTGTACGGATATCGATTTGCATTATACTGCATCTGTGAGAGAGAGAGACAAAATTTGCAGCATCTGCAAGGGACAGGGTATAAAGAGTGTATATGAAAATCATAATTATTTTCATTCTAATAATAATTATTAAATATGTTAGGCTTGTTAGCTAACGGAAATCAAAACTCCAGGCAATATCATAATAACCGAACGCCTACTTCACGATGATATTTGTTGGGTATATTTTTCAGAAAACACCAATCTTCACTTTCTAGTAATTAATTACACCTCTTACAAATATATATATATATATATATATATTACTACACCTTGATTATATTTCGTTGCTACATTTAAGCAATATTAATATTAAATTCATGTTGATCGGGATGCCTCTACAGGTACAGTAACAAGAGGAAGATACGCTAGAATATGCGTTGAGCTAGATCTTCAGAAGCGATTAATCCCCAGGGTCATCTTGGCTTCCACTATATTTAATGTTGAATATGAGGGCTTAGATCTAATTTGTTTCTCATGTGAGAGATATGGTCATAAAAAGGACGCTTGTTCATGGAAGGTAAGAGAAGGTGAATCATCGAAACCTGAGCAGTCGACGCTGGATCCGCAAAACTAGCTTTGACTTTGTCATCGTAACTTTCTTCTCCGGCGGAGGGTGAGGTCTTTGGCCCATGGATGCTTGTTGGTGGAAAGAAAAAAACATGTTTCCTTAGAAAAGAAAGCCACATAGGAGGCGTGTCAGGAGGGAGGTATGGCTTGAAATCTGGCAAGGATATGGGACTGCAACCTCAAGCTTCTAGATATGCAGTAATCTTTAAGTATGATGACGCAAAAACATGTGATGAAGTACATGTTGATAATATAAAGGACCAAGTGGGCCCAGCAGATGGGACGGGAAAGGAGCTAGCTGCCTTTGATGGTAAAGTGAACAGCTATAGGAGTAAAGATCTGGGAGTAATTTCAAAATCATGGTCAAAATCAGCTGCTCAGCCTTCCAAATATGTTTTCAAGATCAAAAATAAACATTCTACAATCCAAGGGCCTTTATTGCTACTATCTCCCTCTCATCGGGCTGAGGAAATAAAAGCCCATGAAGACACTTTGCCCACAAATGCCGCAAGCCCACTTCTTTCCATCTCTGAGAAGCAACCCATTAACTCGCGTCCAGGAAATAGAGTCCACCATGTTGTAACCGGTTCCATGTCTCTACCAGAATCCAAAGTACTTATGTATGAGGAAAAAATCTCAAAAAAGTCAGCCACCATTGTCTCCGAAGAATTGCATTCGTTAAATACTGGCCAAGCTTCGATCCCAGCGGCAACAACCCGAACTGAGAAGCAAGACAACTTGATTCCGAAAATGGACCCAATCCCAAATTTGATTCCGGAAATCCCATCTGATTTGTCTCCGACCTCCACCGAGGTAGCTCTAAAGACGACGCTGGTCCAGGATCAAGAACAAATATTAGTGGAACCATCCAAGCCAGATAAACTGAATTCTCTGTGTTCGATGTTAGTGCCAGAACCACGATTGCGACCAGAAATTCGAACCGACTCTTGGAAAGATAAAGGCAAATTGAACAAGAACTTAAGAGAAATCAAACACAGGAGCCGATCAGTTTCAGGGAGAATCCCTCCAGATAAGCAACCATCTTCACTTGTTCATATCTAGATTTATTGTTTATGATTGTATCAACTTGGAATTGTAGAGGGGCAGGTGGTAAATCTTTTCCTCGTATACTTCGTGATATTGTTTTCAAGCACCAAATTTCTGTTATGGGATTGTTAGAAACCAGAGTTAGTGGCATGAAAGCTGACTTAGTTATGTGAAACCTGGGTTTTAATAACTGGTTGAGGGTAGAGGCAACGGGCTATGCAGGGGGAATTTGGGTTCTGTGGCATGATAGAGAGGTTATTGTTGATTATATCTTATCTACTACCCAACTTCTTCACTGTCGTCTGACTGATAGGAAATCAGGTGAAATTTTCTGTGCTACATTTATTTATGGAGATCATAGGTGGAGTCATAAGCAAGATCTGTGGTTTTCTCTGCAAGAACTGGCTAATAGTATATCGGATCCTTGGTTGGTCTTAGGTGATTTTAACTACTTTTTGAACCCTTCTGATAAAGTAGGAAGGGCTCATGTTCAACTAAATTTATGATTGTGATTTGTTGGAACTGCCTAGAGTTGGTGATCATTTTACATGGTCCAGGAATGAAACAAAAGAAAGATTGGATTGGGCTTTTTACAACTTAAGCTAGGAAATGTCTCACCCAAATCATAAAATTTTCCATCACCTTCGTTATAAATCTGATTATAGAGTGATTGTGGTAATTACTGGAAATATCCCAACAAATTCTTCTGCCAACCAATTTAGATATCAAGCGGCATGGTGTCTTGAGGAGGGATTCTCTGATCTGGTAAGTTCTTCCTGGCAAGATAATGATTGGTCTACTGGTTGTAATGTATTTCAAAACAAAGCATCTTTGAGGAATAAGAATGTTATAGGTAACCTTCCCAAGAAGAAGAAATTTTTGATAAAACGCTTGGAGGGTGTTGATCGTGAAATCTCATCTCATCCTCATGCCGGCCTTCTCAAACTAGAATCAAAGCTATGGAAAGAATACATGAAAGTGGTTAACCAAGAAGAGCTCCTGTGGTACTAGAAAGCAAGATGCAATTGGTTGAAATTTGGTGATAAGAACACAAGCTTCTTCCATTCCACCACTGTGATTCGAAGAAAGAAAAATAAAATTGAGATGTTAAAGAATGCTCAGGGCAGCTGGATTACCGATCAAGACGAGCTTAAGTGTTCAGCTCTTAACTACTTCAAAGACTTATACTCAACAGAGCAATAAGCGTTATCTGTGTCTGACTGGCCGGTTGATTTTCTCTCTCTCTCAATGAATCCCAATTGGCAAATATTCAAAAAGAAGTGTCTGTAGTTGAAATTAAAAATACAACCTTCGAGATGGGGGCATTCAAAGCGCCTGGTCCAGATGGCCTCCAACCTCATTTTTTCCAGTCTCAATGGGATGCTATGGGCTCAAAGATCTGTGAGCTTATCTTTTCCATCTTCAGAGATCCTGATAAGGTTAAATACATGAATTAGACTCACATAGTATTGATTCCTGAGGTGGAAAATCCAATCTCGTTAAAGGAGTTTCGACCAATCTCTTTATGTAATGTGAGCTACAAAATCTTGAGTAAGGTACTTGCAAACAGACTGAAATTTGTGATGGACTTCTTGATTCACCCTACTCAATACAGCTTCATCAGGGGAAGGCAAAGCTGTGACAATATCATTCTGGCTCAAGAAGCTATTCACACTATGAGAACTTCTAGAAGCAAGAAAGGATATGTAGCAATAAAGGTGGATATGGAGAAGGCTTTTGATAGACTAGACTGGAACTTTCTTGAATTCAATCTTCATAGTTTGGGTCTAAATGATCACTTTGTGAAGCTTATGATGATGTGTGTCTCTTCTCTTATCATGAAAGTTTCATGGAACAATTCGTTATCGAACCCTTTCCATCCATTAAGAGGCGTACGACAAGGAGATCCTTTGAGTCCTTACTTATTCATTCTCTACATGGAAAGGTTAAGTCAATTAATAAACCGGAAGGTGGAAGAGGGTAGGTAGAGGCTGCTAAAGCTTAGCCAATCAGGACTAAAACTTTCTCACTTATTCTTTTCAGATGGCCTACTTCTATTCAGCGAGACATCCTCTAATCAAATGGAGAAAATCAGAGACTTGATTATGTTTTTCTGTAGGATGTCAGGACATAGAATTAATCTTGCTAAATCAAAAATCTTTGTTTTAAAGAATGTCCATTTTCATAAAGCTGTGGAACTTGGCCAAATCTTAGGTATCGGTATCTCTGCTGACCTGGGCAAGTACTTAGGCGTTCCTCTGCTTCATAAAAGAACTACCAAGTTGACCTTTGCACCGCTAGTTTCCAAAGTCCAAAAGAAATTGTCCAAATGGAAGGGAAAGTTTATGAGTATGGCTGGGAGAATTGTACTAATAAATTCAGTCCTCTCAACAATTTCATTCTACCAGATGCAAACCACCATTCTCCCTAAAGGAGTTCTCTAAGAGCTGGAGAAGCTAAATAGGAACTTCTTTTGGAACCAAGGGCGAGATGACAAGAAGATGCATCTAATTGCTTGGGATAAAATCAAGAGGGATAAAAAAGAAGGCGGTCTTAGAGTTAAAGATCTATCTAGTCAAAATCAAGCTTTCATTATGAAGCTTTGTTGGAATTTGATTACCAAACCAAATGCCTTATGGGTGAAAGTTCTCATATCGAAATATGGGTATGGGGATAGTAGATTCCCAAGGGTTGAAAGGAAAAGAAATCAATCTGCGGTGTGGAGTGCTATTGTATCTGTATGGGATTCATTCAGGAAAGCAGTGGGGAGTAAACTGCAAAGCGGTCACTCTACCAGAGCTTGGTGGGAATTATAGATCAACCTTGACCAACCCCTTAAATACTACGTTGACAAAAACCAACATTTAATTAACCCAGAGGATGTGGTTAGCCAGTTTGTAGGTCCAGATGGTCAATGGGACTTACATAAATGGGGATTGTTCTTGCCATGGTGGGTCATAGAAAAAATTACTCATGTCAGTCCCCCACACCTCTCAGGTGATAATGTGTTTTTGTGGAGAATATAGTCAGATGGCAATTTCACTATTAAATCATCCTATTCCATGATCTATAAATCACATCTGGCAAATGCGGATCCTTTTTGGCAGAGTATCTGGCAGTGGCCTATTCTAGAGAGAGTCAAATTCTTTATGTAGCAGTTGTTCTAAGAGAGAATCCCAACAAACTCAACCCGTGCTAAGAGGGATGCGAGCATCAATTCTGAGTGTCCTTTCGAGTGTAACTGTGAGGAAACAACATTACATACTCTGAGATACTGTGAGTTTGTGAGTAGTGTGTGGCTTTCTTGTGGTAACCCAATATATATTCTGTTTTCTTTTTTGGTGATTTACAGGTATGGATCAAATGAAATATGCAACATTCCCCTTGTAACAACAAATTCATTCAATGGCCTTGGCTGAGGACATTTGGGTTGCTATGCTGGCTTATTTGGAAGAACAGATGCAAAAAGGCAATAGAAGGTACCGGTGATGATCCCTAGAAATTGCTATACAAAGGTCTTCACTTTCTACATGAAGGAATCGACGAGGGAAGGCTCAGGCACAAGATATTCAAAGTCCTGGACAGATAATCAGACATATGGATTGCGCCCCCAGAAGGATTTGTTCAGGTCGACGTGGATGCTGCAATGGATGAACAGAGACAATCAATTATAGGTAGAGTAGTTTGTGATAGTAAGGGCTCATGGGTTTGTGGATTCCATCAACACACGGGTTTCACAACGAGCTCAAATGCTGCCGAGACTCATGCAATTAGGACTGGCTTGCATATATGCCGTGCTCAAAACTTTCAAAAGGTCAAGTTATACATTGACTCAGCAGAAGCACTTCAATTGTTATTTCATCCAAGTGGACGATTCCATCTACTTGACACTGAGTTATTTCATCCAATTGTAGCGGTGACATTATAGTGGTTATAATTACCCGCTATAAATATTAACATTTGTAGCGGCAAGCTACGCGTCAAGTGGCGCGACAAATTGGCTGCGTTTTTTATAGCGGTTACCTAGGGAAAACCGCTACAAATATGGTGTGAATTTCTAGCCAAAAATTGTAGCGGTTAATAAATAATAACCGCTACAGTTTTCGCGCCACATTGTGCGACCAAGACGCACCAACCGTTTAGCGGTTATTTGTAGCGGTTTGACCAATCAAACCGCTACAAAATTCAAAACGTCGCGTATTTTGTAGTGGTTATTAGGTTGTAACCGCTACAGAATTTCAAAGGTTTCCAAATTTGTAGCGGTTCTATACCTTAACTACTACAGAACTTCAAAGGTTTTTGTACTTTGTAGCGATTATCTTAGAACCGCTATAAAGTTTAGTTGCCCCTAGTGATTTGTAGCGGTTTATGTAGTGGTTATTGAAATAACCGCTACAAATGTTTCGCCTATTTAAACTCCCTTACCTCCTTCATTTCTCCGTTTGCTCATTTTATTTCCTGAAATTTCTCTGAGTGTTTTCTTTATATTTGAGCATTCAGACGTCTGGAAAGAGTTTTTGTTGCAGTATTTCTTGGTATTTGTACTTGAGGTAAGGAGATAAGACATATTTTATTTGTATTTGTATTTTTATTATATTTTTGCATAATAATGTGACTAAAATATATTTTTTTGAATTTTTACAGTTGATATGGCTTCAAGAAATGATAGGGGGAAGGCACCTGGGGTCCCCAAACCAATTTTGCGAGGTGGCAGAGAGGAGTAGGGGGCAGAGGGAGGGGCAGCGTGAAGGGAGGGCGACTGAGGCATTTCAGCCCAGCGCCTCACAGGAATCAGCCCTACCACAGGCACCACAGACAATCCTATAGGAGACAACCGCACCAGAGGTGCCTGAGTTTGGGGGGCAGATATTAGCGTTGAGGACTACGACGAGGAGGACTTCGAGATCCCGATTGGGCTCAAGGAGATGGAGCGGTTCCTCAATGAGGTGTAGGTCCAAGGTAAATAATTTTTTTATTTAATAAATTATTTATTTAAATCCAAAATGTTAAATTTGAATTACAACTTATCTAACGAGCGGTAAATTGTGCAGATGAGCAGGGGAACGTGTCGACGAGGAGGTTGGACGTAGTCGATCTGAACAGCATGGTGCGAGTTATAGTGCTGTGAAATGAGGGCACGGACCAGCCCATCGACAATGGGGGTCACCTGTTCAATCGCTTCCTGAATGACCTGGGCCCGAATTGGATGCGGTTCCCCCTGCACTTCAAGACGTGGAGGCACGTTCCGAAGGGCCAACCAGAAGAGGTACACCCTCGTGAAGAACACCAGGAGAGGTACAACCAGAAGAGGTTCCCCCTGCACTTCAATTAATATTTTTTGTAATATATTTAATTAATATTTTTTAATAGGATTTTTGTAATTATTGATATTTAAATAATTTTTTTGCAGCTGCGGTTTGCCGTCTGGGCCAACCAGAAGAGGTACACCCTCGTGAAGATAGGTGACGACTAGAGGAACAGGAGGAACCATCTCTTCTATAAGGTGGATAAGGACGGGACGATGCCTCTGGAGCAGCTGATCGAGAGCATCCTGGACGGCGTGCCGCCAAACGACTGGGCGAGTTTCGTCCAGTTCAGGAGGAGCGCTGAGGGGTAAGTAATGTATTTATTAGATTATTTATATATAATTTTATAATTGTTAATTATTAAATTATAATTTAAATGTAATTAGTTTTAAATATTTTATATTGTTTTACTATATTTAATATTGTTTTTTTTTCAAGCGCTTTCTCAGAGGAACACCAGGATCCGTGGGCAACAGATGATCTACCACACAGCAGGATCAAAGAAAACCAGAAAAAGAGGACCACCTCAGACTTTGTCTGGTATAGATATCTTACAGCAGCTTGAGCATGTTGATTTCGAGTTTGGAAAAGGCAACGATTCAGCACAAACTCGCCAAAAGAGGCGCAGGACTTCGACGCCGCAGCAGTGGAAGAAGATAAGTATTTTATTTACTCTTCCATATAGGAGATCTAATTTACTTTACCACAGTCTTGATGTCATGCACATTGAAAAAAATATTTGCGACGATATGCTATATACGTTGCTTAACGAACCCGGCAACACAAAAGATCACCTTCAAGCGAGGAAAGATTTACGTGACATGGGAGTTCGTGAAAACGCTTGGCCAGATAAGCATGACAAATTTCAGCTGGCAAAGTTTACCCTCACAAAACCGAACAAGGAAGTCTTCCTCGCGACGTTGAAGAAATTAAAAGTTCCTGATAGGTATTCAAGCAACATTTCTCGATATGTTGACTTGCAGGCTCGAAAGGTTGCTGGCCTGAAAAGTCATGACTAACATGTTCTTATGCAGCAGTTACTCCCTTTGGCTATAAAGAATGCACTTCCTCCCGATGTTTCCATCGTTTTGGTGGAACTTTGTTCTTTCTTTCGGAAGTTGTGTTCTAAGGTTTTGATCATTGAGGAGCTCGATTAGCTGCAGTCTAAATTCATTCTTATGCTTTGTCATTTGGAGATGATCTTTCCTTTGTCCTTTTTTAGTGTGATGGTTCACCTTACAGTCCACCTCATTTATGAAACAAAGCTCGCAGGACCAGTACAATATCGATGGATGTATCCGATTGAGAGGTACTCATTTTAAATATGTGCTTTATTCTCCATATTTAATGTTTGCTAGTCGTTCTTTTCAGCATTTAGTTTCAATTTTCTCTTCTTTACTTAGTAGGTTCCTTGGAAAATTAAAATCTTACGTGAGGAATAAGGCATAGCCAGAAGGTTATATAGCTGAAGGCTATATAGGGGATGAGGTGCTGTATTTTTGTTCAAGGTACTTTGATGATTTTGAGACGGCTTTCAACCAGCCACCTCGTGTTGACAATTGTCCTGAACCTACGCCGACATCAGATGAATTTATCCCTAGTGTTGGTAAACCAGTTGGAGCAACTGAGAACTTCAAACTAACAACAACTGAGAAGTTGCAAGCACATAGACATGTCTTGATTAATTGCACTCAAGTTGAACCTTTCATACAGTAAGAATTGTACACTCACATGTTATTCTATATCTTTCGTAATATTTCTCACTTTCATTTCACTATCGTCTTTCCATTATTAATTGCAAGGAATTTAGAAGTCATGTTAAGCATCAACTTAGGATCCGTACACAAACATCCTCGGAAGTTGATAGGAGGGTCCACAGAAAATTCCCGAGCTAGTTTGCGTGCAGAATACTAAATAATCACAATCCACACTCACCAGATTTCAAAGCTCTCGCAATCCGCCCTCTTGATCATGCAAAAAGATCTATATCATATAATGTCAATGGTTTTAAGTTTTGCACGGTTTCACGGGATCAAGGATTGCAAACTCAAAATTCGGGTGTTTATGGCATATTTGGGACAAGGAGTTATGCGAGCAGCAGTGACGCCAACATACAGTTCGGAGGCGTCCCTTACTATGGAAAGCTTCTTGATGTGGTTGAACTTAATTATCAAGGCTGTTTTACTGTGACGCTGTTCAAGTGTTTGTGGGCAAATACCACTACTTCTCGGGGACTGACAACTGACAACTGACAACTTAGGGATCACATTAGTCAATTTCTCATGGCCGATTCATACTGGTATTTCTCAAGATGATGAGTCATATATTCTTGCTTCAGAGTCACATCAGGTTTATTATGTTGAGGACGAGAGACACAGGGATTGGCACATGGTTGTTCATTTAAAGCCACGAGACCTTTATGACATGGGTGAAGGCGATAACATCGCCTATGAGAGTGGGTCATTTCAACCAGCCGATTTTGAAAACTATTTCCCTGAAGGGGATGACAATCTGCCTCTACTGCGGTGAGTTTTTTTAAGTCCACACATTTAAATTAAATTTTTTAAATTTAATAATACATCCCTAACAATAATGTTTCTACATAATTTCTGTAGGGATGGCGACGATGAGTGATCATATTCAAATTAAGCTTTTGTCTTTAAAAAAAAATGGGGAAAAAATTTTTAAAAAAATAAATTAATATTTGTAGCGGTTTAATAACCGCTATAGAAATAAAAAAATAACCGCTACAAAATTAAAAATAACCGCTACAAAATGGATACATTAACCGCTACAAATGGTACGTTGATCCCTATAAATACCCTTACCACAACTCATTTCAAACACTTCCCCATTTCTTTCCACCTTACCTTTTTTTCATTTTCTCTCATTTATAACTTCTTTTGTATGAGTTGAGGAGCTAAACAATACGATCAAATATGATAACAAGTTTTTTAATTTTTTTTCAATATTTCTTTCCTTTGTATAAAATTTATTCTCAGCATTTTTTTTCTAGATATTTTACAACTTTATTTCATTTTTATCTATTTTTCATACACAATTACATTGTAGTAAACAACATAATAGTTCCTTATTATCTACGTATCCTTAATAATATTATCAATACAATTTTTATACTAATACAATTAAATTAAATTATTCCTTTTAATTTATAAATAATTTAAACTATTGAATAATAAGCTAATTAAATTAGATAAACTAATAAAAAATAAACTATTTAATTTAATATTAAAAAAATAAACAAATGATCGTATTTTTAAAAAAAAATTTAAATTTTTGTAGCGGTTGTTAAATCGCTACTAATTAACGCGCTTTTTTTAAACTAAAATTAATTTTTTGGCGCTAATTTTGAATTTTCATGAAATTAGTAGCGGTTATATAAACGCTACAAATTTCATAAAAATTCAAAATTAGTAGCGGTTTTTCAACCGCTACAAAAAAGAAAAAAAATTCATTTCTCTTTTCTTGCCTTCAAAATTTCAGTTTTTTATTTTTGTAGCCGTTATATAATCGCTACAAATATATCTAAAAAAAATTGCACTCATGAAGATGTTGTAGCGGTTGGGTTGAACCGCTGCAAATTATGTAGCGGTTATTTTTCTTGAGTAGCGGTCTGATATAACCGCTACAAAACCTCTTGCAACATTGATTTAGTAGCGGTTTTGCTAACCGCTACTAATGTTGTTTGTAGCGTTTAAACCGCTACTAATACCCATTTTTAACCGCTACCAAATTACTTTTTTTTTGTAGTGCTTAGAGATTCACCATTCGCACAGGGAAACATTCACTACAAAAAAAAAGGTATTTTGTAGCGGTGGAACTGTAGCGGTTATATTAAACCGCTACAAATTATGGTATTTGTAGCGGTTCTTACCTAAACCGCTACAAATTTGTAGCGGCAAGATTATTTGTAGCGGTTTACAAAATAAAACCGCTACAAATTTGGCGCGAAATTCCCGCCAAAACTTGTAGCGGTTATTTTGTAACAGTTAATGCACAAAAACCGCTACAAAATACGAACACAGGATTTTGTAGCGGTTATAGGGACAATAACCGCTACAAAATGTTAGAACAAGCGTTTCACCCAAGAGGGGGGGTGAATTGGGTGATACTAAAATTTCGTCGGAAATATAAAACTTTAGTAGAGGAATTGAAAACAGTAATGAGTAAGGAGAAATATCACCGAAGTGTGCACCGGGAGTTATACTGGTTCGGTCACAACCACTTTGACCTACGTCCAGTCCTCAGATCTTCTCTGAGAGTTTCACTATAACTTCCAAGATTCAGTGGGTTCTTGGCACCTCAGTACAAGCAAGTTCCTATACCTGGACACTCGCTCCCCCTTACAAGTTGCAATTCAATCCCAACTCAAGGTTCCACAACCTTAAGTTATCTCAATAACAAATATTGAGTTTGAATGAAATATCTCTCTTACAGAGTGAATAAGAATCACTGAAGCATAGAAATACAATTCCAATGTGAAAACAGAGCAATAAACTTGATAATACGTTTGTGTGTGTGCTTGTTGTTATTCCTCTGTTTGGATGTTCCCATATATATAGATATGTTGGTGATGACCGTTGGAACATTTTCTTTCGTCCGTTGGAGAGTGCGCAGCCACTATTGACTTTTCAAGTTTTTGAAAAATATCCGTTGGCGGTGGTTGGCATTTGAACGTTTCTTTTGACTTCAATCTCTTGAAGTGTTTTCTTCATTGTTTATCTGTAAATATACTAATAATACTAATACAATGAAAGATTAATCATATAGGAAACAAATCTATGAACGTTTGAATGATTTCAGAATTTCTGGGTAAGCTTACTCGAGTACCTCCTCGAGTATTGCTTGAAAGTTACTCGAGTACCTACTCGAGTAACCTCGGAAAATCTTTGATCAATTGCAGGTTAATGAATAAACATAAGATTACTCGGGTAGTGCCTGGAATAACCAATTTTCAAACCTTTGGAAATACATGTTTACTCGGGTACCTACTCGAGTAATGCACTCACAACTTTATGAGTTACTCGGGTACCAACTCGAGTAAAACTTGAAATAAACTTTTGGTTACTCGATGCTCTACTCGGGTAATGTTGCAGGATTTAAATGCCGAGAGCACTTACCTCATTACTCGAGTACGTACTCAAGTAATGTACTCATTGTTCCATAGGTTACTCGGGTACCACCTCGAGTAACTGTGCTTTTTGTCAATGACTTACCCGGGTACTGACTTGAAGTTTATCTTGAAAACATTTTGCATACTCGGGTACTTACTCGAGGAATCCACTTAAATATATATGCATACTGGAGTAAGAACTCGAGGAACATGAAATAAAGAGATATCAAGTTAATCGGGTACCACCTTGAAGTTTTTCACTTACCTTTATGCGTTACTCGAGTAGCTACTCGAGTAATGTTGCAGTGGTACAAAGTGCCGAGAGCTGCACATTTTTAGAAATAGGGTTACTCGAGTAGCTCCTCGAGTATCAATGGCATCCTGAAAACTTTTACACTGTTACTCGAGTAGCTCCTCGAGTAACGTTGCCTGGTTACTGGAAGTTGTCTTTGATTACTTCAAGTTTTGTCTCATTACTTGAGTACCGCCTCGAGTAATGCCTTAAGAAACTTGCTTCTGATCAAGATTCTCAGCTTTATCTCTTGGCCTCTCTTCATTACTTCCATGCTTACCTCAAGTAAAGCTTATTCCTGTCATTTCTTAGTTCAAGCTTGATTATTAAACATTTCCTTTTCAAACCATTCTTTTGTTATCATCAAAACATGGGATCTAACACAAAATACCAAAGGTCATACGTTTGTAGCGGTTATTGCCCCTATAACCGCTACAGAATTTAAAGAGTCCAGACATTTGTAGCGGTTCTAAGCAATAACCGCTACAGAATTTCAAACATTGTGAACATTTGTAGCGGTTATTGTAAAACCGCTACAAATAATTAAATTTGTAGCGGTTAGAGTAGCGGTTATTTTAATAACCGCTACTAATATCTGGGCTATTTATACCCCCCTCCTCCTTCATTTCTCCATTTGCCCATTTTGTTTCCTGAGATTTCTCTGAGTGATTTCTTCGAGATTTGAGCGTTCAGACGTCTCTATAGGAGTTTTTGGTCAGTATTCCGCAGTATTCGCACTTGAGGTACGTATAAAACACATATTTTTATTTATTTTTGTATTTTTATTATATTTTTGCATAATAATGGACTAATATTTTTTTTAAAAAATTTGTACAGTTGATATGGCTTCAGGACAGGATAAGGGGAAGGCCCCTCATGTCCCCAGACCGACTTTACGGGGTGGCAGCAGTCGGGCAGGGGGCAGAGGGAGGGGGCAGCGCGCAGGCAGGGCTACCGCGGCATCTCAGCCCATCCCCCCACAGGTACCGCCGACGATCCCACAGGCGACGACCGCACCAGAGGTGCCTGAGGTGGAGGGGCCAGAGATTAGCGTTGAGGACTTCCTCAACGAGGAGGAGTTCGAGATCCCGCTTGGTGGGTTCAGGGAGATGGAGCAGTTCCTCGATTAGGAGGACGCTCGGGAGCAGAGCAACCCACGAGGGTCGTCTTCGCGGTCCACTGGGTTTGAGGTGCAGATTGAAGGTAAATTACTTTTTTAATTTAGTAAGTTATTTATTTAAATTTGAAATGTTAACTTTGAATTATAATTTATCTAACGTGCGGTCAACTGTGCAGATGAGCAGGGGAACGTGTCGACGAGGAGGCTGGATGTGACCGGTCTGAACAGCATGGACCGGTCCCTGCGAGTTATAGTGCCATGGAACGAGGGCACTGACCAGCCGATCCACAATGGGGGTCACCTGCTCAACCGCTTCCTGAGCGACCTGGGATCGAATTGGATGCGGTTCCCCCTTCACTTCCCGACGTGGAGGCACATTCCGAAGGGGCCGAAGGACCAGGCTTGGGAGGAGGTGGTTCAGGTAATTAAAACTATTTAATTAATATTTTTTTAATTAATTCTATTTAATTTTTTTTTAAATTATGGTTTTTATAATTATTGATATTTAAATGTATTTTTTTCAGCTGCGGTTTGCCGTCCGGGCCAACCGGAAGAGGTACGCCCTCATGAAGATGGGCGACGCCTGGAGGAACAGGAGGAACCGTCTCTTCCACAGTGTGGATGGGGACGGGACGATGCCTCTGGAGCAGCTGCAAGAGAGCGTCCCGGACGGCGTCCCGCCGAACGACTGGGCGCGTTTCGTCCAGTTCAGGAGGAGCCCTGAGGCGCAGGTAATGTATTTATTAGATTTTTGATATATAATTTTGTAATTGTTAAATATTAAATTATAATATCAATTTAATTTGTATTTAATTTTAAATTATAATACATTTAATTTTTTTTCCAGGAGCGTGCTCGGAGGAACGCCGAGATCCGGGCGCAGCAGACGATCCACCACACAGCAGGATCGAAGACCTTTGCTGTGACCTACAGCGAGCTGGTAACTTTTCAAGTGCTTCACTTACTTTTAGCTCATTATTTCATAATACTAATTGTTTTGTAATTGTTTCAGGAGACGAGGGCACAGCAGGAGAACCGTCAGATGGACTATGCGGAGCTGTACGCCATCACACACAGACACCGTGACGGGACTGCGACCTCTCAGCAGGCAGAGGCGGCCATTGTAAGTAATTTTAGTATTATATTTTTCATAAAACCAAGTTAATAATGAAAAATGCTAATTATTAATTGTTTCATAAAATGGCAGGAGCGGATGCAGCTGTCGCAGGCTGAGTTGCGACAGACCCAGCCTGAGGAGTCACAGGGGTCAGTGGACCCGACGGCTCCTTTGAAGGCGGGTCTGGCTCAGGCTGAGCACCCCGGACGCGTGCGGGGTATGGGGATAGGCGCCAGACCCAGCATGGTCTACGGCAGGAGCGCCGCCTCTGAGGCTGGCAGCTCTAGAGGGGTCAGACGTCGGAGGGACGAGTCTATTGACCAGCTGCGGTCAGATTTGGAGATGACGCAGCAGCAGATGGCGCAGCAGCAGCAGCAGATGCAGCAGATGCAGGTGCAGCAGCAGCAGCTGCTGCAGATGCACGCAGATATGATGTACGCTCAGCAGACCCAGTGGCGTGAGATCGCGAACACCATGCTCGAGGGAGCATGGAGTCGCCTGTTCCCGGACGAGCAGCATCCAGTCGTTCCCCCTGTCCCTCGCTATGTCGTCCCGAGTACTGCTCCTCCTCCTGCTGATGACGATGGTGCGGTTCACTCTGCGCAGCGGCCCGATCCAGCAGCATCTGAGGGAGCCCCACCTGAGGGAGCACCAGAGGATCAGCCCCCAGCTCCTTAGTTTAGGACATTTTCTTTTTGTTTAAACATTTGTAAATATTTATGAGTTTTTATTTCAGAATTTTCTTATTGTGTTTTATATAATTATATTTATATTATTAGATAGCGTTGAAATAATTTATGAATGATTTATATCTAAATTAAAAAAAAAAGTATATCTATATTTGTAGCGGTTTTAACTTAAAACCGCTACAAATATGTATGTTTGTAGCGGTTATTACTGCATAACCGCTACAAACATATATATTTGTAGCGGTTATTAGTTTACAACCGCTACAAATATACATATCTCTATTTGTAGCGGTTTAACTTCAGAAACCGCTACAAATTTGTAGGTTTGTAGCGGTTATTTTATGTATAACCGCTACGAATTAGAAAAATATTTTTATATTAAATGTCCAACGGTTTTAATATTAGTAGCGGTTTTATTAGTGTATAACCGCTACAAATTTGTTACTTTGTAGCGGTTATGCACTAAAAACCGCTACAAAAACTCAAATCATTTGAATTTTGAAATTTCCCGCCTTTATGCACATTTGTAGCGGTTATGTTATGTGTAACCGCTACAACTTAGAAAAATATTTTTATATTTAATGTCCAACGGCTTTAATATTAGTAGCGGTTATATATATATAACCGCTACTAATACTGAACAAGTACATTTTGAGTTTCCCACCAATTAACGGCTTGAATATTCGTAGCGGTTTTATATATATAACCGCTACAAAATTATAAATGTTGGAATTTCTGCAGCGGTTGGTGTAGCGGTTTGTTAACCGCTACAAAATTATAAACGTTGGATTTTCAGAATATAAGGTTCTAAGCATTCGTCATTATCTTCTCACTTATCTTCTTCTCTATACTTTCTTCTCTCTCACTTGTAGCTATGGATAAATCATGGATCAGGTTGCCGCGCAATTCTCCTGAATATTTGTACGGATTAAACAGTTTCTTAGATTTCGCATTTACTCACGCCAGCTGTAACGGCAAGATCGTCTGTCCCTGTCGGAAATGCAAGTTCAAGAAGTGGCATGCACGAAATGTTGTGAAGGAACATTTGCTTGTGAAGCCTTTCCCTGAGGAGTATACGTTCTGGGCAGTTCATGGTGAGAAGGCCGGCATTAGATATGACGAGGCTCTCCCTCGAAGTTCTCAAGTAGGCGTTCAAGTAGATGAAGATGATCCTGTGAATGATGCTGTGCGTGACGCGTTTGGATTTCAAGGCGACAACTTCAACGAAGAAGTGCACGGCTCTGAGCTGGCTTTTATGGGGAATGAAGCAGCTCGGGATTTTTTCAGCTTGATGGATGAGACAGATCGTCCTTTATATCAAGGTTGTTGCAAATATTCTAAATTATCTTTCTTGATCAAATTGTATCATATCAAGTGCTTGTGTGGGATCACAGATAAGGGAATGTCGATGTTGCTCGACTTATTACAAGATGCATTCCCCGACGCCGAGATTCCCACAACCTTCTACGAGGCCAAGAAGATTATCAACAGGTTGGGGTTGAATTATCAGAAGATTGATGCGTGCCCAAATGATTGTATGCTGTATTGGGGAGACGATTCCAGTAGGGAGACGTGTAAGAGATGTCACACATCGAGGTACAAGACAATTCGGAAGGGGAAAAAGCAGAAGAAGAAACCTGCAAAGATTCTCAGGTACTTCCCTTTGAAACCTCGTCTGCAAAGATTATTTATGTCGTCTAAAACTGCTGAGCACATGAGGTGGCATGCCGTTGATAAAAACGAAGACGGTAAATTAAGACATCCGCGGGATGCAGCTGCTTGGAAAACGTTTGACAACGACTTTCCAGATTTTGCGACTGACCCCAGAAATGTTCGGCTTGCGTTGGCGACCGACGGTTTCAATCCTTTCGGGAATCTTAGCACAAGTTACAGCATTTGGCCGGTAGTCTTAGTTCCCTACAACTTACCCCCTGGATGTGTATGAAACAAAGCTCTTTCATTATGTCTATGATCATTCCAGGCAAAAAGGCACCGGGCAATGACATCGATGTGTATCTCCAACCGCTTATTGCGGAATTGCTTGACCTGTGGAATGTCGGCTTGGAGACGTACGACGCTCACAGCAAGACTTTGTTCAACATGCGTGCAGCCTTGATGTGGACGATCAGTGACTTTCCTGGCCTTGGCACATTATCTGGTTGGAATGTGCATATTGGGTCGGCGTGTCCAGCTTGCAATTTCGACTCTGACGCATTGCGCCTTCCCCACAGCCGAAAGTGGTGCTTTATGGGGCATCGGAGGTTTCTCGATGGAACGCATAAGTTCAGATTGCAACGGAATCGCTTCAATGGGAAACCAGAGAAAAGAGGACCACCTCAGATTTTGTCCGGTACAGATATCTTACAGCAGCTTGAGCATGTTGACTTCGAGTTTGGAAAAAGCGACGATTCAGCACAAACTCGCCAAAAGTCGCGCAGGACTTCGGCGCCTCAGCAGTGGAAGAAGATAAGTATTTTCTTCACGCTTCCGTATTGGAGATCTAATTTACTTCGCCACAGTCTTGATGTAATGCACATTGAAAAGAATGTTTGCGACAATGTGCTGTATACGCTGCTTAACGAACCCGGCAAGACAAAAGATCACCTTCAAGCTAGGAAAGATTTACGCGATATGGGAGTTCGTGAAGACGCTTGGCCAGATGAGCATGACAGATTTACACCGGCAAAGTTTACCCTCACAAAACCGAACAAGGATGTGTTCCTCGCGACGTTGAAGAAATTAAAAGTTCCTGATGGGTATTCAAGCAACATTTCTCGATGTGTCGACTTGCAGGCTCGAAAGGTTGCTGGCCTGAAGAGTCACGACTCACATGTTCTTATGCAGCAGTTACTCCCTCTGGCTATAAAGAATACACTTCCTCCCGATGTTTCCATCGTTTTGGTGGAACTTTGTTCTTTCTTTCGGAAGTTGTGTTCTAAGGTTTTGATCGTTGAGGAGCTCGATCAGCTGCAGTCGAAAATCATTCTTACTCTTTGTCACTTGGAGATGATCTTTCCTCCGTCCTTTTTTACTGTGATGGTTCACCTCACAGTCCACCTCGTTCATGAAACAAAGCTCGCTGGACCAGTACAATATCGTTGGATGTATCCGATTGAGAGGTACTTATTTTAAATATGTGCTTTCATTTATTGTCCGTATTTAATGTTTGCTGGTCGTCCTTTTCATCATTTTATATCAATTTTCTCTTATGTACTTCGTAGGTTCCTTGGGAAATTAAAATCTTACGTGAGGAATAAGGCGTGGCCAGAAGGTTCTATAGCTGAAGGCTATATAGGGGATGAGGTGCTATATTTTTGCTCAAGGTATTTTGATGATCTTGAGACGGCTTTCAACCGCCCGCCTCGTGTTGACGATTGTCCGGAACCTGCGCCGACATCAGGAGAATTTATCCCTCGTGTTGGTAAACCAGTTGGAGCAACTGAGAACTTCAAACTAACGGCAACTGAGAAGTTCCAAGCACATAGACATGTCTTGATTAATTGCACTCAAGTTGAACCTTTTGTACGGTAAGAATTGTACACTCACATGTTATTCGATCTCTATCTTTCGTAACATTTCTCACTTTCATTTCACTAACGCCTTTCCATTATTAATTGCAGGGAATTCAGAAGTCATGTGAAGCGTCAACTCAGGATCCGTACACAGACATCCTCGGAAGTTGATAGGAGGGTCCACAGAGAATTCCCGAGCTGGTTTGCGCGCAGAATACTAAATGACCACAACCCACACTCACCAGATTTCAGAGCTCTCGCAATCGGCCCTCTTGATCATGCAAAACGGTTTACAGCATACAATGTCAATGGTTTTAAGTTTTGCACGGTTTCATGGGATCAAGGATTGCAAACACAGAATTCGGGTGTTTATGGCACATTTGGGACAAGGAGTTATGCGAGCAGCAGTGACGCCAACATGCAGTTCGAAGGCGTCCCTTACTATGGCAAGCTTCTTGATGTGGTCGAGCTTAATTATCAGGGCCGTTTCACCGTGACGCTGTTCAAGTGTTTGTGGGCAAATACCACTACTTCTCGGGGACTGACAACTGACGACCTAGGGATCACATCAGTCAATTTCTCACGGCCGATTCATAGTGGTATTTCTCAAGATGATGAGCCGTATATTCTAGCTTCAGAGGCACATCAAGTTTATTATGTCGAGGACGAGAGGCATACGGATAGGCACATGGTCATTCATTTAAAGCCAAGAGATCTTTACGACATGGGTGAAGGCGATAACATCGTCTACGAGAGTGAGCCATTTCAGCCAGCTGATTTTGAAAACTACTTCCCTGAAGGCGATGACAATTTACCTCTACTGCGGTGAGTTTTTTTAAGTCCACGTCATTTGAATTACATTTTTTAAATTTAATAATACATCAATAACAATAATTTTTCTACAAAATTTCTGTAGGGATGGCGACGATGAGTGATCAAATTTAAAAAATGCAAAAAATTTCTAAAAATAAAATGTTAAAAAAAAATTTAAAAAAAAATTAAAATAATATTAGTAGCAGTTTTTCAACCGCTACTAATTAATAAATAACCGCTACTAAATAATAACCGCTACATTAACCGCTACAAATAGCACTACGAATAATAAACCGCTACAAAAATATACATAACCGCTACTAATTAATAACCGCTACATTAACCGCTACAAATAGTGCGGAGATCCCTATAAATACCCTTACTACAACTCATTTCAAACACTCTCTAATTTCTTTTCACCTTACCTTTCTTTCATTTCCTCTCATTCACAACTTCTTTCGTATGAGTAGAGGAGCGGAATAATTTTATCAAATATGGTAACATGATTTTTATATTTTTTTAGAATACTTCTTTCCTTTCTATAAAATTTATTCTAATCATCTTTTTTTCTAGATATATCATAACTGTATCTCATTTTCATCTATTTTTCATACACAATTAAATTACATTATAAAACATAATAATTCCTTATTACACATACCTATCCTTAATAATATTATTAATATAAATTTTATACTAATCCTATTCAATTACATTTTTCCTTTTTATTTTGTAATAGTTAAAGTATTGAAAATAAATTATTTAATATAATATTGAAAAAACAGAAAAATATTATTGTATTTTTTTAAAAAAAAAGTTAAATATTTGTAGCGGTTATTAAACCGCTACTAAATAACGCGTCTTTTTAAATTTTTTGGCGCTAAATTTGAATTTCATGAAATTAGTAGCGGTTTTCCAAAACCGCTACTAATTTCATGAAATTCAAAATTTGTAGCGGTTTTCCAAAACCGCTACTAATTTCATGAGATTCAAAATTAGTAGCGGTTTTGGAAAACCGCTACAAAATAAAAAAAATTTTTTAGCTCTCAATAATTTTTTATATTTGTAGCGGTTATATAACCGCTACAAATATCTCTGGGTGTTCTAGCGGTTTAAATGAACCGCTACAAAATATGTAGCGGTTATTGTTCATTGAGTAGCGGTTTTAAATAACCGCTACAAAACGGCTTGCAACGTACGATTTCGTAGCGGTTTAAATAACCGCTACTAACTTAGTTTGTAGCGGTTGGAACCGCTACTAATACTCATTTTTAACCGCTACTAAATCACGTTTTTTTTTGTAGTGATTACGCTGTGCTGATTTCTTGGCCAAACAGGTACTAGATTCGAACAATGAATTGACAATGCTATAGGCTCCCTTAATTTTTTATTCGATCCAAATGTTAGCTGATCTTAACTAAGATTTAGGGTTCCTTTAATCTTTTGGTTTCTTGTAAGTGTTTGTAAGGGTCTGTAAAACCCTCAAGAGTTCTCTCTCTTGTCAATGTTATAAAATATATATATATATATATATATATATATTCACGTTCCTACCACTGTAATGTATACGGATGGTTCAATAGTAACTAATTAAGAACAACACGTGTGTGCGTGTGTGGTGGCTCTCAGAGCTCCCGCCTCCGTTGACGGTGGTCTCTGGTAATACAAATTTCTTTGTGTTTTCGAGGTAGCCAGGCTTCCGAAAACAATTCATTGTTGCTTGTATTCTGTCTGCTGATGAGTTAGGTTTAGGAAAGCAATGGTTCAAGTTGAAGGGTTATATTCAAGAGCTTGCAAAATATAAATCAATTTATCTTATACACTGTTCATAAATTTCATGAGTTTTAAAGCCATGTTGAAATCAACACAGTTAGTTATATTGTCTGTGAAAAGACGCGAGCTGGTGCGCGAGCTGGTGAACGTGCTTCAATACATCTATTCTAACCCTCTCACCAAGTCCGCTGCATTTCACTACTGCAGTAAGTTCATTTCCAAACTGGGAATTAATGATTACTCTACATTTTTTCAGCTAGAGAGGAGCATATTAACTAACTGATCTTAGTGTAATACAGTTACTCATGACTATTTCTGAATATATGGCCCGTTGCATTCTATTACGTACCCAGTCAGGAAGTTAATTAATAATTAATTAGATCAAAAGTCGTGCCTGCTTTCGCCAACATATTTATTCCTCAATTAATCTACCATTGAACGTACAGCACATGAGAGAGAAAAAGAAAGATCATCAGAGAGACAGAGAGGGGAAGAATAATGGTGATATATAGAAAAAAAGAAAGAATGTGAAGAGGATTAAGTAGATAAAGTCAAGCAGGCAACCAAATAGAGGCAAAAACGACATTGTGTCCTTTCCAGGTAAGAACAAGATGTTCATCTTCCTTCTTCAATCCCCACCCAGCTGCATGCTCATCAAGCATCGCCTTCACCTCTGAAACTCCCTCCTCACTCAACCCAACCCCTTGAAACTTGACATTCCTCATCCTCTGCTCCCACCTGCTCTTCGGCTCCACCCTCTCCACTCTCTGTAACCCTTCCTGCGCTATCACATTCTCTATCTTCCAGCTTATATCCGCCTCGTACCATTGCCGTTGACGGCTCCCTTTCGCCAAAAACGTGTCCACCGTGTCATACGGTATCCACAGGTAGTTAAACGCTGACCTCAGCCTAGTCACCAGATTGTTCGATGTCAAATCGGCGTCTTCCTCCACTAAAACTACAATCGTCGGCTCCAGGCTCCGCACCGCCCTCAGAAACATCGATCGCAATGACGAAGATTCGTAAATGTAAGAGTTCGAGATTGAATGGTCGGATTCTAGGGTTTCGTCTGGGATGTAATGAAGCCTCATGTGAGAGTTTATCACCAGAGCTTCCCTTCTGTTGCCTTCTGCGGCCAAAACCATCTGTTGCACCCGAAGGTGTTCGATCAGAGAAGCGAATCCGTCTTTATAACTCGAGTAAATCACTTTGAATTCCAATATTATGTTCTTAGACCTCGCGAAGCTCACCAGCTTCGCGCCTAATTCGTCGTAGGAGAGGTTAAGTATAGGAGGAATAAGGTCGTTATTTGAAGCTGGGACGGTGAGCTTGATTGACGGAGGGACCTCGTGGCGGGTGGCGATGGCGTCGATGAGCGTGGGAATTTGCATGCAATGCGTGGAGCTTAAGTCGACGATGTGAATAACTGAAAATCCCTCGGTAACTTCTAGAATGGCCGAGTTGGCGGCGGTGAAGCCGAATCGGTGCCAAGGGGTTAGGTCGACGAAGTTGGCGAGCTCGATAACGGAGAAGCTGTGGATGTCTATAGCGGCGAGGTTGGCGTTGTGAGCGACGTCGGCCACGACGGCGAGCATTTTGCAGCTTCCGGATTTGGCTGCGCGTGCTGCGAGGGCGCGGTTGAAGGCGGAGGCGAGGCGTTGATTGGAGTCGCCGTCGGGAGAGGCGATGTTGTTCAGGACCCAGAGGATTTGCTGGGCAAGAGTGACGTCGTTGGATTCGATGGCGTTGGCACAGTGAACAAGTAATTGTTCCATGCAATTAGCGTCGCCGAAGGAATTGAAAGCGGTGGAGGAAGGGAATCCGGGCCAGGGTCGATTTCTATGAATCTGATTATTCTTGTTCATGGCGGGGCTGCCGGAGAAAGGAGTGGGGGTGGTGATTTGGTGCAAAGAAGGAAGTGAAGGTGTGAACTGCGTCATTTGACTGAGAGAGAGAGAGGGAATTATACAGAAAGCTGCAAAGAGGAGGCAGAGAAAAGAGAAAGTGACCTGACTAGAAGCAGAGAAGAGTGACAGGGGAAAGAGATGGAAGGTTAAAAGAGACAGTTCAGCTTTAGCGGGTCTGAGAGACTCTCATCCCGAAAAAACCCCAAAGGAAGTCAAATTGAGGAAAAGAGACCATACTTGGAGGGAATTTCAGGCTTTATCATGTGGGGTTAATTAAAAAGGATCAACCTTTTCAAAAACTGTAATAGCTATAGGTTTGGTGTGGGGATGGGAGTGAGTTGGTGATATACTGATGCATAAGGCGAAGGCCATTTTGGTTGCATGTGAAACAGCCGGCCACCACTTTGTCTCTACGTACGAGTTGGATTTGTCATCTTCTGCTCTATGCTGGGCTGTGTGCGGGTTTTAATATTATTAGCTCACTTTAAGCTTTCTCCACCTTAATTTTTTACAAGGCAAAGATATGGCCATATCCCTTAAATATATCACAATTTGTGGCATATTCCCTTATATATGTGTGAGAGATTAATCTCAGAATAAAACGTATCATCAGTTTGTTCGTAAGAGATGATGGGAATTGGAATTATAATATAACAACCAAAATGAAGTTGGACATCTTCATTATTTTGTCTTTCTCGTCTTTAATAATCGTCTGTTGCCAACAAATCCTGGAGTGTAGCTGAATAGGATAATATGTTAGCTAAAGTTCGGGCTCGGATGATGTGACATTACACGAGCATGGTTATATTTTACACCCGATACGAATCAGAGAAGAATGATACAGGGTGATAAACAAATAGCAACGTTTATGTGTGTACTACTTGTGCTATATGTTATATAAGTCCAAGGAACATGTGGTTTTCTCGGGCTGCTTTGACGTAATCAAATGAATAATTTGGAACTTAAGAGGGACTTTAATCACATCCTACGCATAAAATGAGGGAATAGACGAAACCCTTTGTGAAAATATCACTGTTGTTTGTTTGCTGTGATTTGAACTCCCAATTGGTCCCCGGTATTTCTTTAATACATATAGACCACAACTTTAATTGCTTGTATTTTATCGAGCATGTTACCCCTACTTTGTGTATCGCCAATACGATGCATTACTTTAAACATTCTTCCCTCCTCTCTCTACCCAACTCACTCACAAACAGATAGATAAGAATTATTAATGCCCCTATATATCATCACTCATGTTTAGTACATATAGCTAATTAGACTTGGACGCCACATATCTTCATGTTTTATACCTTCATCAGACGGTGCTCCCACTGCACGTGATATCTCATTTAATCCTCAATCTCTCCTTGTGTTGTACTCCTATATATTTTCTTTTTTTCTTATTTAGTGTTCTATCTCAAGCTCATAAATTCCTCTTCCCAATATTCCTTGCGTGGTAAATTTGATCTATATGAAGTCACTATCCGTACGTTACTGTGTTACTTCTACCGGGTAATCAAAAGGCTGCCTCACATACTCTTGAATCGACCATACGACTTAATTCTCGAAAGGGTCAAAGGGCCCACCGCATATCATATATATGTGAGAAATGGAAATTGAGAACTAAACATATATAGTGTTGCCAAAATCATGCCTGGTCTCCGAGAAAGAGCCATATATGTTCGTTTAACTAATTTTCACTGTTTCAGGCGCAGAATGGAATATCTTATCACATTCAAAAAGGTGAAGAACTTTTACACACTACCATATCTGTCATGACTAAATAAAGTAATGTCATAATTATTTGTTCGATGACTCAGTTAGCGAAGGGAATGAGAAGAATCTGAAGGAAGCAAGTAAGGAGAACAGCAAAAGTTAAAGGAGAGTCATTATAATATCCGTGAATGAGAATTTTGAGGAGGATTCCTATACTTAAGGTACAAGAACTAAAAGACATATGCTGGATAAAGCAAACATTGTTTGAAGCAGTTTTTTTGAATTTCTCGTAAGAGAATTTCTGTGAGCATTTGCTGTATTTGTTTTTGTATGGTTAAAAACAGCGCTAAAAACAAAAACCGCTAGACATGAAAGTAAGGAATGTATCCATGTGCTTTTGTATTGTTTATACTAATTGTTAGATTAAACTAGAGATACAATAATGAGCACGCTGGGTCAGGGTTTCGCTAGTTTTTAGGAGTTCAACTTACCCAAAACATAAGGAAGCCAAAGGTATAAAGACACAGACTTCGAATGTTGAGCTATAAATTACAAGGGACAGTCACTCTTCTTCATCTTGTGATCCTTAGCCTCGTCGAGCACCATGTGATGTATTAAAGGTCTTGTGATGATTCAGAAATGTCCAACCAATCAAGTAGTGATGCCTTTCTATTGATTCTCCTGGCGAATATGCTAATATTATATGTTGTGGTCCTGTTTTTACTCGACTTTGCATGGTGACTTTATTTGATCCACAATATATATATATATATATATTTAAATTTTTCATTACATATTATAAAGGTCGAGCATGTTCTGTTTTGTTTAAGTGATACGTATGTAACTTTTAACCATCAAGTTATCCCCGCTTAAGCTTTTGTCAAGGTACAGAGACTACGTACCCATGTTGTATCTTAGGAATAATCATTCTGATACTTTTCAAACTAAAGTGCAATTGAACCACGAAAACTCGTGCATCTGAAACTTGACAGAGCATCCTTTGGACGGATAATGCATGTAACATGTGGACTGAGTCTGAACTCAGTGTGATACAAATTCTCTCTCAAGGAGCACATACATAATATCACATCGTTGACAGATTCTCTAAGTCAGTATGTATATAACTAAAGTAAAAATCCTGTCCGGAGTGAATTTGGTAATCTGAGGCCAATCAACAATTTTATTTGTACTCCTTGTCTTGTACTTGCGAAGTTGGCACATGATTCCTAGAATCCAGCATGAATAAGATTATGTCATTCGGTTTTGGAGAGGACTGAACGATCAGCACTGTATATTCAAGCGCGGCCTCGGGTATAAAGCTCCCAGATAGAGGTATATAGCCCTATCCTCACATGTGGAGAGTTTGTTTGCAGATTTGAACCCGTGAGGGATGAATTGTGCTTTGGAACCCATAGATGCTATGGAACAAGGGTCTAGTCGAGCCTCATATACAGTAAGAATCAACGGGTGGAACTGATATACAATCAAGTAATTTTGTTCGTATTTCAATTATAATAAGGCAGAAACAAACAGTGTAAATATGTTATGAGATTCATAGTTTTTGTCCAAGTTTTAAGACCATATATTAGTATATATAAATCAAGTTGCATCTGTCCACAGCCTCACCTCTCTCATGAACCTGCTACAAAAGCATCTTCCTGCCCCTTCACATCATCAGTTTCGGTTCACACATATCAGAAATTACGTACTGTGGACTTTTTATAACCTAGCTTTCAATTAAAGATCAAGGAGTCAAAACCCAAGGTATTCCCAACAAAAACATAGACAAGGGATCTCGAGAACTAAGAAACCAGCCAGGCGCGCAGCCACAATCATAGTCGCGAGGGGAAGTTTTGTTGGGTTATAGGATGTCACTCCCACATGGAACCTAAGTTCTAATAGTTAAGTTTTATTTATTTCTTATTTTGTATGTTTCCTATTTCATGAAAAGAGGGGGTGGGGGGGAAGAAAAAAGTAAAGAGAGAACCCTAAAGAGTAGGCTGCAAGTTTGAGTGTGAGGGGAAAAAAGGGAAGTATATATATAGCTCTTGTGAGAGAAAATATTTTGCAACAATTTTTTTCAGCATGAGCAGTTTTGATCTAGTTGAGGATCGGAAGGTGATTTCTTTTCAGATTAATATGAATTGTTTCTTGAAGCTTCTAGACACACGAAGCTATTCTGGATAGTCAGATCATCCATTGGAGTTTTCTAATTTCTCCAAAATTTTCATGAATATCCGTTTATGTCTATTGTAGATTTTCCTAAGTGAGTTTGATTAAGTTGACGATCAGATAGTCATTTTTGATCCGATTGGCCTGAAATTTTGTGGAGGTGTTCGAAACATAGTTCTTGAATTTGAATGGTAGGATCATGGATTGGAGCTTCCTACCTTCTCTAGGGAGTGAACGTTGATATATGTTTTGTGACTGCAACTTTTTTGTTTGATGATTTTTGACACATGCAGACTGTATCTTCACCTAAGAGATAGGTATTTTATTGTTTTATTTTCTCTTTTATTGTATTAATATAATCCTTAGTGATTTTTGTGGATGAGGTGAATTTGCTATCATCCTATAGTTGAGCTTTATACTAGAGCATTGAATATTGTATTCCTTTTGAAGATAATGGAATCTTTTCGTTTTAGGAAGTGGTTGTTTGCTCTCATTCCCGTTGAGGGGGAGATTTTTTGACGTTTAATTCTTATGTCTCCATCTATTAATTTATTACCTATTTTATTTTTTACTTTAATTGACTCCTTACAATCATTTCCATCAGGAAGATTTAAGATCTGCTACACTCTTCCTAACAAAACTTAACGGGTGTGTATATATATACTAGAACTAAAAGACATGAGCAGGTTTTCTATATCATTATTATTATTATACCAGAATAGAGCTATATTATTGGAAGCAGTTTTTAATTTTTGGAATTTCTTTTACGTAAGAAAATTCTCTGAACACCTGCTGTATATGTTTTTCTATGATTAAAAACGACGCCAAAAACAAAAATTGCAAGGCATGAAAGTAAGGAATGCATGTATCCATGTGCTTCTGGATATATGCCCAAGCATGTTGTTCTTTGTGCCAATTTTAAATTACAGATAAAAATGAGCAGTCTGGCTGGGTAGGACGCTGGGTTTTAGGAGCCGAACTTACCCAAAAACACAAGGAAACCAAAGGTTAGGACTTAGGACATAAAATACGAATTAAATTACAAGGCACAATTAAGTATGTTTTTAAAACTCATCCATCAACATGTGATATATTTAAATTGTTATCATTCAGAATATGTCCAACCAATCATTAAGCAGATGAGGCCTTTCTATAAATTCTCTTCATGTGCTCACATTATATGTTGTGGTTCTGTTTTATTTGACGTGTATTGATTTAATTTGATCCACAACATTGGGATTTCAAATTTATATTTGCAAGTGGTAGTATTAAACATCAATTAATGCAATTATATTATATTATCCTTTGAGAAGTTGTAATACTTATCAATAATATATCATACTAAACATAAATTATTTTGCCCACTTTCTCTTCCATTTTATTTCTCGTCTCTCCTATTGTATTCAGTGGATTAAACGAGCTGGAGGTGTGCATCTTTGGAATAGAGATAATATAACGAGTCAAAATTTATGTAGAATATAATTATTTTTATACAATGATATTATAACTAATACTGCTGCCTCAAACTCAGGTTTTGCTTAGCACATTTACAAGTAGTAGTTTTCTTAATTAAGATTAGTTATTTACCTATAAGATTCCAAGTTCCAGCCCTACATATTGTTTTTTTTTAACTTTATATACTTACATATGCGCATGTTTATTTATTTTTCTCACTCCAAATACAATTTTCTTTTTGGTGACTGCTACTTCAAATGCACTTTAAAAACCTTATTAGAGGATCCAAATTGAAGATACAGTGAACGTCAACCATTTTAGCTAAAAGATCATTCGGCGGTTCATTATTGGGCCAAGCTATTTGCCAGAGACACAGCCCATTCCATCAACGAAGGCCCACCAGTTCGAAATCCACTGGTCAATTGGATTCACTGTTAGTTCCACTCTGGATTCCTTCATGCCGTGACGTCACAATGGATATTCCAGCCCCACCAAGTAATCCGGCCAACGGCGCCGTTTTATTAATAGCTGTACTCGGCCCTCAATTTTTTACCTTTGGTCCTCTCAGCGTGGTTTTGGGATCAGGCCATGTGACAAGCACGTGGTCCTCCATCCTAATGTCTGGTTCGTAGGGGCATCGCATCTCATCTCGCCTCTTATAATAGCCCATGTCTCAAGGTACGTCTCAAACATGAACTCTTGAGTCCTCAAAATTGGAATTACTTCACGAACAATTTACACTAAAATAAACTAGCTTTTCTTCCTTTCTCTTCGATATATACTATTTATTTATAGAAATTAATGAAGGACTACGATCGAGTGTAAATAAATATGCTTCTCTATGATTCCTTTTCGATATTATATGTGGGACGAATTAATAAATAAGACTTTGTATTTTATTTTTGCAACCTAACATTATATTGTGACTGCATTTTTGTTTTACTTTGCAGGCACACATTGGTAAGAATGACACAAACCGTGAATCAAATGTCCTACTTTCGCCTTTTCTTTTCCCCCTCGTCCGGTCAAAGGCTTTCTTGAATGTCTAGTACGTAGTTCATGAATAATGATCATACACTTGGTAGATCAGAAAAGAACATCATTAAATGAAATGGACGATGTTTATAAATTGGATTGGCCGAGTTCATACCCATCCATAATTCTTACCCAGATGTCAGATCCGCTCAAAAAGATGAGGAAAAAGATTGGTTTGACAGAACATAGAAAATGACTCTATTTAACTACTCCAAAATTGTATTTATCAGTAAAATGCTTTTAACTTTCAAGCACCTCAAGTAAGTCTTGTGCTTCACTGCTGATTGAATCCATTTCCAGAAATTAATGTCCCCAACAAACATATCTCCAGAAATTATTGTTTAATGTTGTCGATCGTCGTTGCCTTTATGATAACAAGAGCAAACAAAACCAAGTACACACTAGTTAGTACCTTCAGCTTTATGGAGAGTACGTGGGCTTTAGAAATATAAAGTAAATAAAATGAGAGAGATGAGTTTTGCGAGCCATCCAATGTGGAGGGGATATTATGAAACGGGTCCACCATTAAATTCCTTCATGAATATTAATGTTAGGCTATAAAAGAAAAAATTGTGCGACTCGTGGGGTTGGCATCGATAAGTTGAGAGAAAAGAACAGAGAGATCGGATTTGGTAACCATAAAACAGTGCTACGGCACATGCAACTTCTTAAAGTTTTCAACTTTTTTTTTTCCCGTATGCCTCGTATCATTTTCATAATTTGGAAGCAGTAGTTGCAGCACCTTTTGGTGTCAGCGACGGTGGAATTTGTTTTCCCAGTTTTTTTAATGTTTTCCCAAAACATTTAACAATATATTGTTTAACGAAGAAAAAAGTAAATAATCTAATTGTGATATTTTTATGTGAAAAGTTGGACCTGGTGTTTAGAGCTTTGAATTTGAGTTTACTGAGTTCATGTTGAAGTATTATAGGCGCGAATAATATTTAAATTCCTTTTAATGTTTGATCTTAGTGGGTTCAAAATCTTAAAATTAATTGGATGAAAATATTTAATCAAGGAACGAAAAATCGGACTGGGCAACGAACCGGTCACAGCACAGGTTCAAGGGTTAATGGATCAACCGAGGTCTAACCGGTAGTTGAACCGGTCATAACCGGTCATATTAAAATATTATAATTTATTAGTGATAATATATATTAATATATTTTTAAACTTCTATAGATAAATATAAAGATTTTTAGAAAAAAAAATGTTTAAAATCTATTAGTATTAGTTATAATACCTATACTTATGCAAAGATATCTCATTTTCTATAATTATTATATCTTTTTAAATAATTTTTTTCATTATTTTCTTCATTTTTTTAGATTTGTTCTTTCTTTATCTATTTTTCTCTTCATTTTAGTCTTCAACTTTCCATTTTTGATTTTTTCCTCAAAAAACACAAAATAAAAATTTGAAAAATTAAAAAAAAAAAAAGAAGGAAAAAACCGGGTCAACCGGTTGGACCACCGGTTTTACCGGTCCAACCGGTTTTGACCAGTTCAACCGGTCTGACCGGTTTTTGCTCAAACCGGACCGGACCAAGGACCGGTTCCCGGTTCAACCGGTCGAACCGGCCGGTCCGGTCCGGTTTTTTGTTCTATGATTTAAATTCATTATATCTACGTGTACTTTTCCAAATTGGTGGAGGAGGGTTTTGCCCATTCTAACAAACAAGGTAGGTTGGCCGATAATTGGAAGTTACACACTCACTAGCCACTTATGTTGTCCAATTAGTGTGGGTATATATGCGTATATCAAAAACAACACAGAATGTTGGATATAACAAATTTAATAATGTTTAAAACACACAGCTGTTGGAAGTGTATATACATGCAAGATTATGTTTATATGTTCAACAAAATAATGAATGAAACAATTCGCAGAAGATTTTAGTATTGGACAAGCCTTTTAAAAGCAGTTGTTCAGACAGCAGTCAGGATTTTTTTTTTTTTTTGACCTTAACAATAAGGAGTAATTATTAGTTAAGATATCTCATTATTACGATAATTTTGAAAAAAGTGGCAAGAATATTTGACACAAGGATGATGGACAACTAATTTAAATACTTCCCTTAATCTTGATAATGAATCAGTTAGTTAAAACTTAAAAGGCATATATATTTAGAATTAGGAAGATATGTACTCGCATAAATATTGGATACTCTTTCTGATATCAAATATAAGACCGACTTGAAATATTTGTTTTAGTTCCAAATGTAGAGCTCCAATTTTCTTTTATTCCCTCGATTAATTTTTTTTCTCAAGATTATCTTAATTTATTTCACAGTTCTTCTTACTTCTTGTCTCTCACACATTCAATGCTCCATCTATTTAGTAGTATTGTAGGAAAAATGATACTCCCTCTTATTTTTAATATAAGACATAGATGAATTTTTGTGGAAAGATTAAGGAAGTCAAATAAATGACCTAATCATAATATATATTGTGTATCATTTGATTATATATTAATTTATAAGTTATACAAATTAGTTTAAAGAAAAAATGATAAATATAAATACTCTGAATCAATTTATTTAACTTCCTTAATATTTATAAAAAGGCTAACTATGTTTTATATTTAGGATGGAAAGTAGTACACATTTTTATACAACAATGACAAATAATGACTCAACAATTTTTTTAATATTCATGAATTAATTAATTAATTTTTATATTTTATTTTTGAGGACAGGGTAGTTGAAAAACTTGAGGAAGAGAGCTAATTTTAATCGGAATGCATTTAACCGAGGATGAGGACGTAATTTTACAAATATTGGAAGGGCAGACGTAATTAACCCTATAATCATAGCTTTGAATATGGAGACAGCCATCAAGAATTGAAAACGCAAGCATGTACAGTATCTTTTTTAAAAAGAAAAATTAAATAAAGACGCAGGGCACAATAGTTAATAAATTTGTAAATTAATTAATTGGAGAAGCCAGGCACAGAGCATCAAAACGAATCTCAAAAAGCCAACATGAGGAGCAAAATAGACTGTTGCTACGTCATCTCCAATTGCCCACTTGTTTGCCAATTTGTATTAACTTATTCCCTATAATTCCATCCCTGTCCCTCCGCTTTTTTACCTGGCCTCCTTCCTGCTTATCCCAGTTGTTCTGTTTTCTTTCTTATGCTTAAATTTATCTTTGAAATTTGATTCTTTTTTTTATACTTGATTCTTTTTGGTGACTTTGAGGTTTACAAGTGTTCGTCGTTAATATATTGATTGATTTTAAAGTTTCTTGAGATTATATCATCGATCAATATCAATTAATATATCAATATTTCTATAATTCTACATCTGTAAAAAAAAAAAAAGGACATCTACATGCATGTGTAACAAAATTCATAACAAAGCCATATGTATCTTGCTTTATTAATCTTGTGCGAGCCAAGGGGTCGCTTCCTTTAGCTGTCCAAGATATTTTTGCATCTCTGTGTCTTATACCGATATCTTATTACAAGATCAAAGCACGTGAGAGAAAACAACCACTTTTGATGTGCTACAGGGAAAAAAAATCAATACTATAGCATCTTGTTCAGCTATTTTAAAAATTAGTCTGCAAAAAAAAAAAAAAAAATTGACACTACTACAAAAAAGGGTTTTAACATCTCTATTTTGACACTTTTAATGTCCAAAAACTGGGGGACGTCTATGTATAGGGCGTAGTATGTTTTAAGAAAAGACGTTTCAAATTAAGAATTGGGACATCTAAAGTCAGGACTTTAGACATCCCAATTCTCAATTTAGGATGTCTAAAGTCTCCCCGTGGAGGACTTTAGACGTCCTAAATCTCAATTTGGGACGTCTAAAGTCCTCTACGGGGGGACTTTAGACGTCTCAATTCTTAATTTGGGGCGTCTAAAGTCCCCCCGTGGAGGACTTTAGACGTCCCAAATCTCAATTTGGGACGTCTAAATTTCTCCATAGGGGGACTTTAGACATCCCAATTATTAATTTGGAACATTAAAAAGTTTTATTTTTTTTAATTATTATTTATATTCTTTATTACCCAGCAAATTAAAATTGCAGAAACAGAATTGAAGATGGATTCATAAACCACAAAATGTCCCTTACAAAATGGTAAAGACATCTAGCACTACAAAATTTTTACAATATATATATATATATATGTAAAATAACAACAACTCATACAACTTAATATTATATATGTATAACAACAACCAGAAAGAGTCAAAATGTTTGTCACCATACAACTACAAACTAATTGTTGTTCATTTCATCAAAATAAATATACATATGTATTTCCCTCTATTTCCAAGCTCCAAACGTATAAAACAAAAACATTATTAGTATTGCATAACTACTAACAACTAGTTTATGATTCTAGCAAAAAAAACAATCAAGGGGAAAACATTCCAATAACTAGAATTATGTAAATAAATTGAAAGCATTATAATAATTTCACATTGCAAGTTTAACTTAATTCTTCATGTAAATTTATATTTAAAAAAAACAAACCTGATGAAAGTAGGGGAGAGGGCAGCCAACGGTATCTATGTGCTTCCAAAGTGGAGAGAAGAGGTACGCCAGAGGCTGAAAGCAACGATGAAAGTGGGAGGTCTACGCCGGAGGATGGAGGGGGCAAAAAAGGTGGAGGAGGCGTACGCCGGAGGGTGAGAGCAAAGAAGGTGCTATGAGAATGAAAGGAGGTGGAGGAAAAGGGAATGAAGAAAAGGAAGAGAGGAATATGAAGTGTAATGAAGAAAAGAAAATAATGAAAAAGCATACTCATAGTGTAGATAGAGAAGATGAAGTCACGGGAATGAAAGAAAAAAGGAAATGCAAAAAAAAAGGGGATGAGAAAGATGGAAAATGAGGGATGAGTTTCTGACATAGGAATAAAGAAAAGGGAAGAAAAGTCTCACACATATTAGAATTTCTGACATGACTTTAGGAGTCCCAAAAAAATTTGGGACTCCTAAAATGACTTTAGGCCTCCAAAATCTCATTTGGGACGTCTAAAGTAACTTAAATTTTTTTATTTTACTTTTTTGGCGTAAGTGAAAATCTTTAGACGTCCCAAATTTAAGTTTGAGACGTCTAAAGGTTTCTCTACGTACACATAATTACGAAAATGTCACCACCTTCCTTTTTAACCACTCAATTTTAAAATTAAGACATCCATTGAAATGATTATATCATAATTCTGTAGTAGTTTGAATACATTGGCTGCCCTCTAGAGAGGTTGATCTGAGTTTTTTTTTTTTAAAAAAAGAGAGAAAAATAAAGAAATGGGAGGTGATATATGTAGCACGCTGGAGTTGACGTGATTGGTTTACCAGTTCCGATTAATTAAAAAAACAGTTCGAATCGCGCACGAAATTATTCAAGTCACAATAATAGTAATGTAACGCAAGTTGCAATAAAGTCGTTTCGTTTATGCTAAAAATAATTCCAAGCACAGCAGGGTTGTTGGTCAGTTTAATTGATGTTTTATTAACTCACAGTGTTATAAATTAAGACTGTACGTAATTTTCAGTTGGATTGAAACAAAAAACAATAAATAAACTTATGTAATAATCAAGAATATCAAGAAAATTTGTTTCAGTGACTTGAATGCAAACCATAAAAATCAATTAATTTTCTCGTACTCATAACATAATTTTGAAAAGATTAAATAAAGTGATGCAAAAGGGAATGAAAATAATAAATAGGAACAAATCAAACATGTGCATGAAAAGGAATGAATAATGAATGTACGTAAAATGGAGGAGTACGAAGGAGGAGGAGGGTGGCACAAATGAATGAAAGAGCGCAGTGGCCAAATGGAACAAGAATAGGCAGGTGGAGTTTACCTTAGCTGAGCTGTTTGTTTAGATAAAATCTAGATAGTTTGGATTTTATTTTTTTATTTTATTTTTAAATTATTTTAATGGATAGAAAATCTAAATAAAAATAATCTCTTATTTATTTATTTTAATTTTTTTTAGAATTTTATATTAATAATCTTGAAGTCTTTACTTTCTCATCGGTTTTGTCCTGGGTTATCTCCGACTTGATTCCAATTTAACCTACTAATCTTTGACCCAGTACCAGACTGGTTCAGTGGTCAATCCGAATTTAATAACCTTATTTATAATCATCAAATTTGTATATTTTGATTCTAACAAATTATGAGTATTAGAACTAATACTTTTAACCAAGGAATAAAACTAACAAGGATTAATACATTAAGTTTTTGAAAAACAATTAAATCTAGAAAAAATTGGAAAAAAAGTATCCCACTGAAAATCTTATTAATAACGAAGAGCTGAAAATTTTATTTATATATAAATTACTAATATTTTGATTTAGGTCCTCATCACCAAAAATATTTTTACCTAGGACTTGTACCAAATTTTTCCTAAAATCAATTATCTCAAAATAATAGGAAAAAATATGTTTAAAAAAAAAATGGTTGTGTTTCATGTCCTTGTTGTATAGACCGTTCAAGTGAGTGAGGGAAGGACAACGTGGCTTGAAGCAATTGGTGGGTGGAAAGTTGAGAAAAGGCAAAAAAAAAAAAAAAAAGGCAGCGGATAGGTGACGCAGAGGAGAGAAGCCGTGCCATTCCCGTCTCCCCTTCTACTCATATTCCCCACCCAATACTTCATCTGTGACCTGCGCTTTTGTTTTTATCTTCTATAAAAATATTTTTATTGCAATTATTTTTATACAAGTATATGTGACTCCTTGCATTTTTAAAAAAATAAGTCTCATAGTTGACAGTTTATAAATATTATAGTACAAGCTTGCATTTTTCATACGAATGACAACGGTAGTATTTTATCCGGTCTTTTTTATAAATAATTTTTTTCTGTTTTAGAGCTGGTCTTTTTTATAATCAATTTTCTCATTAAGCGATGGGAACAATAATATTATCACCGACTATAATTATTCAACAATTTAAGTACAGTTGATATTATTGATGTATAATCAAAATATGATTTTACGGATGGAATTTATGGCCTCAACTTACAGGTTTTATCAATTTTCTAATTTCTTCTCTAGTGGAATGTAAAAGGTTACCTTTTGATTTACTAGAAGCAGAAGAAGAATTAGTGGTGGGGTTATCAAACAGAATATTTAGATATAAAATTTGGTTTATTTTATGTTGCTTCCTATTTAAATTTATTAGTTTCTTCGTTATTTGTAATAGTTCTTTACTTGGGTAGTTGGAATATCTCTATTCCATATATATTTGTTTCTGAGCTTGTTGAAATAAATAAAACATGCGGAGTTTATGTCTCAAAATTTAAACAACATTTTTTTTACCCCTATTAAATATACATTTTTATATTAATTATTCTCTATGCACCACTAATTCTCTTTCACTTATTTATTTATTACATATTATCTCTCATATTTTATATTCATACTCTCTCATATTTATTACTTATTTTCTCTTTTATATTTTTTTCATAAATAGAACAAATATGAAAGAAACATTACATTTTTAATATATTTATTATTTTTAATAACCAATTTATTTTATTCAATAAGGATAAAAACTGTTTATAAAAAAGATGTGAGGGAGGGAGTGTTATAAAAGAGAAACTCAAGCGCACCAGAAAGGAGAGGAAATGCGTCCATGACACGTGTCGAAATTAGAAGGCGGGAGAGGGAATAGTGGGAGGTGAGGTGGAGTGGGGCCCAGGGAGCAGAAGGGGAGAAGGTTCCGTGGGGCCCAGGGGGGGAATGCGGCGAGACGCAGCATGGCGAACCAGGAACAAAAGCCACTCTGCACTTGCAAATTGCGCCCTCCATTCATTCAATGTGCCTCCCCTTTACTTTATTTACCTCTCATTGGATTATCCGCCACTCCCAATGCTTTTGCTGTGCCCTCTGAGGTGGCTCCCATTCCCTCGCTTCCACCATATACCAGAACTAGTCACTTGCCACAACACACGCTCGCATCTCTCGACTTTCAAGTTTCAACCCTTCTCATCTAGCGGAGCCAGTGTTAACAAAAACACTATTATCCTTCCTCACGTACTCCTTTCTCTTGACCTTTTTAAGCTTTTCTCCTCGATAATTTTATAATTTGGATATGGTGGAGAATAGCGGTATATCATATATGATCCGGCAACAGTAGAAACCAGGAAGAGACCACACTGAAACTGTGGACGAGTGGATGCTGATGTCACAGAAACGCCCCAACACAAACATCGCCCTCTCTTTTATGTAGGACCTTTACTTCAATACAAAATTTTACCCCTCCTTGTACATACCTCCGCTCCTTCCAAAAGTCGCCTCATTAACCTCTCTCTCTCACTCTTCCATCACGTTACTGTTTGTTGGTTATAGCAAAGAGTGCAAGACGCAGAGACATACTAGGGAACGAAACAAAGCCAGTACGTAGTTTCTATTTTATAGGCCCGTCTCTGCGTGACTCCCCTCATGCAGTGTGGGATCCACGTCGACGACTACTAGTTGCAAACTTATTTAACGTCCCTGTAAATTTGGCTTTGCTACTGTGCTTGCCAGCTGTTCCACCCAACATCCATTCCAACATCCTAGCTATCTACTTCATGTTTTACTGACCATGTCCTATCCTGCTTAACCCTTGGTTCCAACTTGAATAGTATATCTGTACCCTCAGTTCTTAATAATTTTTGTTTTTCAGTGTACTTGTAACTATTGAAGTGCTTCTGTTGGTAGATAGCGACGTTTTTTCCCCTTCTCGGCTGTTGCTGGCACCGCAAACAAAGTTTGATGTACTTCTTGAATTTCATTTCTTGATCCTCATTTCTAAGTCATTCAGTATTCTAGCAAGAGTGAAACTAATAATAATGACAACCCAGAATAGCAAAGAAGATATTCAAGGACACAAAACTTGCATATTTAATTATTATTATTATTATTATTCATGTCACAAGGTCATAGCTCATTTAGAGAGCATATATAGCACGTTCGGTTGATACAAGTGGATAAAAAAAAAAAAAGAGGTTAACGAATCACCGACGAACCCTCACGTTTCTGTGTATCTCTATGAACACTAACACACAGAAATCCGGCGCCGGTGGTTTACAAAATCTCGCCGGTTTACAATTCCGGGAAAAATCCTCTTCTCCATAAAAATAAAGTTAACAATAAAACTTAAGGTGGAGGAAGGAATTAGGAGGTAAAAGAGGGGATATTACACCAAACCACCCGTGCGTATGACCTTCTGATTCACAAAAACATGAAACTCTTCAGAGATTGACAGTGAAGAGAGACCTCTCAAGCGAAAAAGTTAAGAAGTTTGGGCTCTCCGGAGTGAGAGTAGTGAACTCCAGGTCCACTTTCCTGGCACACCGTCGTCGTCACGGATTCTTCTGAGTTCATCGACGGCGTACCGGGCCGGCCGATTTCCGGCCTGCAGCTGTAGCCTGACACTTTCCGCAGGAAACTCGGCATCAACCGGAGATCAAGATCGGCCTTCTGAGGCTGGTCGGATTCATCTGATCGCTTGCGTTTGCAGGAAGAGAACTTGTTAGATCGCGAATTCGTGAACCGGCAACTCAGGCTCGGATCCCTGATGCTCCACGTGTCGGTGCAGGCGACTTCCGCCTCAGACGCCTCGTCGGCAGCCAGAGTAGAAGCATCCAAGCCGAGAAGCTCGGGAATGGGCCTCAACGTACCGCCACGCAGCACCGTCTCAACGGCGGCCTGACACACATGCCAGTTTCCCGTCCACAGAAGCCCCACCGCTCCGTTCACCGGATTCACCGTTCGCCCACATGCTTCGAACAGCAAGGACTGAAACAGAGCTGCAAAAAGCAGGTGATACTATTAATAAGATAATTGACAATGAACAGCAGTCTCGCCGTGAAGCTATCAAAAACAGAGGAGGTCAAAAATTACCAGGCCTTTGATTTTCAGGAACGTTGGAAATGAAGGACATGAGACCCGCGCGGCCAAAGAACTTGGCGACGAAAACTGTGGCATGTCCTTGGGCTTCGGGCGAGTCGATCCACTGCAAGCAAGGCCGCAGAATACAAGACTCGCTGCAGCCTTTTCGAAGGACTCGGCAGCCGTTGCAACTCATACCTCTCGGAAACAAAATCCTCGAAAGGAATCGCCCTCACATGAACAACACAACAATAAACGAAGAGACTGGAGACAAAGAATGCAAATTCTGCAGCGGTTGGGCGTATATAAAGTGGAGGAGGATGACGAAAGACGAAGGCGGAGGTGGGGTTGGTATTTAACTGTGGTTGGGTTAGTTTGACTATGGTCACTACCCCTTTTCTGTGTGTTTGTGCGGAAGCGTCAGATTCCAAGGTCTTTGGCGTCAGCGGCTCCGTGTTTCCGCGGATGGATGTTCCTCCGCCGTTGGATTCATTTCTTTTTCCTCTTTATTGTGGATATTGTCTTTCTCTTTCCCTTCACTTTTCATGTATTTTGATTTTTGAGCTCTTATTATTCCCTTTCCACATCACTAACACCTCACCCCACAGTAAACCACGGATTTTATTTATAAAATAAAATATACGCACCCATTTTTATAGGGCTGTGCTTTGTTTGGCAGGTGGAAAGTAAGATACATTGGAATTACCAAACGAGGCTTATGATTTGGAGTGATTAAATTTTGCCTAGAGCATGGCGCGCGTGGTGCATATGGTGCAGATTGCAGAAAGAAGTCATTGATTATCAATTAATTAAATATTAAATAATATAATAACACTAAGAACAATGTTAAAGCACTAAGTGGAAGGCTAAAGATATAGTGATGAAATGGACGCACTAATGATTGAAGGATTGGCTCAAGATTAGGGAACACAAGGTACGATTCGCGTGAGAGCTGGAACACTTGAGTTACATGAAGGGTCAAATATAATTTGGGATTCTCTATATTTTATTTTTGCACCATTTCTCCATTTGTGCGTGTCATCCTTACGCAGGATTCTCTATATTTTATTCTACTCCTTGGTGGTAGCTTTAACTGCCCCACGCTCACATTATAAAAACTTATCCCTACGTTTTCACCACAAACCACACTAAACAATACAAGCAAAAAGAAAGGGGGGGGGGGGAACTGTGGTAAGACCTCCCCCCGGCTTAAGTTTGCTAACCCAGGATTATGCTTTAGTTTTGTCTTGTCAATTAGTATATGAATTGTTAATGGTGTTGTTGTATACGAATCCAAACCACCAATTATGAAGTCTAACAATCAGACAAGGAAAGTGGAGTTGCATTGAGTGAGGGACAGCTTTTTGGTTGAGACAAGGGTTAGAGGAGATAGCAATAGCAAGAGTACAAGACCCTCCCCTGCTTGCTTAATCAGAGCCACGTCAGCTTGTGGCATAAATTAAACACTAGTGATGAATCAGAAACTGACTTCAATTTTCATAAGCCACGTTTCATTTGAATGAATCCAGCTTTCTCTAGCTGCATCACTCTATAGACAGTTAATCTTTAATCAAGAATCCTTCTCTTACTGCACTGTGCACTGTCCAGTAGCTAATAGAAATGGGCTCCATGCTGTCAAACCACACGCACAAGGGCCTTATGCTGTCAAAGTCCATCATCCTAATTATCACCAAATATTTATTCACAAATGCGTCTGAGTATTCCTGTTTCATTCTCAGCTGGAGATTCTAAGTGTGTGTTTTGATAAACCCACGGTTTTAAAAGTCATTTTTCATAAATTGAAATAAAATTTTTCTCACATACTTATTTCGTAAATCCAAGGTATTAAGATTTGGACCAGGTATTGAACTGGTCGGGGTATTGGATTAAGGGTCAGTGAGCCAAACCGAAACTAAACCGGGATTAAACTGATGAGTAATTGAAGATTTTAGGTTTATGATATGAAATTCTAAAGAAAAAAGTTAAAAAAGTTTTTCTTTTTTTGAGAATTGGGAGTAGACCGGTTCGGCGAGTTTCGGGCCGGTCCGGTCCGGATATGAAAACCCTGCGTAAATCATAAAAATTATTTTTTAAAAGTTAATCCAAACACACATTAAATATAATAATCACAAAATATAATATTTCATACTACACATTCTCGTTATATATAGACACAGTTCTTAATATTTTAAAATCACAAACTATATTAAGTAACTTAAGCAATTAGGTATTGTTAACGACTTAGCGCAATCAGGATCACTCCGAGGAACGAAAAATTAGATTGGGTAATGAACCGGTTACGGTACAGATTTAAGGGTTAATGAGTCAACCGAGGTCTAACCGGTAGTTGAACCGACCATATTAAAATATTATAATTTAGTAGTAGCAATATATATACTAATATATTTTTAAACTTCTATAGATAAAAATGAATATTTTTAGAAAAAATGCTTAAAATCTATCAGTATTAGTTATAATACTTATACTGATGTAATGATATCTCTTATCCTATAATTATTATATCCTTTTAAATAATTTTTTTCACCATCTTCATTTTTTTTAGATTTTTTCTTTCTTTACCTACTTTTCTCTTCATTTTGCTCTTCAATTTTCCATTTTCCCTAAAAAATTGCATAAAATAACAATTAAAAAATTTTTAAAAATGAAAACGGTCCAACCGGTTTCAACCTGTTCGACCAGTTTCACAGTTTGATGGTTAGATCGGACCGGAACACTGACCATTTCCCGATCGAACCGGCCAGTCCGGTTTGATTTTTTGTTCAATGGATCAATCACGCAAATAAACAATAACAAAATAACAAATAAATATCCATACGTAGAGTGATAAATTAACGGAAGGATGTGGTATCGGTATTATTTAGGTTTATGATGTACAAAAGTTAGAATTTGGGTTTTCTTTTTTAGTTTTACTAAAATAATAGGAGTCGGTAAAAATACTGTGTACAACAAGCTTCAAAAAAGAAAACCTTATTCAAATAAAAAAATAAAATAATAGGAGGGATTTTTAGCAAACTTAAACTATGTTCTCAAACAAAATACGAAGATTGTGCTTTTAAATAATAGACAACTTAAATTTTCATACTAGTATACATGTAAAATTAATATAGGAGTTTCTATCAACTCGGCTTTTGATCAAATAAATACGCAGATTGGGTTCACATGATCAGTTGGAAATTTGTTAAAAAGTAAACTGATTTGGGTATGGGCCGAAAGAAAAAAAGTAAACTGATTTGGGATTTCTCTAGTTTAGGGCTTTAGATGGGCTTTGCCCTGTTTGATAATCAGATTATATAGATATTCTATAAATCTGTGTATAAAAAATAGGAAAAATTGTCATAAAATACCTCATTAGCATAATATTTGCTGAAAAGGGACCTTAGGTATAGAGGCCTTGAACTGTCATTATTTTCTTAAGAGTTAAAGACTTAAATGCCTGATGCTACCAAATTTTAAATGGACACCGCAAGTGTATGGGCCATAGAATAGTAAACTGGTAAATTAAGGTTGTCCCACAGAGACTCAAAAATAATTATTGATTAAGCATTAAATTTTCTATGTTCATTTTAGTTGAGAAAATTAGAGATAATGGGATTAAAGAGAAATTTAAAGAAAAGAAAAGTAGTAACTAGTATTTGAAAGATGTCAATCGAGAAAACAATCTAGAGCGGCTAATCCTTTTTTCAAGTTTTAGAGCATGTAATTACTCAAATAAATTCACTTAATATTAACTTGTTAATCTAGAGTCTTAATAGATATAAGTACTCCCGATCACTTATATTCCTCACTCAAATTAGAATTATTATTCCTAATAATCTATTCAAGAGGCAATAATTATCCAAATTCACTCTAATATGACTATATGGGTCCAATAGGTATATTCCTATCATATTAGCAAATTAGAATAAATTTCAATCCCATATTATTTAATCCTATGGTCCAATTAAGATCCATTTCTCAAGTGTAATCAAAATTCTCCAAACTGTTGGTAGAAGTTAGTAAGAGAGGCTCTTGCATCCACCATCTTGTTGTGTGGAAAGAATCTTGATCTGAACCTTTCTTCCAATGCCTCCCAAGTGGTTATGCTACCCTTTTCTAAACTATTAAGCCATTCTTTGGCTTTTCCTTGTAGAGAATAGGAAAAAAGCCGAAGGCAAATCACATAATTAGGAACTCTATTCTATTTGAAACAGTCACAATCATCAATAAATTGTATCAGATGCCAATTTGGATCTTTTGTATTGTTTCTTGCATACGGACCCTGTAGTTTAAGCATTTTAAGCATAGCTTGCTTGATTTCAAAATTGTTGGCTTGAAATTCAGGTACTTTGATTCCTGACTGGTAACCTCGGGATTGCCTTGCCTTTCTAGAAAATCATTGACACCCAACGTATCGTTCTCATCCTCAGCCATCTCTTAATGTAGGTGTAGTATTGGTCCCTCAATTGCCTTATTTCTTCTCCATCTCTCTAATGCATTGTGATTTTAATTTTTTTTTATTATTAGATTCATCAATAAGGCATCTTTTCCCTAATAATTATGTTTTTGGATTTAAAAAGTAGCATATAGTGTTATCTATTTGTTGTTTCTTTGAAGCTTTCAAATTGGCAACTGCAATCTCCTGCTAACATACTGTTTTTTTAGGGGTTGCCCTTGGGCTACAGGTTTTATTGGTATATTGCTTGCTTCTATAAATTATTTTTTATTTTGATTTGTCTTTTCCTTTAATGCACAACTTCTATTTTTTAGGTAGTTTATGTATATTGTTCTCGTCAACTTGTGGCATCGCAGACCTTTACGTCATATATATCTGGATATGTTTATTGTTTGTCAAGTAGTAGAATTCTTGAATTATTTTGTTGCCACCTTTTTCTTCTCTACATCTATGTTTTCCTACCTTTATGTTTTGCATGGTTTTAGGTGGGTTTGCTGAAGGATATGCTCATATAACATGTTACTGTTTGGTTATCATTTGGTTGGTTTTGGCATTCTTTATTTTTATCTTATGTTTCTTTCTTCTTCCTTTAATATTTAGCACTACTTAAAATTGAATGGTAAAATTTCATTCCTTTTAGGCCTTCATTTTGAATTCAGGTGTAGATGTATATTTTGAACAATACTCGTTTCATATAGAATTTTTGTGGGGAGCCTTGTCATATTAAGCTTTATAAGTAAAATCAGGGAGACCAATCAATCAAGAGTTATATATATTTCAATATATAGGGCCTTGCACTTGTCAAACAGAGAATTGTGGTACTCAAAACCTTTGCCTTTATGAAAAAACAGTAAGAACTCTCTGCATCTCGAAGTTATTATATGCGACTAACATTCTATGAGAAAGAAAGCAGAGTGTAAGTACTCTGGTTCATCTATGTTCCCCATTTTCTTTGTTTCCTATTCCTCTCCCACTCATTTCTTTTATTACCTTCTTATCTGCTCTTGTTTAGTTTTTTCTTTGATTTCCATCCAACATGACTCTGCTTCATCTTTCTGAGTTAGTAAGAAGCACCACCGCATTGATATTCAGACATGAAATTGTTCAACGCTTAAGGTTGAGGAAGATAAGAGTACTTGTGAGTTTAGTTTCTCCTCATCTAGTAAGATTATGCGAAATCAGTATTTTTGGATAAACCCAGTATTGATGAGTAGTTTAAGACAAGTTTTCCATATAAGTAAACGTTGGATCTTCATGAACTTGAAATTTAGATTATATAAGAATATATGCATGATCTGCCACATTTAATGTTGCAACATGCATACCAAGTGTCATGGCTCCAGAAACCCATTTTTGCAACAATGCACCTCGCACATCGTCATTCAACAATGATATATGAAAGTCATAAATAGACTAAACACTTGGTATGATATCAAATGGAAATAGCATTTATGCTAGGATAAGATCCATTGTATGGAACTTCCTTTTAACACCAGATGCGCAACATTTAAAATTTGTCGCTATTATGTTTTTTTGAAATCTGTTTGTTTTAGAGATGTTACATCACCATGTCAAACTTATATAAAGGCCTTTAATGGTGATCTGAGAGGCAACAAACATAGATATACAGATTTAAGAGGCTACAAATAAAGCTAGCAAGTGTAGGGTATCTACACCTGGATTCAAAATCAATCCAATAATTGTGTATAAGCATTGTTCACACTTTACAATTAAGGCTCCTCACAAAGAAGGCCTAAATTGGGGGGGGGGAGGGGTGGGGGTATTTGTGGCATGTCACTTGTCCTTAGCAATTAGTGTACCAATTTCCTTTATTTTGAACGATACTTGTTTCATATCGAATTTTTGAGTGAAATCCTTGATTATAGACTTTTAACTTAGCTAACCATTGTGGGATTGGTTGAGGTGGTAGGCACGTTGGCTTGTAAGAAGAGGTATCAGGTTTGATCCCCGGGCATGGAAAAAAAACCTTGTTCGGAAAACCTATAAAATGTAAACATGTATATTCTATATATTTATGCCCTAAGTTAATTATGAATACTCTAACATTATGAAGGTAGAACTGAAAAGGAAAAGTTTCTGTGCATTTTGTTTGTAGCTTTGCTCATGGGGCTTCTTATAATATATTGAAGACCCTTTCTAAGTACAAGTTGTTGATAGTTGGCCTCCCTTCAACGCCTCATCAATGAATCTCCAAGTGACAATGTTTATGTCATAGCTTTGCGGTCAACAGCCTAATTGTCACGCAACTAAATTAAAATCACACTTTATTTCACTTCTGTATTTTGGGTTCCTTTCAGTAAATATTATGTTAATGAGGTATGTTATGACAATTTTTCCTAAAAAAATATAGATATATAAATTTATGGTACAACAAAATAAGTTTCGACCAGTGACGCAGTGGACCAGGAAGCACGAAGGTGTCATTGTCATGTCGGACGTGGCATCCTTATCCTTCGCTCAGCAACCCTTTGCGGTCACAGTCCCACTTGTATTTTAATTTTTTTGGTCAAACAGTCCCACTTGTATTCCATAGGGGTGAGCATGGTGCCCAGTAGCTCGATGTGCCCACCCTGACCCTACAAAAAATTGCCCAGCCCAGCCTTAAAAAAGTGGCCAGAAAAAATTTTGGGCAGCATTGGGCGGGCTAATTACCGGGCAGGGCCGAGCATCGGGCAAGGGGTGCTGCCCTGCCCATTTGGCCCTGCCCTGAAAATTATTTTCATTTATTTAAAATTTAAAATTTCATATCAATTAAATATTTTTTCATATATATTTTTTTATTTAAAATATATATTATCTATTGTATAATACTCTTTTAGTCCTCTCTTTTTTACCCTAGCCACTAAACACTATTTACAAGTAGATTTCTTCATTTCTTCTTTACTTTGTGATGTATTAAATTATAGTTGTTTTTTATTGTTTTTTCCAGATGCTTCATCATTTGATCAACTTTTGGGACATTGAATTGATGCAAACTACTTTGACTTCACATCTTTAATTATAATCATTTTGTTTCCTTATTTATAATGGATTATGGATATTATTTAATTTTTAAAGTATGGATATTTGTTAAGACATATGGTATTTTTTAAATTTCAAGACTCAAGTTGTAGACTTATTTTGAAATATCCCAAGATGTGGAATCATCGAATGTATTTAAAGTTTATATTACTTAGGGCGAAGTTAAGACATATGAGATTGGTAACTACAAGAATGTTTATAAAATTTACATGGAATTATTTTTTCCATATGTGGACAAAATACTGTATTATCGATTGGGTAGGGAAGTCCACCTTGCCCAGCCCACACTTACCCAGCCTAAAATGGTTAGGGCTTTTAACGGGCAGGGCTGGGCATCGGGCTGCAAAATGCAGCCCGTTCATCCTTCGGGCAGGGATCTCGCCCTGCCCAGCCCTGCCCATGCTCACCCCTAGTATTCCAAGTTCCAACCTCATGCTATTTCCCCACTTTTATGTATTTACGAACGGTGCGTTTTATTAACCATTCGATCGGAGCCACGAAACAATTGTTCTGCGGTATAATATTAGAAGTTAGAACCATGATGCTGGCCCAAAACAATATTAAGGCCAATGGCCCAAAAAAAAATATTGTGCCTTAATTAAAGACCTATTATCATTTATTTATTATCATATGCGATAGACCAAGTTAAAACAAATGTTATGCGATTGTCCAAAAAAAAAATGCTATACTTAGTACCTGGTTGGGTTAGCATTTTGCCATTTCAAACAGGTTTTTCTTTTAAAAAATCATGGTGGCTTTTGATTTTTTGAAAACTAAGATATTTGGGTTGGTGTTTTGGTAACTAGGTCCCCCCAAAAGCAGCTTTTAAGAAAAAGCATAAAAGTATGAGTTTTCCAAAAAAAAAAAAAATCATTTCTACTACCGCCAATCAAAATATAAATCACATTTATAATTTGACTTTTTTAAAAATGAAATTAAAAGAAAATCACTTCTACCATCGTTAATTCAAACACACCCTTAATCTTATTTACCATGCTGGTAGCTTAGCCCGGGCCTAAGCTAAGCTTTGCTTATTTAATTCCTACGTCTTCGTTTATTTGTTTCGCATGCCTACTAACAAACATTTATCCTCAATCTGATTGAGATTTTGATTTAATTATTCTTTAAATTCAAGATAAATAAAGACATTTTTAAAATAAACATGTGAGTGACCAGAGAAAACTTAATTTCATTTTAACTTAATGGGTATAGTGAAATTTTTTAATTTTTTGGGGGCTAACTAAAATAAAACTGTTTCCATTGGGTTTAAGTAATATTTTTTTATTATGAAAATATTAAAATAATATAGAGAAGACCGGTAGGACCTAGAGTGTAAAGAGTGATAGAAGTTAAATCTCCTCAATTACATTGCTATATCTGCTCCCAGATAAATTGTTTGGATCTACTTTTATACCGAAAAATAATTGAATCTTATAAGTTCTCATACCCAAATTATTCATGGGACAATTACATTTAAGTTCCACACAAAAGAAAAAATAAAGAAATAGTTCCTGAAGTAGTTAATATACACCCCTCGACTTATCATTAACAACTTCATAAATCATTTCTTTTTTTTTTTTATATGGAACTTGAATGGAATTGTCCCATCATTCATTACTAAATTTACAACTTTACCTTCTATTTATATCAATTTCACAGGTTAATTGGACGAGAAAATATTGCGGGAGCACCACGTCATTTGTGGTCTCTTCAATTAAATGGAACCAACTCGGATAACGTCAGTCTTACGTGGCATATAATAAGTAAGAATTACATTCAGGTCCTAAGGAAGAAGATAAGTAAGGAAATGGTCTCTTGAAATTGTAAAATAAAAAAATTATCCTATTGACAACTCTAGAAGTAGGTCATTGACAACTCCAAGAGCCTGTATTGACAACTTTATAGGACTATTTTTTTATTTTACAATTTCAAGAAACCATTTCTTCATTTCTCTTCTTTCTTAGGACCTGGGTATAATTGTTTCTAATAAATAGTGGGCCCCATAAATTTGTATAGGTAACAATTTCTCTCTCCTACCCCCAATTTTTTTTTAATCAGATATAATGATATTTTCATTATTATGAAGATTGGGTAGTACACAATCCAATAAAAGAATAAAAAAGGCCCCAAAACATAAGCCCTAACCATAACAACAACATTAACCTTAATAATAGCCAAACTAATGGGGGCAATCGCCAACAGTATCACCAGAAAAGCGTGCCGTCTCTTCACCAAAATCTGTAGAAAAGAAATTTCCGTCACCGACAATGACGCCATTGTAAGGGGTAGTGATTCAAAGGAACCAATCCCAAAGGATCCACTCCTCTTATAGGCAAAGAAACCACCAATAATGGTTTTTGAACAATATGAGAGAACCTATACAAGCAAAACACTCACAGACACCCAGACAAATTCGGCACTGGAACAGGAAGATAACTCACCGTCAACCACCCACAAAACAACGCCTCTTGATGATGCATATGGTCAACATTAGTGCATTGGATTCGCCACTATTAAACAAATCTAAAAACGGTCCTCTGAGGGGTGAAGCATATAGCAGCAGCAACTATCGACAAAATCCTTTCCCTAAAAATTCAAATCCGAGCCACTAAATTGAGATATGATCTATCAACTTTCAAGCTACAATCCAACCAAGAGGGGTCATAATCAGATCCCATAGATCTGTTTATTACCCGAAAAACAGAAAACACCACCACTTAAATCCAACACCACAAAAGAAGTAAGAAAAGATGGACGTTTTCTCCACCGAGAGAGACCGTCGGGGAGGGAGGTGCTGCAGCTTGCACAAAGGCGAGGAAGAAGGCTCTCATGGCCTTAAGAAAGATCTGGAGAAGGAGAGGAAAAGCTCACCGACAGAGAGAGAAGGGTTGCTTCAAAATTCTCCTTCCCCCATTTTCACCTCCAACGACAAATACCCCTTTTCTCTCTCATCGAAGCATAGCTTCCTTACACAGAACCTCCGTTTTCCTCCTCCATCGTCATCGCCATTAAAGCTTAGGGCCTGTTTGGTTTAAAGGGAGGGAATGGAAGGGGAGGGGCTTATTTTTTATCCCCTCCAAACCCCCCCAATTTGGAGGGAATAAAAATGAGTGGATGAGAGGTATTTAGAGTCCCTTCTTTCAGACCTCTCTCCTCCAATTTTTCATATCAAATAAGGGGAGGCTCATTTATCATTCCCTTCCCTCCATTCCAACAGGCCCTTCACAAGCTCGCATTCCCCTCTCTACAATGGTAAAGTTATTACCTTTTCTTCTTGAATCTTCGTCTTCTCTTGATTAATCATTAATTTCTTTGATCTTTTCTAGGTGTTGTCACGCCACCTGATTCTTCTTACTCTGCACTTTGCTTATCAGTTTTCTGTTTGCCCTTGATAGATTTTGGTGCTTTGAATTTATTTATCCTTCACCCGTGTTTGCTTCTAATTTTTATGTGTGCTTGTGTCGATTCAAAGTGTTCGTTTTAAAATTAACCATTATCAGCTATTTATTCTGTTCGAAAACAAGAATCTTCACTTTCTCTTGGTGAAAGCAGCTGTAAACGGATCCATATAATGTGCATTTTCATCCATGCTTGTGAAGAATTTTGCTTGAAATGATTCTTTCTTTATGAACATCAAAGCGTTTTTTTAATTGATATTTCTGCGTCTCTTGTTAAATAAATTAACTGTTGAGTTTTGCTACTAGTAATGCTTATTTGAGTTATTTCCACTCTTCAACGGCGATGGCGGACGGAAAACGGAGGGACGGCGCAAGGGAGCAGTGCTTCGATGAGAGAGATAAAAGGGTGTTGTTGGAAGTGAAATTGGGAGGAGGTGAGACAAGGTGTTAACTAAACAATTTTGTGGGGCCCAGTTTTATTATATCTCTGACTGCAATGCCATGTAAGACTGAAATTTATCTGAGTTGGTTTCATTCAGAAAGATTAGCGGTGGGAAAAAACTTTTTTTTAGATGGTTTTTTAGAAAAGTTAAATAGAAAAAAAAGTCAGACTATAAATGTGATTTGTGTTTGGATCGACAGTGATAGAAGTGACTTTTTTTTAAACCTTAAACATGTTTGGATTAGTGTTTGAAAAATCCGTTTAGATGGGAAATGATTAAAATGAGCATAAATCTTATTAAATACCACACACACATATGTGTTGTATATATTGTGGTAATTGAAATAAAAAAATTAAAAAAAATGTCAAATTATTATAGAAAAAAAAAACTCAAAAGAACTTAATTAGAAATAGATGAATTTATATTTAAATTAGAATGCATACATGAAATATCTTATTATTGGATCATCTACCCCTAATAAATTGATCTCTAATTGTGTCATGAACATGATTTAATTGTGTTAAGGATATTGTATGAATATTTGCTAATCTAGAACTCTTTATTATCTAATAGGGTCTTTTGATCATTTAAAATACATTCTAATTATGTTAATCGCTAATTCTTTTGGTGATTAGTATGTAATTAGATTAATTTAAATGTAAGCCTAATAAGATATGTAGAGCCGATAAGTATATGTCTACCCTACAAATAAATTAAATCCGAAAAATTAATCCTATACGATTCAATTAAATGTCTATTTTAAATTTTCTATTTCTAAACTTCTTTAAATACCAAAATAAGTTCCAATTAAATTTCTCGCCTTTCAAAATAATTAAACTCACCGTTCAATCAACACAATAACATCAAAGCAATCAAAAGAAGAAAATTATCATCTCCTTGTCCATAATCAAACTACAATAATCCAAACCAGAAAATTAACTACACATAGCTAATTTGATCCCAAATGATCTCAGTACAGAGTATAGGCCAATTCAGATTCAAATAACAAATTGAAAAGAGAAATAAAGGCAAATTTCAAGCTCTAGCTTCTGTCATATAATGGCGTCAATGGCAGTAGCTTCCTCTGGTTCACGATCGCCAAGAAGAAAAATCAGCAGTGAGAGTGGACCTTCAAATCCTCTTATCCAATTGGCGACTCTATTCTCTTCTCCTCTCCCAGTTAATCGGAGAAGATGATGAATAATGGAGCAAATGGATGTCTGCAACTCTTGCTTCGAAGAACACGCCATTCCTCACTGTCTGCTTTAGTTCACCATCGATGAAGGAAGAAAAGACCCACATCTCACCGGCGCTTTCTCCTCTGTAAATCGTCGAACTTGGGGAAGATGATGAAGAACAGTAACTATGGTCTCTTCCCCAGGTCCAGCCTTCCTTGTTCTATGACGAAGCTCTAAAGAAGAAGGAGATTGCAGTGACAATCGGCACCATTTAGTTCTCTGATTTTTTCTCCATGAGAGACGATAAAGTTGATGAATATTTGACAAGGTAACGGTGCCTCCTCCTTCCCAATTGCTTCCATCGTGACTCCGCTTGACCTTGATGCCTTCACTAAGGAGAAAAAAGCAGGAAATGTGGGCTTCTTCAAGAAGCAGCGTTTGAACCTGAAGCCCAATGGCTTCCGTCGCTTTCCCAAATATCACAAGTTCTGCCCACTATGCTTTTAGGCGTGGCTGCGCGCATTGGGCTTGCAAACGTGAACCCAAACAGGTTCTTAATTGAGGAGATGCTAGCACAACGCGGGTTCTCATACGAAGCAAGTAAAGAATCTCTACAGTGATAAGCATTTAGTGCTTATCGCTTTAATGAGATATAAACCATCTAAACCTAATCTAAAATTCTAAATTTAAAATTGTTATTGTATGATTTTTTAAATGATATTTTATTTTATTAGAAGTAATAATTATAAGATTATCTTTATTTATATTTTAAATATATTAAAACAAAGGGTTATTTAAAATATAAAAATTAAACTAAATCAGAACTGTTCAAAATCAACCCAGTGCGTCTAATTGCTGACAATCACACTATGCTCATCAAAGTCATGAGAACAAAATGCGCACCCAGCTGAAGCACAGAATTCATATATATATATATATATATATATGTGCGCGCCGTTTGAGATAGCTTATTTTTTACTTATAAGTGCTTATAAATCGTGATTTACGATATACTAGATAAGTATATGAAAGGAGTTAGTATGTGAGAGGAGTTTTATCTCAACTTACATAATAAACACATATTTTATAAAAAAATGCTATTCTAAACATAACTATAAACAGACCTGAATCCGCCTTTTTAGGCTCTGTTTGGGATCGCGTTTCGTAGCCTCAAAAGCTCATCTGGAGAAAAAAAGCCACTTTTGACTTCTTCTATCTGTTTGGCAAAGCATTAATCCTATATGACTTCTAGGTGTGAATAGGGGTGGGAATAGGCCAGGCCAGGCCAGGCTTTTGGCTTAACAGGCCAGGCCTGTTTTATATCAGGATGGCCTGATTCTGGCCTGTGGCCTGTAAGAGGCCATTTTTTTAGCCTAAGCCTGGCCTGTATAAAGACCTAGCCTGGCCTGTGGCCTGTTAAGGAGCCTAAAATTTTAAAATATTTTAAATAGGTTTACAGGCCATACAATAGATCTCTTAAAAAAATGGTCAGAAAAAAAAAAGGCCAAACTACACTAATAATCCAATATACATCACAAAATATGAAACTAAATACAAAATCTATGAAACCTTCTCATCTTCGCATCAAATCTTCAATATAATTTCTTCTTCTTCTTCTTCTTCTTCAAAGACCTTCAAAAAAAATCAACCAACGTCGAAGCAAATACAGATGACGATGACGGAGGAGCATCGGAGCATCAACCGATGTTGGCATCGAAGGATCGTCAGAGCATCAACCGAATACAGATGACGATGACGGAGAAGGCTACGACGAAGGAGAATGGATGATGGACGGAGAAGGCTAACGGAGTAGCAGAAACACGATGCCTGACAGAGAAGGGACGGCAGATGACGATGATGATGAGACAGGGGAGTAGCATAAAAAGAGTCACGAAGAAGGGAGGAGTGGAGCCGTGGAGCCATGGAGTCAAGAAGGAGGGAAAATAGAAAGATCTAGAATCTAGTTGAACAATTCTAATCGGCAAGCACAGAGAGCACAGAAGAACTTGCGCTTGACAGTGAAGCCGAGAGGAAAGAAGCAGAACGTGCGCTTGAAGATGAGATGTGAGTTTTGAACAAAAAAAAAAAGATGAGATGTGAGTGCTTGTGCAGTTGTGCTGTCGATGAGTGTTTGAGTGATGTGCTTGTGAGCTGTGAGTGCTTGTGGGGTCAGGGGAGTAGCACAAGGTGACAAAGGTCAAAGTAATGAGTGCTTGTGCTTTTCTTTGTTTTTTTGATTAAAGAGCACTTATACTTTCGGTGAGTGATCAAATTATTCGGTGTATGGGGTAAATTATTTCCCTCTCAATTTTTTTTAATGGGTAACAGGCCGGCCTTATAGGCTTAAAAGGCCAATTAACAGGCCTAAGCCTGGCCTATTAAATGAAACAGGCTCCGAAGCAGGCCTTGGCCTGGCCTATTAGCCTGACAGGCCAGGCCTGGTCAGGCCCAGAACAGGCCAGGCGGCAGGCCCCTGACAGGCCGCCTGGCCTGTTCCCATCCCTAGGTGTGAAGCCATAATTCCAGCGAAGTCATTTTTTATTGCTTCTGAGTAGAAGTCACGGCAATAAAGTAGAGAGAGAACAGGCACATTGATAAAAAAAGAGGAAGGATACCCGTAGTGCCACACTGCCACTTGCTTTTATATATATAAAAAAGATAAAACTATTGTAAATTGAGATTAGTAAAAACATTGTAAAAAATTAATAATAAAATTTAAATATGAGAGCACATCCCAAGCTTAATTAATCTCCATTATTAATATTTAATGGGAAAATTGTCATATGTACCAAAATCATATTAGATAATTACATGTTCGTGACAGAATCAGAGACCAACTTGTTAGGAATAGGTGATCCAATAATGATCCGCTTAATGTATGCATTTTAATTTAAATAAAACTTTATCTAGTTTTAATTAAGTATTTTAGTTTTATTTTCCTTTTTTTTAAATAATAATTTTAGTATTTTTTTTACTTCAAGTATCACAATATATATAACTAATATATATATGTGTGTGTGTAGTATTTAATAAGATTCATACATTTTTCAGTCATTTCTCATTTAAACGGGCTTTTTAAACACTAATCCAAACAGGTTTCAGGTTAGAAAAAAAGTCACTTCTGCCACCGCCAATCCAAACACAAATCACATCTACAATCTAACTTTTTTTTTTATCTAACTTTTCCAAAAGCCCATATGTAAAAAAAGCTCCTTCTCCGCTGCTAATCCAAACACACACTTAATGTGTGTGTGTGTGTGAGAAATAGTCAAAATTTGAATTCACACTACTTTATGAAGCATGACAAATCAGAAATGCTCATAGATAGGGCATGTTTGTTTTAGCGATGAGATTGTTTATAAGTTTGCTTTCCACGTAGATCGAGATACAACTCCTCTTACATACTTACCTCGTATACCGTAAATTACAATTAAAAAGCTGCTTTTAAATATTCCAATCGCTCATCCAAACAAGCACAAACTTATGTTTCTGAGCAAATCTACAAGGCAGGGGTGTGAATTTGTGGCTGGGACGAAGGAAAAGACGCAAGTAAAGAGACGATGCATCGTAGTGCCACACACAGATGCACAACCATTATGAAATATGAAGAACCAAAAGATTTGTAAGTTTGTGCAAACACAAATGAAAAAGAACAAAAGCTAAAAATCATGGTGATTGATGATAATGCTGGCCATATCTCCTCAAGATTCTGATCTGTGGGCCCTCTTCTATTTCCATACGTTTGGACCAACTCAGATGGACCCCATTTTCTACCCAAAAAATCATGCTCCTCATCACCATTGTGAGGTCCATATGTCCCTATGCTATAAAGCCTACCTGCTTTAGCATGTTCTTCGTCTTTTTACTTCAAATTCATTTGGCATCTGATCAACTATACAGAACTTACTGCTTTATATCACTATGTCGCATTAAAAGTTAGGTTCCTAGTTCTGAGATTCTGGTTCGGTATTAAAAGTTTTCACAACCAACAACTGGTGTGTAAATTTTAGCATCTATTCTGAGTCAGCATCAAACGCTTGAACTGATCAGTTGCTGAAACTAAGGGTCTGTTTGGTGTGAAGGATTTGGAGAGGAAGGGAGGGGAGAGAAAATTTTTATGACTTAAATTTTAAAAGATTGAATAAGTGGAGTAATAAAATTTTAATAAAAAAAATATATAAGATAAAAAAAATTAATTAAAAATTTTTAACCTAACTTCTATAAAAAAATTAAAGTAGGTGATAAAGTTTGGGGGAGTGAATAGTCAGAATAGTCCCGGGCAATAGAGGAGAAAGAAAAGACAATCACATCACAGTAGGTCGCTCTAGTCCGTGGTTGTCACAAAACTTTCACTTTCATGGCTGAGTCTGAAAGTGAAAGGACAACCTAGTTGATGCTTCCCTTCAGTTAAAAATACTTAATTTTCCCTGAAACCACATCAGATAGGAGATACGTGACTAGATTCAGCAATGGCAAGTTTGGTGGTGCCCATAGACTTGAAGAAGAAGCCATGGGAACAGAAGCATCCTCTTCACAACCGGTGGCATCCAGATATACCGGCGGTTGCAGAGGTTAAAGGTAGCGGACTTTTCAGAGTAGAGATGGTGGACTTTAGTGGAGGTGGTATTACCAACAAGGAAACTGCCCATGACATCAAGTATGCTGATCCCTCCATTGTGAGTTGCTTCACCATTAATATATATATATCTCTCACTGTGTGTGTGAAGATAGTGATGCTTGTTTGTTTTGAATTTGGGTTATCTTTACTCTGCATTTCCATGGATTTGGTTTGCCAGATTCACCCACACACAAAAACTCACCCTAAACCTCACTATACAAACGTCAGAGAGAATATTTTGACAAACAATATCAATGAAGCGGCCTTAACACCTCCTATGTCACTAGCATCTCCTGATCCTAGGAAGCGTCACACAAGTCTTCTATTCTGCTTACCAGTTGTCGTTGTAACTTATAAACCCTCTATTGTCACTAGCAGAAGCATCTCCAGATGATGAAGCGTCAACCAAAGTAATTACACAGCTTTTTAGTCGTAGTTGCAAATCCCCTATCACCCACTAGGAGGAGGAGAGCACAGAGATTGCCTATAAGATCAAACATCAAAGAAAAGAGGAAAACGATGTTATCTTCTAAAAAGCTGACATGTTCTGAAGAATTTTCAAGCAACTATCTAATGTCATCATCTCGAGAGGGTAATAATTGATAGAGTCGTGAGAATATAAAACTATTCAAATAGGCCAAAACGTGTCCTATGACCATTAGAGCTGGTTAGTCCAACTTGTGGTCCACCTCTGGAAAAATAAAAAAATAAAAAATAAAAACTCTTTCCTCAGCGTGACGCCAACATTTGAGTAAAGACATCACCAAAGTGGTGATTTTCAAATTCATTTGCACAGTCCATGGCACCACCAACTACGAGACTGGTAGTACCAGTAGACCTAAACAAGAGGCCTTGGGACCAAAAGCTTCCTCTCCATAACCGATGGCACCCCCACATACCCCCTGTTGCAGATATTGTCACTGGCGAAGTCTTTAGAGTAGAGATGGTGGACTGGACTGCAGGTTCTATTAAAGATGACAATTCAGCACTAGACATAAAACTTATAGACCTCTCTACTGTGAGTATATATAAATATCATAACTTCTCATCAACTGAATTCTGAACTATGACTTTCCTATAAACGTAGAAGAATCCAGTCTTGTCCTGAATAGTTTAAATACTAATTATTTCCGAGCCTTCAAGGTCATGGTACTAAATGATTTGGAAGATGCAGGTTCACTATCTAAGCGGGCCAATCAGAATTATGGATGAAGATGGGATACCGGCGAAGCCGGGAGATCTGGTTGCAGTTGAAATATGCAATTTGGGTCCTCTACCCGGAGATGAATGGGGTTATACTGCAATATTTGACAGAGAAAATGGGGGTGGTTTCTTGACAGATCATTTTCCTTGTGCATCAAAGGCTATATGGTACTTCGAAGGGATATATGCATATTCACCTCAAATCCCTGGTGAATCTAGTATTTGATTCATTTTCTGCTAATGTACTATATGGCCTAAACATGGGCAGGAATATGTTACTTGATGTTTTGCTAATCAAGTAATTTTCAATAATGGACTAGGTGTGAGATTTCCAGGTTTAACTCACCCAGGGATAATTGGAACCGCACCTTCAATGGAACTCCTCAACATATGGAATGAGAGGGAGAGAGACGTCCAAACGAATGGGCTCCAATCATACAAACTCTCTGAGGTTTTGCATTCCAGACCATTAGCAAACTTGCCATCGCCACAAGGCTGTCACCTTGGAAAGGTATTGCTGCATTACAATATCCAATAATCCAAATGTCTCTTGGTTTCAGCTGCTCAACTACTTCAAATTCATGATTTGCAAGCATTTCTTAGGTTTATTGAATAGTGTTGCTTCTACCCATTCTCCAAATGCTGAAACACTAGACCATTTCCTCCCCTGTTTCCGTTTTAGTGCGACACAATATGGGACATAATTCTCTCTTCTCACCAATCCTATCCGACCATTGAAACCTTCTATCTTAAGCACATTTACCAGCTTTACCAACTTCAATAAATGGCCAAGTGACACTACACACTCAAACATTGTTGCAGACAAGTCATTATATATGTAGTTCTGAAGAACACGGTGTTCTTGTTTAACATGTCATTCTTGTAGATCAAAAGGGGCACTCCTGAATGGGAGAGGATTGCAAGGGAAGCGGCAAGAACAATTCCAGGAAGAGAAAATGGCGGGAATTGTGACATAAAGAATCTCAGCAGAGGTTCCAAGATATACCTTCCTGTATTTGTTGAGGGAGCAAACCTCAGCACCGGCGACATGCACTTCTCTCAGGGAGACGGCGAGGTTTCATTCTGCGGTGCAATTGAGATGAGTGGTTTTCTAGAACTAAAGTATAACTTCACTAACTTACAAAACAATTTTTATCACCTTACTTGTCTCTCACTCCACAGTCTATTTCTTTAATGGTATAACAACACAAAGCGAATTACCATGTGTAATGTGATATGATCAGGTGTGAAATTATAAGGGGAGGAATGAAAGAGTATCTGACACCAATGGGGCCCACACCTCTTCATGTGAACCCAATATTTGAGATCGGTCCGGTGGAGCCAAGATTCTCAGAGTGGTTGGTGTTTGAGGGCATAAGTGTGGATGAAAGTGGGAGGCAACACTTCTTAGATGCCAGTGTTGCCTACAAGCGAGCTGTGCTCAATGCCATTGACTACCTATCCAAATTTGGCTACTCCAAAGAACAGGTTTTCCCCACTCAGTCCATTTATTTAAGTCTAGTATATATTACTAGTGTGCTATCACCTTCGGTCCCTAATATAAGATCTTATTAGTAGTGTACTTCATCCTGCGGACGAGCTCTTATATTAAGAATCAGAGGTAACATCGTTATATATACCGACACCCAAAATGTTACATTGCCATGTGTTGCGTTAATATCAGATGTACCTGTTACTATCTTGCTGCCCTTGCGAAGGGAGAATCTCAGGGATAGTTGATGCCCCAAATGCTGTTGCAACCTTGGCTATTCCAACTGCAATCTTTGACCAGGTAATTGATTACACGACACTGATAAGCCACTTGTTTGCTCCAAAACTGTTTTATTTACGTCCTCAGATTCCAGTTCTGTGGTCTTAAGTCTTAACTCTCAAGTGAATGAGCAAGATCAAGAAATAGACCATCTAAGTAGAAATTATATCATTGTAGGTTATAATTATAGGCTGTGTCATTGCAGGATATTCGTCCTAAAAACAAGGTGCCAATTGGACCTCGCTTGGTTAGGAAACCGGATGTTTTCAAATGCACTTACGACGGCAATTTGCCCATTACCAGGAACCCTAGTGCTACATGACCACCCAATTTCTTGATCAAATCTGGAAAACAAGAAGACCCGGTCGAAACTCTTGTTATGTAGGCGCTCGTACTTATAATTAAATTAAGATGTACACGAAAATGTGCTAATGTTTGGCATTATCTATTGTTGAACAACGCTTGAGAAGCACTATCGCAAAGGAAAATGTAATAAACAACTTCGGTAATTTTATATGCCTAAATGCGTTAGGGTTTAGACTGGGTCAATATATATTAAACTGAGTCAACGTTGTTTTCTATGCTAAACGAAACAACACGCTTGCGAGGAGGAATACGAATCTCCACACATGAAGCACAAAGAAAAGCGGGTGGTACAGAACAACTTTGATAATTCAGTCTCATAATTCTCTACATGTTCTTGACAGAAGCAAATCGTGTTATGCTACCTTTGACAGAATCTGACAAGTGTTTCGTATACACAACCAAAATTAAACCAAATTCACTGAGATATTACTTCCTCTGAAAACCAGTTCCAAGATTTCCAGGCGGGTAGCTTATCATCATCCAGAATAACTACTTCTAAATACCCAATCCAAAATTTTTCTCATTCTGCAACTGATTTATAGATAATAAGTTACCAGGTTATCTCATGAATTCAGTAATATATTGAAAGTGTTTTATGGTGCTGCAGAGATGGGCATTGAATGCCAGAAGCCCAGAGCCAAAGATCCAGCTCCACGCTGAGCACCTGAAATAAGATAACACCAGGTAAGTCAAAATTAAAGGGCAAAATATAAGAACTTGCATGGAAAAATAAGAGCCCTTCTGCAGAGAGAGAAGAAGAACTTGCCTGTCTCCCTGATTTTACACTCATCAGCTCCCTCATTTTCTCCACAGCATGAACCGAACAAGCACGTAGTTCAACTTCCTCTTCAGTGCCAGGATTTATTTCTCCACTGCTCTCAATAGTGCTGGCAAGTTTTGGACTATATTTTAACACACCAAGCTGCCGAAGCACAGCCGGGACAATATAATCTGCCATTATAGTAATTGAGCCAATGTCTTTAAATTCACCATATCCTTTTCCCTGGAACGCACCCCATAAATCTGCTGCAAATATCTGTGCTCTCTTGTACAAAAACACTTGGCGGCCTTTATACACAGAGTGGTCTCTAAAGCCTAAAACAAAGCAAATTCTTACAGTCAATGCCTCGTTCTTTGCATATAAGTTATGGCTGCTCCATATACTACTATATTAGAATGGTTAGTTATCCCAACACTTGAGAAATGACAATTTAAAAAAATAGAGAAAAAATGAATAAAAAACAAATACCAGGAAAATGACGAGCAACAAGAGCAACAAGATTTAAAGCAGATTTTCCGCAAGCCTCCACAATATTAGATGCTTTTCCATCAAAACTTCTTTCTAGTTCAAGCCCAACCTAGCCATGAAAGTAAAGGATATTGCATACTTAGACCAGTCTCATAATTAGAAACAAAATTAATAGTGCCAAATCAATAGGGAAAATACCACAGCACTAGTAAGTGTAAAAGAATACAGGTTTCTGCAGATATCAGAACAAAAGAAAGATTATACATGGAACAACAAGGATTTGAGAAACTTAAATTCCAGTAACAGAAGATGTTACCTCATGCAATAATCGAACACGTTCATCTTCCAGTGGAAGGGGTCTTGGCCACCTCAAAAGTTCGCGCAGTTGTGGACCTAACAGTAAGCAGTGATGTCATCAGTTTGCTAACCAAAAGGAAAAAATATTCTCATTGTGAGCACACAAATCACCATAATGCCACGTATTAAAAACCGATTTAGGTGTTCCCTGTCCGTATGAAATTACCCGCATTTGATTTGGCAGGAATATGAAAAATCAAAGACCTTACAGTTTTCTGCTAGTTTCACTGACTAGTGACTACCATGAATGTGTACAGAACTGAACCAAAAAACATCGAGTCCCTTCCCAACTTTATATCTAAACTTTGAATGATAATTTTAAGTTTCTTGCTAGCTTTGATTTCGCTTGGTAATGAAAGTAACTTTAAATTGAAGGCAGAAATTACAAACACTCGAGTTTTTAATACAAACATTACATGAGACTAGATGCAGTTAAGCATTCATGCAAACATGCATACAGAAAATATCAGGTCCGAACCTGTGTACTTTTGCAGACGGTCAGCATCAAATGCAGATTTATCATTTTCGAGAGCAGCCTTTAGCCCAGATGCCAAATGATCATAACTCAACTCCTTATCTGTTAACAGATGCGAAGATAGGGTGGCAGGCGAACAGAGAGGAAAGGGAAGCCAAGTTAAATATAAAATACAGATTAAGCTGAAATTCTACAGATATTGAACTATTTGTGTATTTGCCAATATTGAACCACGGAGTATACGCATAACAAGTGCAATCAATTCCTGATAGCACATTCCCAAGAAGTAAGAAACAAGGGAGTGAAACATTCTCCTTGCAGCCACTGATGGGTGGAAGGGCTCTCTTAGCATAGCACCGTCATTAACGCGCAGTTCGCCAACAAATTTTCAAAAAATCGAATGGCATCTCTGGCTTTTTCACAAACAATTTTCATATATGCAGCTGAACTATGTTTGGATATATAATTATGCATCTAACTATTCATTGTCCGCTACGAATAACTGATAAATAAAATGATACAATAAAGGCAGAATCGAAACCATCACGTGAATGACCTCTGTTCGGGAAGGAAAATTCAGCCTAAACATGAAGGGGAAAGCTTCAAATCTTTCAGTTAAAAAAATAAAAAATTTAAATATTAAAAAGCTCCCACCAATTAAAAATAAACGTATACCGTCAAGGTAGCAGAAAAACAGAGATTTTATGCCTCAGTGAGGTGCCACATGATATGGCGCATTTAAAAAGACAGAGAGAGTGTACCAGGCCAGAAGCAAAAATTTAAAGCGTCCAACACAAACAGGTATTGAACGGTGAGTGGTCCATTATCAAAGTAGTGAATCCCTTCGAAATCCCACTCAACCTTCGGAATGGATTCAATAGTATCGACCACTTTTTCAATGCCTGCAAAAGACAGCATCAAATATATAATACAATAAAGGTTCATTCTATTCTATTAAAAAGGAGAAAAGCGGAAGGAGCTTCATTGTTGGGACACAGAACAGAACCTGCAGAGTCAACGAGAACGTGAGAGGAATGCGTGGCGACCCAAGCAGAGGTTGCCCTGACGTCGTCCATGGAATGGGTTGTTGAAATCGACGAGCAGTGACAATGCGCCTAATGAGAAGCGTCTGTGTTAAACCCTAAAAACTTATGGACAGAGCGGCGGGAAAGAAAAAGGAGAAGAAACGTGAGGAGGGGTCACGAGCGGGTGGAAGTTTCGCGGGGTTTATGGCGGCCAATGAGAGTCAGCGTGCTTGTCGTGTTGGTTTTGGTGGCGCTCTGACTCACTCCGATTCTAAATCAGAACCCCTTTTGTGTTACTTGTGATTTACCAAAAAGAGGAGTTTGAGTGAAAGCAGAAGAAATGTGAATGGGCCACCAATGTCGCCTAGCCTTCTTCCTCTTCACACAGGATAAAGTTTTGCTGACCAGTGACCAGTGACCACATACACACAACTAATGGGATCGGATCACATTAGTATGTGTCGGTCAAGGCATCACGTGGTGGGCATTTTATCCACATCTTGTTTATCATTTACCGTGTTCATGCCAATTAGACACCACCTTTTTCATATGCTTATCCCGGCAAATTATTATTAAAATAATTATTTTTAATGCTTCAATTGCTATTATAAATAAGCCCCAAATCTTTAAGTTAAAGTTCATATGAATACAGAAAATATTCTTAAGATGACTGCTTTTAATTGGCCTTGATAATTGAATACAAGTTAGCCATATAAAAATAAGTTAAACTCTTCCAAATAAATAAATCTTTTTTCTGATTTTTTTGAAAATTGTATGATGCATTTTTGAAATTTTGTTTATAAGTTTTGATTCTTGTTAGTGACTAAGGTTTGTTTGGGATCATGTTTGGAGCTTTTAAAAGTGTTTATTCATGTAAATCGAGACAAAACTCCTTTAACATATTTACCTTGTATACTGTAAATCACAATTAAAAAGTTAATTTTGAAGGTTCCAATTGCTGTTCTAAACAAGTACTAATGACTTGTTTGGTGAGCTTTTGAAAGGCTTATTAGTGCTTATGCACGTAAGTCGAGACAACACTCCTTTCACATACTTATCTTGTATACCGTAAACCAAACGAGCGCTAAGTACAATTTAGAGACATTTGGTTATAATGTCTGTCAATCCTATGTTGCTAGAATGCAATCAAGAGCTGTGGGATTTGGATTAGAAAAGTTTGTTGATCTTGTGGCGCGGGACAACTTGGGACCATAATCCGGCTTGTTTGGATGATCAATTAAGAGGTTTAAAAGTGTTTATACACGACAACACTCTTCTCACATACTTATTTCGCATACTGTAAATCACGATTAAAAAGTTACTTTTGAAGACTTCAATTACTATTCCAAACGAGCCTAATAGGAAATGGGCATTTATTGTTCTGCTAGGATAGGTATCCTATGGAATCTAAACCTGAGTGGTGGGGCAAAACCTGTCCATTTCTCTCAGTCGTTTACTTCTTTTCTTATGTTGTTAGTTTAACTTTAACGGTTGAGATTTAATGTCTTATAAGATTATGATCATAATATTAAATAACAAAAATGTAAATATGTAAATTTAAATCATTGAAATTTAATATAAATAATTCATATCTTTATACTTTTATTAAAGTATTTTATATATTCTTTTTTATTTTTTTATAGGATATTAAATTTCAACCGTCAAATTTAATCTAACAATATACAAAAAGAAGTAGACGATGAAGGAAATAGAGAAGACCTCACTCCCAAACGGTGGATAATGGATAGTATCATATGGTCATGGACTTTTTTGGTCCATATTTTAAGGCCTATAAATCGATGGGCTTTGTCGTCCAAAACACTTCCCAAAGACTTGGAGAATATGCAATATGCTCTAGTAGGCGAATTCCTCCTAGTATTGCGGTGTAGAAATTACAATTGAAGATGCATAGAATAGAATTGATGCAAGGTCATGCAACAATTGGCACCGGGCTCCCCTTTATTTGTTTAAGGGTTAAAAATCATTTTTACTCTGATAGATTTTTAGAGAAAATGTTGTTTTAGAAGTTTTTTATAGTTCAGTTTCACCCTAAAATTTAAAATTAGAGCAATGTTGCCCTCAATTAATAAAGACCTCAACAGACATCTATCACCTAGAAGGAGATGCCATGTAGTAGTCCATCCAAGTCTTCAATGAGATTTGACCATTCTGTGGGGAACTCCAAATAGGTCTTTAATGTGTTACGTCTGAGAAATTAAAGCTTGAAGCTTTAAATTCCATCAACCAATCAGTGGGGTGTTTATAGAAATGAGTTCGGGTAATGAACACAAGTGATGGAGGACTCCACAGGATCTTCGATGATGGCAAGCAGGAGGAGGGTTAGTACTCTTAGACGTCGAGTCCGAGAGGTTGAAAGCAAGGCCTCGGCCAGGTTCTGTTCTTGCTGCGTCGTGGCTGCTTTATGTACTATTCGTAGACTGAGTTAAATTTAAGGAGGAGATTCTATAGTTGCACAAATTATCAACATGTATAATTTTTAGTTGAGCTAAGGTATGAATCCGCTCCAAAAGTATTTTAAAAATCTTAATACTGTCTTGAATTTTTTTTGTCTCAATGTCATCCCAAAAGTCTCTAAATGTAGAATTTAACACTTACCGACTTGTTAGTGGAATTAGAATTTAGTGTAAAAAAGTCATATGAAACTTAAACATAATTTTGAGATTTTAAGGGAACTTTTGTCATATTTTCTTTTGCCCAAAAACTAAATGCAATTTTTCTAAAAGATTTCCACTCCACCTCCCACACCGTTCTTGGTGTGTGTTTGGATTAGCTTTTAAGAATATCTTTTACGATTTACGAGGTAAGTGTGTGAGAGGAGTTTTGTCTCGATTTGCGCAAACCTAGGTTTGGGAAATACCCAAATACTCACTTGGGTGCCGACAAAATGGATTTTGCTTCTTTTCTCTACCTTTTCCCATCATTTTCCCTCCTTTTCCTTTTTCGATCGTTAGATTAAGATTTTAACGGTTCAGATTTATCATATTATAAAAATATTATTATAATTTTACCTTAAAGATACAAAAATAATTTTAACAGTTCAAATTTATTTTGCATGTGGAATAAAAAAAATACTGTTGTATATTTAAGATAAAATTATAATAATATTTTTATAATATAATAAATATAGACGGTTGAGATCTTGTGTGTTTGGCAAACCTCCAAACTATTGTTTGCGTAACTCGAGATAAAACTCATTTCACAAACTTAACTCGTAAATTGTAAAAACTATTAAAAAAAGTTAATCCAAACAAGTATCCCAACAAAACTGGGCGTATAGATTCAACTCAGCTGGAGATTTATAAATTGATTTTAACATATTCAAACAATAGTTGAAACAAAATCATATCAAAAACCAACCCAGATCAAACAAAATGCACCATTGTACCCTAACTCAAAACCTAGTAGAAGGAAGCGGTCACCGATGAGAGTGGGGAAGAGTGTTGCATGATTACTTGCATCGCTGGAAGAGAGGAAGGCGGAGAGGCAAAAATCACACCTCATTGCCATTGTAATTAAAAGATTAAAAATTAAAAAAAGCACAATTTTTCCAATCTTAAACCGCATTGAAGCTCCAAATCTCTCTCCTTTCTATCCTTCTTCCTCTCCGACCAAACCTCTTCTTCCTCTCCTCCTTCATCGTCCTCACCTCTTCTTCCTGAAACACCCAAAATAAACTAGTAAAACAATAGAGCAAGTCAAGCAACACATCATCTGAAACACTCATGTTTGCAAATCATCCTTCAAAGATCTCCGCCACCAGCGAGTTGCAGACCTGTTCGAACAGAGACGGCGAGCACACATCATGCCCTCTATCGATTGTAGGGTTTCGATTATGGGATTTCTTTTCACATGTCTGGAAGAAAGGGTTGGGAGAAGAGCTTGGAATTCTTTTCCAATTTCGATTAGCAAGAAGGAAGGTTGAGAGAAGAGTCTGAAAGAAACACAAAGGGACCGGAGGAATTTTTTTGCGATGAATATGATGAGCTGGGATGATGAGGAGGTGTCTTGAGAGGTGATCAATGAACTGCTGGGCATTGTGGATAGGTTGTATAAAGCAAATCTGAGGTGAAGGAGGGGAGATGATGAGCAAGGATTACGTGGAGATGTTGAAGGGCAGATTATTGCCATATATGTCGACATGAACAAGACAAAAGCAGACTGAGCCTGAGGCTAGCAATTTGTGGGTTGGTCCTGACTTGGCTGTTTTTCTTGGTGTTTTCGCTGTGTTAAATGTGGGTAAATTTAGGATCTGGATCAAGTTGTAGGGGGGATATAAGTGCTTTTTTTGGAATTTTCTGAATGTAATAGTTGTTGCTAAGTATTGTAAGGTATGAGACTTTGGTCCTTTAATTGTCAACATCTTTCTTTTCATCAGAACGAAGAGATTTTGCTCATGATTTGGTAAATTTCCTGGGCATATTCATGAATCCTTAATGGGTCCTTCAACTTAATTGGGGATAAGATACTCTGAACACCTTTTTTAAATCACTCCTTAAAGTGGCTAAAAAAGAAGTGACATATAAAATAGAGCAACAAAAATTTATGTATAAGAGGACAACTGAACATGAAATATCCTGTGGAAATTAACATTGAATAGGTCTGAATCAAAATATGGCATAGTTACACCGATTCCTAAATGACCATCATGAACGAACATTAATTGAAACCAAAAAAAGCCAAGAATACAATGGACATTCATACAAACTACAATCCTAAATGGCTAGTAGGTACAAAAATAAGCCATTATATGCCATCGATTAGTCTTATGAACTAAAAATATCAGAGGTAACAAACTATTTCCTTCCTCTCCTTGGACTAAGCATGTTTCGACTAATAGAAGGAATCATCATCTGGTTCCTTGTGTGCTAGAAATTGTGAGGTGGTAATTGCTTTTTCTCCTTTCCACATGAGTCCTAGTGGAGTGAATGAGAGGCCAGAAGGAGTGGAAGCAGTTGCTCCATCACCTTTATGTTGGACCCTCCTAGACCTGTTGTCATTAGAAGTAGAAGACATACTCCTTGTGAGTTGTGACCCTCATTGAGCTCCCATTTGGGATAGGAAACGAAATTTCAATATCTGCATGCCGCTGCATGTACTCTTATCCCGAACACTGATTAAGTATTATCTGTGCATTAGTGCCAGGCTACATAAAAAACAATAAAAAAGAAGTTAATATATATTAACAAATATAATTGTTCTAAAAAAACATAACATAATTATATACATTTAACACAGTGCGACTAGTCTTCTCATCAATATGAACTCTCATCTCAGTCTCCTCAGCAATTCCCTGCAAAAACATTTAACAAGTTTCAAACATCAATAATTGTTAAAGCAACCTCATTGAACAGCAAGACAGCAAGTTTTAAACCAAAACACTACTAATTGTTACAAACAAAACCAGCAATAATTGATCCAAATTTTGAACTCAAACAACAGCAATAAAAGTTCCAAATTTTAAACCCAGACAGCAGCAATAACATAACATGCAATTTCCAAGTTTAAATACACGTGGGGCACCTAACCTTCTGCATATCGGACATAACCATTACATGCTCAAGTTCCAAATTTTAAACCCAGACAGAAGCAATAACATAACATGCAATTTTCAAGTCTAAATACACGTGGGGCACCTAACCTTCTGCATATCAGACATAACTATTACATGGTCCCCGTTTTCTAGGTTTAATGATTTCTGCAGCCACTCAATGAACCACCTCCACTTGAGAGTGTGTTCTCCTTTAGGGTAATCCCAAATGCTATTGGATAGAGTGAACCATCAACATCAAGTCCAGATGCTGTAAGCATTATCCCACAAGCGTTTCCCTTAAGGAAAGTCCCACCAAGCCCAACGATGGGCCTGCATGCCAATCTAAGAACACAAAAATTACTTAAATTAAACAATGTTGGAGGCTTAATTAAAGAACCAGATATTAAAACAATTAGATTTAGAATTTGACCAGAGGTAGTATTAGAATTTGACAAAAACAACACGTGACGAACAAATATAAAACTAAAACTTCACAAATGCACACGATTCCTGAAACTCCATGTTAGTGGACTGCCACATCTTAGAAAAGAAGGCTACAACAATGTAAGGAAGGAGTAACTGTGAAAATTCTAGGGAAAAATGAGGGGGAAGAGAAGAGGTTGTAGCTGATTTCAGGATACCTGAACATTTAATTCCCAGTCACGAACCTAGAAATCTTTGAAACTATTTATTCTTCCCTACCATTTCGGGCCACCGAATAAAATTGAATGCAAGTTCTAAACTCAATAATGCAATTTCAAAAGTAGAAAACCTTCAAGGTTTGAAAGCAATTGCCAACCCAAGCTTCGGATTTCTTTCTAAGGCCTTTGTATCAACCTCTCCAGAAATGTTAACACTGATTTTTGGTATGACCTCATGCTGGAGGATAGCCCCAAGCTTCCCATGATTGTTGAGCCTTGGTTTGATCTGTGTCAGACAGACCACGGCAAATGACCTCCAACCGTAAAAGTGTTCTCATTTGTAGAAAACCTCTACTGATTTCTCCTGCAGCAGAACATTTCTTATATTGGTCTAGATGATGCTCAAATGCTGTCTCCCTTGTCGCCACTGAAACAATTTAGAATTCTCTCAAATATGATTGCAAATTACTAAAGATTTGGAACAATTATCATGATGTCAAATGCCAAAAACTTAGAAAATTATCGAAGCATATGAATCGGGTCTGGTCACACCAATCCCAGCTGTTTATTTGTTGGTGTTGCGGAAGCGGAATATATAGAGCGTAACCAATTATACTAAAAAATCACAAACTAGAAACAAAGTCTCTGTAATTTAATAATATAATAAATCACAACTACTATATCTAATAACAGCTAATAAATAATAAATAGGACAACAATAAGGGAAATACCATAATCTAATTTTTACTCTAAATAATTCATATGTGAAACAATACAAGAGAGGAGAATATACAAATGCCTTAAGAGACAGTTGTTGAGAGGTGAGGTTAAAGGGAAGGAGGAGAGCTCCTTTTATAGCATAAGGAGCGCCTCCTCCCTTGCAAATTCAGCGATGTGGGATATATTTCCCACCCACATCCAATAAATCTCCACCTTGGGAAAATTCCCACATACAAATTCTATTTACAATTCAACAATCAATGTTCAACAATATTGATTAGATCCAAACAATGTTGAAATTTGACAGAAGTCATCACCTTTGTCAGCATATCAGCAGGATTCTCACTTGTCCGTATCTTCTGTATCATGACTCCACCTTCTTCTAAAATTTCTCGTATGAAGTGATATCGAACATCAATGTTGGTAGCTTGATGTATGCAATGGTTTGTACAAGACTTGACATTTCACAGGCTGTTGGAGTTGTGAGTAGGTATATGCATGATCCAGGAAAAGAGCATTGGCAAGCTGTGAAATGAATTCTACGGTGTATATGTAATACTGTGGATATTGGTTTGGTTTTTGGGCAGGAAGATGATCGATCTTTAGTTGGGTATTGTGACTCAGATTTTGTAGGTGATCTGGACAAACGAAGATCAACTACTGGTTATGTGTTTACTCTTGCAAAGGCACCAGTTAGTTGGAAGTCGACGTTGCAGTCAACAATTGCTTTGTCTACCACAGAGACAAAGTACAAGGCAATTACAGAGGCTGTGAAGGAGGCAATTTAGCTTCAAGGATTGCTTGGAGAACTTGGTATTGGTCAAGAAGATATCATAGTATTTTGTGATAGCCAAAGTGCTATTCAATTAGCAAAGAACCAAGTTTACCATACAAAGACGAAGCACATTGATGTTCGATATCACTTCATACGATAAATTTTAGAAGAAGGTGGAGTCATGATACAAAAGATATGGACAAGTGAGAATCCTGCTGATATGCTGACAAAGATGGTGACTTCTGTCAAATTTTAACATTGTTTGGATCTAATCAACATTGTTAAACATTGATTGTTGAATTGTAAATAGAATTTGTATGTGGGAATTTTTCCAAGGTGGAGATTTGTTGGATGTGGGTGGGAAATATGTCCCACATCGCTGAATTTGCAAGGGAGGAGGCGCTCCTTATGCTATAAAAGGAGCTCTCCTCCCTTGCAAATTCAGCGATGTGGGACATATTTCCCACCCACATCCAACAAATTCTCTGATACCAATTGTTGCAGAAGCGAGATATATAGAGCGTAACCAATTATACTAAAAAATTACAAACTAGAAACAAAGTTTTTAGACGTAATTTAATAATATAATAAATCATAACTACTATATCTAATAACAACTAATAAATAATAAATAGGACAACAATAAGAGAAATACCATAATCTAATTTTCACTCTAAATAATTCACAAGTAAAATACTACAAGAGAGGAGAATATACAAATACCTTAAGAGACAATTGTTGAGGGGTGAGGTTGTTGAGGGGTGAGGTTAAAGGGAAGGAGGAGAGCTCTTTTTATAACATAAGAAGCGCCTCCTCCCTTATAAATTCAGTGACGTGGGACATATTTCCCACCCACATCCAACAGTTGGAACCACCAGATGTGGTATCATAGCCTGCCTCAGCGCCAATCGCAACAGTCGGAGTACCAATGGTGACAGAAAAATCAATAATAGGTGATTGTTTCAGTGCAATGACTGTTGTTACAGTAGCATGGTCATGGAAGTATTGAACTTCCAACTGCCAAAGCCAAGGTGAACATATTTTCAAAATCAATATTGTGAGGGCAAATTTCCCAGCCAGTAAACACAAACTTCTATACCTTGCCAGAATTATAATCAGGCAGCTTAAATGAAGCGATGGTTTTTGTGGATGGCCCAATGTCAGTGAACATAAGCGTTGTGGAGATCTGCCAAAAGCAAATGAAATGATTTACCGAAGTAGAATATACACTGTAGCAACCTAACGAACAAAGCAACCCACATTTGATTCGATGTCAACTTTGATATCAATGATACTGTTCTTATGCTTGTACTGTGCTGCTACATCCCCAGCGGAGAGTCCTCCTTTCTTTACAGCCGTCAAAGTAAGGGCCTGAATGGATGAACAAAAGGAAGAAAACACAAATCAGACACATACCAACATTTGGAATTCTCTGCTCCTCGAAAATGATTCCAAACTCGGCTGTCCTTTCCCAAAATCAGTAATAGTGAATGCACATTACTTTATTGTATACAATCACCCAGCTTGAACAATGCTTTCAGTGATGATGATTTATGAGTGACTACAAATGGCAAATTTCGCTAGACACTTATTTAGAATGAATGTGGACGATATCCCTTCAATTAATTTATATTTATACATTGTAAATTGCAAATATTGATTTAACCGCTGGATCTACATTTCCTTTATTGCGAAACCTCAACACCTTACCAAGGCATCAAGAACATCAATCAAAAGTCATGTCCTTCCTGCAAAATTGTTTACATGTTCACGACTTGGCGAAGAATTATGTAATGTGATCCCTTCTGTTAGGATTATAAATTTGATAAAACGTTGGTTCAGTTTATATGTTCTTCTACAACCAGTTTCTATGAGTTTGATATCCACCAGGGCTACGGCAACTATGGACCCTGTTTTTTTGAAAAAAATACAGTAAGGGCACAATTGTCTTTTTAATATAAATTTTAATTTCATTTTGGCCATTGAGGATGCAACAAGGTTTTAGAAAGTTTAGACCATTGGATATTAATTCTTCTATGCGGATGTAGTGAAAATTTCCCATTAGAAACTTGCCATATGTGCATGAGAAAGGCGTATCATCAATTTCGCCCTTTTGGAACACCCCAAATTTTATTTCCCAATATGTATTATAATTATTGGAAATAGTCAATCAAATAAAATTGTGAATTTTGAAGAATGTGAATAGTGCTACCAGTGAGATTTTCTGTGAGGCAGTGAGTTTATCAAGTAGTTTGGATGAATAAATAATCGTCAAAAATTATGAAATTTTACAAGAAGAAAGCAGACATATTAAGCTTTAATTTGATAGGTCATGGGTAATTTTTGGAGTTGTATACAAAAATTTATGTATTTTTGAAGTTTACCAGGTGAAACTGGAAAATTTCTGCGGCGTCCAAAGATGAAATTTCTGGGAATTTTGTGCTTTCAATTGGCAAAGGACTATATTTTTTATTTGAAACTAGACTCAATAAGGGTCCTATAGCCTTTAGAATCACTCCAATACGATGTCTACAAATTTAGTTATGATTTTTTAAAGTTTGGGCAGAAAATCTGTCAAAATTTGCTTAAATCCGAAATTTGGAAATTAATTAAATAATGGGATATATTATAAAACATATTTCATGATCTTCCTCCTCCCAATTATGTCAATTTAGCACAGCCAAGAGAGAGAGAAGAGCTTGTTGAGTTCTAGAGAGAGAAGGAGAAAAATCACACAAGGTAGATCGATTTATTCGGTGAATTCGTACCTAACGTGTATAATCCTTTTCCTAAGCTTCTCTTCTATATAATTTAAAATATTTGAAGTACAAATTTCAGTGTTAACGAGGCTAAGGTTTCGGTCACACTAGAGAAGAGCAAGAAGGAGCTTAAGGTAACTTCCAAAACTTTGAATATTAATTGTTCTGACTGCTGTGAGTAGTTTAATTGGTGGATTCCAATTTGGTCTCAGGACCGGGAAGTCTCAGCATTTTTTTAAATAAATAAATTGAAAAAATATCATTATACTAGTTAAATTCTCTATATTCTATTATTTAAAGTGATCATTTAACAATTAACAAGACCATAATAATTACATAAATTGATCTAAAATTAAATAATAACATTTTATCATCATCATCATCATTTCACATTTGGTTTCTTTTATCCTTTATACCATGAATTAGGTAAATATATATATAATAGTACAATATATTTTTTTTATTAACATATCTTATTTTTAATCCTTTATGAGTTTATTCAAAGCATGAGATATTAGTGCATTTTTAATCAAGCAACCCACACTCACTAAAAAAAATTCAAAATCTTATTTTGAAATTTAAAATCTAAAATAATAAATAAAAATAATTCATCAGAATAGCTAGGTGCAATAGCAGGGCTCTCCTCATGAGGCTACTTTTATATAGTACTACCTCCGGTACTAAATATAGGACATAATTTATAGTGCAATTTGCACTACAAACTATATCCTATATTTAGGACCGGAGAAAGTAATATTGTAAAAGATAAAAGACACAAGATTTTAGGAGATATTTTAGGACATTTAATTTGTTAAAAATTTCAAACATATAATGATGGTAGAATAACACATCTACAATCCTAATTTAAGGTTAAAGTATATTTTTAGTCATTTATGTTTACACGAGGTATACTTTTGAACTCTTAACTTTATAAAATATACTTTTGGTCCTATATTTCTAACACTGTTAATGTTGCTCACTAAAAATGCTGACAGAATAAACTCAGGTGATGATTGTGTAAACTTAAATAATGACAGTGTAATTAAATGCTATTAATCTATAATTTAAAATATGTGTAAATTAAAAAATATTTAAAAACCAAATGAAGTAGTCAATATCAAAACCTCGATTGTATTAAAAAAATTAGTTTAATAATCTAAAATTTCATTTGCAGCAACTTTTTAGTCTTATTTCAGTTTAATAATCTAAATATATTATATTAAAAAATTAATACTTAAATATGTTTTGTCAGCTATAAAATCATTACTTGAATTTGATGCCTCAATATTTTCCTTTAGCAACATTAAACATGTTAGAAATATAGTATCAAAAATATACTTTATAAAGTTAATGGACAAAAAATATACAACATATAAAATTTAAAGACCTAAAAATATACTTTATTCTTAATTTAATATGTGTTTGGGCAGGGCCTTTAGCAGCCCATAAAGCCCAATTAGGCAGGAATAAGCTTATGTGAGTGTTTGTTAAAGTGAGTTGGGCTTAAACATGTCAAGGAGCTTTTTGATTAAGCTCGACCTGGTGGCTTTTGTTAAGGAGCTTATGGAATTTATGATTGTTATTTTGCCATAAATGCAGTGTCACTAAACCCCCCCCCCCCCCCCCCCCCCCCCCCCCCCCCGGGGCTTCTGTGCTTCGACAGCTTGTGCTTGAGGCTGTCCGAAAACACCAAAATCTCACAACTTTCTCCCTCTCTCGGTCGCCCACCGGAAAGTGTTGAAGGCGAAATTGGAGTGAGCTCATAGCCTTATAGGGTCTGTTCGTGGGGGGTGTTTGTTGGCGGTGGTGGCTGTGAAGTAGTCGTCGCGAGCTAATTGCATCAGTTGCTGCAGTTGAAGTCCGACGGTATCTTCCAGAGTCCGGTCGCTGGCTTCTGACCCTTACGGTGGCGGATCTGTTCATTCTCGGCATTTTCGGACAGTTTTGCCGGCGTTCTCTGCTGTGTCGTCTCCGGTCAGCATTTTCGGATTTGTTCTTGCACGAGTTTTTTCTGATCTCCGCAGCTGTGTTCATTTGCAAGGTAAGCTTCAAAACTTGCTCTGATTTCTGCGCATCTGTGGTTTGGCGTGGATTTTACGTGTTTTCTGGTACGGTGGCCGGGGGTGTGCCGGACTCTGTGATTTTGCACCGTTTGAAGGGGAGGTTGGTGTGCCGGACTCTGTGTTGTGGCTTTTATGTGTTCTCTGAACATTATATTATTCTTATATATAGATATATATATATATATAAATATAATTTGTAGGTACCTTGAAGAATTGCTCCATAGTGTAGTGGTAGTAGAAGAGTAGTCCATTTCATGCTGCACTGACCTATCTGTTCTGCTTCCTCTTTGATCTGCAAATATTTCATCTTCTCCTGACCCATCTGAGTGGCTTGCATCATAAACCCAAAGCCTCCGACATCAAATCCCACAATATGCACATATACATATATATATATATATATATATATATATATTAATAATGCACTTTTAGATGTGATGATTATTTGTGTGTGCGCTAATGAATATATATATATATAAAGATTTTGAAATGTAAATGTGAAATCTATTGGTAAAAGGACTAAAGGGTTTTGAGTCTGAAGTAGTGTGAAGGTACATATAGGCAAAAAAAAAGGAACGAAGGAAACAAATGGGTCTGAAAAGAAACATGCGCATTCATGCGATCAGTGGCTCATTTTTCTTTATTTTCTAAATTTGAGATTCGTATATAACATCTGTTTCTTTTAAGTTAACAGTTTGGTAAAATTACCCTAGTTTATAAAATTTATGTGTATTTTAGTACCCTAAAAAAATTTGATGGTGTCAAATGCCCCTGAGATAGAACATTATTATTAAAATTGCACATTCACCCTTTTTAAAAAAAAATACGTGTGAGACCCGCATATAATGTCCGTTTCCTTCAAGTTAGCGGTTTGGTAAAATTGCTTCACTTTATAAACTTTATGTATATTTTAACACCCTAAAAAACTTTATAGTGCCAAATGTCTCTGAGATAGAACATTGTTGTTAAAATTTCACCTAACACCCAAGAATTTAAATATTAAACCCTCATATGTATATATAAACACATGATAACCTTTTCTTCTATCAGAACACATGATAACTTAAAATATTAACTTAAATAATAAATTTTTAGATACACATAACCTCCCCATACATGCGGCAATTCTAGGGTAAAAAAAAAAGGATATATGCAGCGATTCTATAAAACTGAAATACTTAAATAAACGGAATAATTACCCACCTTTTAAGAAGATGAATAAAAAAAATTTTATATAAATAATTATCTAATCTCTAATTTGCTCCCAAGACTATTATAACTTTTCATATATTTTTAAAATTTCAAATAAAAAAGGTTCAAAAATAATTTCCGTCGTGGTTTAACTTTAAGGGATGCTTTGACAAGTTCCTGACGGTAACCTTTTTGCCGGCCAAATTCTCTCCTGATCGCCCGTGATCTGAAACTGTTTAAGCATGTTGAGCGGGGTGCTTCATATTTCACTATAAAATACACGACGTGGAGACTTTAAGTGTGAACCCATACGCGAAGGCTTTTCTTTGAGAAATTTGTTCTTCAGCACTATGAAGGGGAAGGAAGTGGATGGCGACATTTCATATCTTCCCCAGGAAATTATCATAAACATTCTTAAACGGCTTCCAATAAAAACTCTCATCCGATTTCAAAGCGTGTGCAAAGAATGGAGAAATCTCTCCAAGACCCAATCTTTCATCGCAGATCACCTCAACCACTCAAATCATCAAAACCCTTGTCTTCTTGTCCAACATTATGATTACAAGCGTTATCCTTGGAACTTGTGTTGTATTGATTCCGAGATGCAATTTTCGGAATTTCAGAACCCGCCGCCGCCGCCATTGCTCGATTTTTTTTTGCATGATGGTAAGATGATTGGTTCCGTCAATGGCTTGCTATGTGTTCATTGTATAAAACAATTTAATCCATCTTGTCATTCCCTTTTAGTGTGTAATCCCTCTATCAGAGAGATCAGACTGGTGCCCGAAATTAAATTTCATGCGGATTATGACGACTGTTATATAGAATTTGGGTTCAGTTCAATCATTAATGATTACAAGATAGTGATAGTTTGTGTTTTTGAGCGTTATGCTAAGATTTGTGAGGCGAGAGTGTATTCTTTAATCTCAGGTTCATGGAAGAAAGTAAAATTTAGGCCCAATGACACGGCACGTGTTACATCTGAAAGTGTCACTGTTAATGGTGTTATGTATTGGCTCGGGTCAAAGCAGATTGGGAGTGATGAGGGGGATGTGATCGTTTCATTTGACTTAGCGAATGAAGTGTTTACATTGATACCAATGCCTGAGCCACATCCTTTTGATCTTGCGGTGTATGAGGAAAAACTTGCTATTGTTTATAGCGTCATAAACTCAGAAGATTCTACTAAAAATTTGTGCGTAATGGAGGAGGGTGTAGGTGCATCAGGGGAGAGATGGGGTTGGACTAAGAGATGTATTAGCCTCCCTTCTCGATTATATCACTTGACTATTTGGAGAAATGAAATCGTTTGCTTGACTTTAGGGAAGGGTAAACATGAAACGATTGTTCTCTTCAATCCTACTACTAAAAAAATCAAGAAGCTTGCTGTTGACCACTATAACTGTTCTGATTTTTTTCTCAATTATGTTGAAAGTATTGTACCAGTTGGAGGAATGAAATCATTCACAAATTCTCAATAGGGCTTGGACTCATTGCTGATATATTGAATGCAAAGTGGATAATAATTTGGAAGAAGCTATTTTATCTCTATTCAAACTCACATGTCTTTATGTTTATTTCGTAGATTTACTTTAATGAGCACTTTTGCTAAAAATAAACCCATGTGAGGTTAGATTTTTTGTTTTTGTTTTTTGTTTTTTTGCCTTGTGATGCTTGTAGAACTTTTGAGATGATAAATGTGGATGTTTAAGAACATATCCTTCTAGCAATATTTTTTTTTGTTTGTTTGAGAAAAGGCAAAATGATAATACATTTAACTTAAACTACCATAATCATCATCATTCTTGTTATTAGTACTATTATATATTATTTAAAATTTTAAACCTACATACCTGTAGCTTCTCGGCAAGCCTCCCACATTTAAGATATTAAATAAAAAATTAAATTTTTATATACACATGATAGCTTAAATATATAATAAATCTTATTTATAATATTATGATGTAATTATTGAGGATGAATATGTGAGTTTCAACTTACTATTATCTATACCCACGCGCCATCTCAGTTTCTTTAAAGCCTCAGAGGAGTGATTCCATCTCAGATGGAGCAAAAGCAAAAGGACATTAAAGAATGGTCTTGGATTAAGAGTGTAAAATAATAAAAAGGTTTTGAGGCAAAAATACGCACAAATTTTTATTAAAAATGCGTTCAACACTATAATTTTTTTTTATGTGAAAATAATTATAAACTTTTAAAATAAGATTAAAAGTGACACAACTATTAAAATCAGTAATAGCCATTTCCTACACTGTGAAAGTACAAAAATACCCCTAGAGGAAAAAAAAAAGGTCTCCCTCTGAACCATAATTCATCTTCAGCTTTATCATTATAAACCATCATAAACAACAAATCTCTTTAAGACATTGAGATTCATCATCAAATTCAACTACAAATTAAACAAGAAGCAATCAAATCTTAATATATTGATTCAGATCAAGTGAGTATTGAAAAAGAAAGAAAGAAAAGAATTAACATATTTCTTGACCAAAACATGCACATAGGTATAATAGCAAAGAGAATCGTAGAGTTGGCATCAACCATGGCTTTGAAGGGTTGAAATTTGACTCTACTTCTAATATGAATGTAACCTTGTAGAAAAGCCAAAAGATCCACTATTACAACCGATATGATATTGACAATTTGAAGAATGTTCAGAGTGAATATGTAAAACATATGCCTTCAAACCCAGTTAGGAATATGTTTGTTTTTGTGATCCACAAAGCCATACTCTTCATGTAGGCTCACGAATGGCACTCCCTTGTGTCCCTATCACTTGCTCAGACTCGAATGAGGTGATGATAATTGACGACGCCGTAAACGCATAACCATCAATCATCAAATGTGGCGATGAGGCGGCCGTCGAAGAGGAAGCAGGCTCCAGTATGGATGAGCATGGACTGGACTAGACCGAGTTTGACATCAATTGAGGTCTCGTCTGGAGAGAATCTTGGGTTACACAAAGCAACCCGTAGTCTAATATGGTCCAGCACCAACCCAAGGCCGGGCTGGATCAGACCGCGTCTAGCAGACTATATGGATTGATCCAGGTAGTCCATAACCTAAATTTAATATATTTTTTATTTTTGTTTTTCCTCTTTGGAAGGTAAAATTTGAACCTATTAAATACAATTAGGACCACAAAAATACCTATAATAGTATAAAATGTGTCACCAAAAATTTAAACATCATAAATCTATAAGAATATCCAACAACAATTAAAAAAAATATATGTTGAGAAAAAAAAATTAAACATGATAAATATAATTAAGATAGTAAAGATACTTATAATCATATAAAAATAATCATAAAAAATAAAACTTAATTATAAATCCTTAAAAAAATCCAACAACATAAAAAAAAATCATCAAAATTATAAAAATATTTTTTAAGAAATTGACTTAGACTAGACCGGACCAGTCCAGGTGGTTTGATCCCCTAGTTCGGAACCCGGTCCAACCCAACCAGTCAATCTGGTCTAATTTCATTATGTTGCTTATTTGAACTAGATCAAACCGGACCGAACCACCTCGGGTTAGACCAGACTACACTGGACCACCGGGTTTTTGCTCACCCTTAACCTCCAGTAACAACATCGCCGAAGGAAGAGATCGTGGCGATGAGGCTGAGAAAGAGAAAAAACGTACAGAGATGGGTGGCGTCATTGTTGTCGCCAAAATCTAAGAAGAAATGGGGGAGTTGAATAGAGGAAGGGAGGGTTTGTGAGAGAGAAAGAGAGGAGGAAGGTAAGGGAAGGGAAGGGATAAGGGACAGGGTCAATGACGATGTGACACTGGCCACTGTCACTAGCTAGGGATGACGCCGCCATCGCCAGAATCTGAAAAGGGTGGGGGAGTTGAGTGAATGAATGGAGGGTTTGAGAGAGATAATGGGGAAGGAAGGATAGGGAGGGAATTTAAAATTTTAAGGTATTTTTATTTTTTTTTTAATATCATGGGGCCTACAAAAAATGATAATGGAGTTTGCTAAATTTAATAAAAGTGTCATTTTTACCCCATTTAAAAGTGTATGATTACTTTTATATTAAAAAAAATTATGATGTTAGAAACACTTTTAAAAAAAAATATAAGTATTTTTATACTTCAACACATAATAAAATGGGTGAAAGGTGGTTCAATGTCGAAAGAAAGGAATTGTTGGATTTGGAGTGTTTTCCTACTTTCGTGCATTTTTTCTTCTTTTTTGCCGCTTCCTGCTTCATTGACTCACTGACTGGCTAGTTGCAGCTGGGCATTGATTTTGAAGATCATGATGAGAACGTTAGCAAGGACAAATGCCTATTCAATAATTTTTTTTAATTCAAAAACAAATCAAGCTCCATCAATTTTTGTTTGGCTGTCTTCTTTTCTACGTCATTGCCTAATCGCTTTTAATTATTATTCCCTCCGTCCATTTATATAAAGTCCTATTTTTTGGATGAGTTTTTCTTTTTTTATAAGCTGTCATTTACGTTGGTTGGTGTGGATAATAAATATATTTTTATTCATTTTATTTTTAATTACACTCATATCATTTATTCTCCATACATTTTCTTTTATCATTTTCTTATTATTACTATCTTTCTTACTCATTAATAAACAAGGGCATTGTTCGGAAACAAATTATATTTCCTACATATTTATTACCTTTAACTAATTCTAACTATTTTTTAGCAATTTTTTTGAGAAAATTAAATGATAAAATCATAGAAGAAACAAATATATGTTAAGATACAAAAATAATCTGCTGGACCTAAGGTAGATGCAAAGACATGATTTCTACAAGTACAAATTTTCCAATTTGTACATATTTAAAATACAAATACACAAAGGGAAGAACTGTCTCTTTTTCTCTATCTGCTGAAAGCACACAATAGAATAAATTAAAAAAACACAGCATGAAACAAATATTCTATGAAGGCAGTCATACTTCCATCAATTTCCCCTAAGCAAAGTTATCTGTCTAGATACACATAGATAAACTACCAAAAACTCCTACATTTATGGTAACATATTTTTCAGAAAAGCTCTTCCCCTTTGCTTTGCTCAAAATATAAGGAAAATCTCACTCAGGTCTCAAGAAGCAAAAAAAATATCAAAAAAGTCTCAATGTAAACTCCTCTATCAAAATTGGGCAAAAAAAAAAAAAAAAACTCCTCTATCAAAAAAGTCTCTAGATTCTTCTACTAACTAGTTAAATGTGACATGTATTTTTTAAAACACCCTGGTCATCTTCCTCAATTCCCTCGTTCTCTCTTCTCCTTGATTATCGTTGAAGGAGTATCAATAGAGGTAAATTAGGAAATAATTGACAACTATAAAAATTATGTCTTATATTAAAGATCGATATCAACTCCTTAAATATGTCTTATATTAAGAAACGGATGGAATATCATTGAAACCGCTTATTCGGAGTTGGTTGAGCTGATTGTGGGGGGCTGGGGTAAACACCATCCTGATGGTGAGCTCTTAACAGGCATCCAAACATGGTGACTTAGGCGCAGTAATATCGATCCCAAATATTTTATTATATAATTTTAGAAATATTAGGAAGAAAATATGTTATGATAATTAGCATTTACCATGTAATTACTTGAGCAAGGAGAATTTACTCTAAATAGGATTAAATTTTTAAGGACTTAGTTCCAAATGTAATTTTAGAAAATGAGAGAAAATTAATAAAGTTAGGTGGGATTAAATGAAGGTATCAAAAGTATTTTTCTAAAGGACAAATTATATTTAATTAAACGTTACGAAAATTTTATTTGAACAAAATTACATAAACTTAGCCTAATTATTGAATTGTAGGAGAGTAGTGGAATAGCTTTAAATAATAATAACCAAGGGAAAAAGAACAAGATGTGAAGGGAAAGTAAATAAAAAATAAAAAAATTAGCATGCCCCTCAGATCCCTCCTCCGCCCAATAACCACCCTCCCCCTGTTCCGGCGCGAACACTTCTCTAGTCCCTTTCGTTCTTTTTCACTCCTCCAGCACACAGAGCAAGAGAGTGTGAGAGGAGATTAGTTTGATGTTCTTCTAAAATGCTCAATTTTATTTTTATCCTCTTTTATTTTCAGTTTTATTGCGAGGAAAATATAGGGCTTTTAGATTTCAAATGTTGGAGTGTTCCAACAGATGATTTACTTTTAATGGAACTCATGAGGTTGGAATAGTAATTCTATGGCTTAGATTTTTGTTTAATTGGTTGATTTGAGGAAACTAGAGTTAGAGTTTGATTGAGAAATCGTGATTTATGATATTAAGGTTTTTATATTCAAATTTTATGATTTATTTTAACTTATTGGAATTTATGTTGGTTATTGAATAGATTGGTTTTGAGGTTTATGATCAAAAGTTAATATATTGAGAATTTTAGGTGAAATATTAAGTATTGGAAATTAGTAATTTTTTAATAAATTGAGGATGTTGTAATTGTTTGATTATTATAATAAGTGAGAAGGAATTAATGGAAGAAAGAGATGTGATTATGATCATGATTTGAAGGATAGTTTATTTATGGATATTTTTTCTAAGGATTGAATTGAGCAAATTTTAAGGATTTTAGGATGATCGGAGAGAAATATTATTGTTAACAATTTCAGTAAGTGAAATAGAGTTATTGTATGATAGGGATGTGATTGGGAAAGAGGAAATGAGTTTTTATTTGAATTGAATTTATACACAGTTGTATTAGTTTGCATTTCATTAATATATAATTATATTTATCATGTATGGTGAGCTTGAATGTTGCATATTGGGTTTGAATCCTTTCAAATTTAATTCTTATGTCAAGAACTTGATGTAATTACTTTTCAATTGCCGTTAAAAAAAATCACTTTTCAATTTATCTTGTATATTTGTTGATGTGATTATAAGTGTATTTTGGTATTTTCAATTGCTATAAGTGTAATTTATAGTATTTTACATACCAAAAATGCATATATATAAAATTTATGTTTGTGGATAAATTTTTAGTTAAGTGAGCTTAAATTGTTTATCATGTGATTCTAATACTGAATACAAGAATAAATTATTGATGTTGGATTCTGTGATGTTAAGCCATTGATTTACATATTGAAGGGTACTGGATTATGATGAGTTGTGATTATGGGAGGTTTAATTCTTTTATATCACGTGGTATAGCCGCCACTCAGTGCACAGGGGCTGACTTTAACATTCTTAAAACCCTTGGTATCACATTTCTTGATCAGGTTAATGGTCAGCTCAAGGGACATGTGACCCCTTTCTATATTATAAAGAAAAGGAACCCATAGTTTAATGTGAGATATGCAGCTTTTGGCCAGGTTATACCTAATTATTAGAGAGCTTAGTGCAATTTTGTCGCACAAACGAATCTTGTTATGTTTTGTCAGCAGTTACAATGAGGATGTAAGGATGGCTAAGGAGTCTCCTATGCATGCTTGATTACTTCTTGAGTTATTGTTGTTTATGGAAACCTATTTATATTTTGTTATATAAATTGATGTTTAGCCCGCTTAAGTTTCTTGTAATCATTTCCTACATACTTGTTAAAATTGGGTTAGTGGTTATTGGGTCCATATGACTCACCCGTTGCTTTTAACATTTTTTCCAGGCAAGATTCGTTATGTGATATCTTCGAGGAAGGCTTGGAGGTTTAGGTTTGCATTGTGCAATTTAAAACCCCTTCTTTTAGTAATTATATGTTGACTTTGTATATTACCATCTAAGACTTGTTTGCACTCTGATAGAACTTATAAAACTGTTTTGAGATTTGCAAGACTAGTATATTTTTCTGTACTCTAGTGGAGTGCAGATAGAGGAGGCATGATTCCATAGGTTCCAAACTATGACTTTTGATCGTGGATCCACTTTTATGAAACTTTTAAGAAAGTTATGGTTTTATATGAGAATAAAATTATGAATTGTGATGAATGAGATTTAGTTGTGGAAAATGATAACGGGCCTATTATGAATTATGTTGTTGGGCTTCAAAAGTGCCCAAGGCCCAATCATCATACCTGACTGATATGAGTAGTATGTATGGTATATATCGGTTGGAAATCAGGTCAAAATGGTGGGAACCAATGAGACAAAGATCCCAAGTTGGTCCAAGGGGGCAAGAGCCCTCTATCTTTCAAACTTTGATGGGTCCTCATGCTTCACCTACAATTCGTCACGCCTGGAATTTTGCTTCATGACACGTTTTCCCATTATTGTTTGTTTCTTTCTAATCTTGAGAAGATAACTATTGTCGTCCCACAAATCCACTGCGTTAAGGGATGTGTCCCTTCGTTTTCTAGGCTTCGCCAAAACCTCACCATTCCACACACCAAACAACCTACTTTTCCTTAATCATGATCTCCGGAATATAATAACCTGATTAGCGGGTATTACTGATACTAAATGGCCTTGCTTAGGCTTTAATGAGGGAGCGTGTGGCTCACTCTCCAGGAGTGAGGGTGAGGAATTGACGCGCCAGCTAATAATTGGAGACAAGGTTAAGACATTAAATCCTGAGATCCTTTTGCTAACGGGACATCTGGCATATAATCCGATATTGTGGAACTGGAACAAAACCGTGGGGACCATCTAGGTCACACCTTCTATCAATGTATATTATTATTAGAATCTATTATCTTATTCATTCAACTCTCTCATAATTTAATTCCATATATATAAAACACGCTTCATTCGAACAAGCTAATATTCCTAAGGATTGGAGGCAAATAGTCAAATAAGTATATGAGCATATATCAATAGAAGTGTTGGTTTCAAAACACAAAGTTATTTATTAATGGAAGACGAGTGATGATATGAATGAAAGTCGAAGCTTTCTATATTGCTAACATATATAACCTCTGCTATAAATGTAGTTAGTCTTTTTTCCCCAAAATAGTTTGAATAAAACAAAGAAGGCGTTGGTTGCGATTAAATCCAAAAAAAATAAAACAGATGGATGGGCACGATGATGGTGAAGTAGAGCACTGAGCTTTTGTAAGTTTGAGTGCACATATGGCTTTATGAAAATGGGGACAATTCGAGTAGAGCCACTAAGCGAAGAGAAACTTGGAGAAGAGAAAAGATGGCTAATATTATTGTAATGGGTAATCATAGTCGCATTAAAAGCAAAAATAAAAAGCCTCTCTCCACCACCACCACCACCACCACAATATATATATATATGATTTAAAAGAGATTTCGATGGGAAATTTAAGAAATGCTTATAATATATGCATACATGTATGACACTTGAAAATAAAGCATGAGGACAAAATTTTATTGAGTGTGTGATAGTGACGTTTGTGAGATAGTTGATCGTAATTATTGGGTTTTGTTTATGCCATGATTAGTATTATGATCAACTCACAAATGATGTTAATCAGATCAAACTCCTCTTTTGTGTAATTAAATAATACTGAAAAGAGAAGCATCGTATTAGTGGGTCATGTGTTGCATTTCACTCCAAGTGGGTTTGGAGAATGGATTCTCTTTCATTTTAATATATATATATATATATACTCTTTAACGCACAAAAACAATAAGACCTCTTATTATATATATATATATATTATATGCTCATCATCATCATATGCCATGGTGGGGAGATCAGATGCCTATGCATGCATGCATGCACGCACAATCGCCCATGATGACGTGGCAAAGTATTATGAATTTGTTCCCATCCCATCTTCTTCTTTTTATTTTCCCCCCAAAAAAACACAGTGATATATATTAAGTTCATATTTGTTAGGTGAAAAGGAGAAAGAAGACTTGTTGAGTGGGGAAGATCACAAGTTGGCTGATATGTGTATAGTGTGTGTATATTATTATATGAGGATATGAACATATACAGATACGAACAGGGTGGGGGTTATATTTAATTGGACCGACCACGGTTCAAGTTTAGAGGGCTCTGTAGAAAGGTGGCACAGCAAGCTAGCAGAGGAAGACGAAAATATAGGGTTAGGTTTTTGTGTTTTGCTCTGTCTCCTCTCTATCTCTCTCTGTTCACTTATTGTTATTATTATTATTACAACACTCTCACACATACATCCAGCTCCTTGCCTGCCCTAAATCATGCTTTTGTCACTATCAATTCAATCTTCATTCCTTCGTGAAGAACTGGTTCGTTTCTACACAATCTTATATCAAAGACTAGATGTAGTATACCACACTCTTTATCTATATTCTTCTTCTCTCATGTGAAAGTGAAACGAACTCCAAATTTTAATGCATGTAACTTTGTATGTTATATGAATTTTATTATATCCTTGTACATATCAACTGTAAAGCGCATGATGAGGGAGACAGATGAGGGAGAAGCTAGTATATATACTAAGTTACTAACTATTCGGATTTTCTGTTGCCATAAATTAAATGAAAAGATCATAAAGTGCATTCGATAAGGACAAATAATTAAGTACAAAGCAAAAAAAAAAAAAAAGATATAACGTGTATTTTTTTATATCACTGCTTTTCTAGTTTTATATATGACAGATTGGAAGAGATATAGTATAAAGGAAAAGGGAAATTAAAGAGATAGAAAGAGTGAATGAAAGGGTGAAAAAGGAGACAGTGAGCACAATATTGGGCAATAGGACGAGCGATTAGTGCAGCACAGTGTCGGAGTCTGAAGCATACAAAGAATAAAAGCACTTCGATTTAATATCCACCAAAAATAGTCCTACAAATATTGACATACACCTCCTTCTAGCCCCTCTCTGTCTCCTTCTTCCACCTTACATATTTTTTATCTGCTTCTTGTTTTAACTTGTCTCCTGTCAATAATTTTTGAACTAATCAAGTGGCGGTTAATGACATTTGAGTAATTAAATGAAGACACCATGCATATGTTATGTTTAATGTGACATTATATATATGTACCACTTAGCACTTGAATTAACTGGTAATGGAGTTGTTACCCATAAGTCTCGCGTTCGAACTTGAAAATGTAGCTACTTTATATTCTCCGTGGTAGAACTTGTAATGAAATTTTAGTAATTAAATGAAGACACCATTTATTTAACATGACATTTACGTACGTGCATTATATATATACATACAAGGTGACAATTTTTTGTGGTTTTGTAGCAGCTAGCTAGGTTGTGCAACAGACATCCATTATATTTGGCTGAAGCAAAGGAAAATATGTTCACATGCCTTGCTCCAACCTTGTTTTAATTCAATTCTACAAGCGTCAACCTAGACCCATAGCCACATCGTGTCCCCAAAAAACATGTCGTCCCTTTCACTCCCCTTATTTTCTGTAACTTTTCTTCCCTGAAAACCCTACTAATATTTTCCAACAATATCGTATTATATTATATCCACACCTGTTCACATGCTTAGATATATATATATATATATATATATATTTGCCTCTCAATGTCCTTCACTCAAAGACCTATATATAACTAAACGGGATGAGACCGAAATTGACGTCATGAAGGTAAGACTAAATAAATAAAAAATAGGTAATCAAGGTCAGTCATATATAAGAAATGGCATAAACATTCATCGAGCCACACCATCCACTCATTTTATTTATATCTAATCAAGGTCTGCTTAATTTCTTGATTATATTCTACTTTGTGTCATTGATCAATTTTTAAATGCTTTCCCATAAAAAAAATAACTAGCATATATGCTGCATGTTCGTTCCCACGGGGCAAGACATATTGCCGTATTATGGTAAACATGTTGCGAAGTGGATCATAGTCATTTGTTGTTTAAGGTTCAGTGTCACATTAGGTGGGGGCACAGTGCGCTGTATTTTTAGATCCAGCATCCTTTGTGTCCTAATCCTGGCCAGTTTGTGCATGTGAGTGCCAAGTACGAGGGACATGTTCTAATGACCACGGGACTTAATGTTGAGCATCGACCCTACACTGCTAGGTTGTGCTTCGAGTCCAATAGTGAGAAGTGATTAGTATATAATTGCAAAATAGTCAAAAAAAGGTGCGTACGGAGCCCAACCTGTATAACTAAATTAACAGGGAACAATATCTCTACCCTTTGCTAATTTCCTAGGAGTTTTTGTCCCTAACTGTTTTCTTTGTCTCTTTATATTTCAACATTTGGATGAAACATGTAAACATATGGTACGCGTCCACGATCCCATGTTCTTGTTCTTGATTTGGACGATTTCACGTTAATCTTTGAACTTTTTGATCTTTTAGAGTTTTTTGATTTTTAATTTCAACGATGCTAGCTGTGTGGTCCTGCGCTCTGATCTTTACAGCGGTATATTTCACCTTTTAATATTTCATCCATCATGTGAAAGGAACTTTGTGTGACTGTTCATTGTATAGATCCATTGTTTGACACTAATTTTATTTCAAAAAAAAAAGGTTAGCTGAATTGGCATTTTGATATTTCATCGATCCATCCAATCAATTACTTTAGAATTCCTAAGACTGTTATTGAAGAATCAGAATGGAATTTACACTAAATTGACTGAAGCCAAAAGTTTCGCGTTAAATAAAGAATCATGCGCTAGGTTTTTTATTCATATATTCTCTCCCTTCTACTGTCATTCTATCCATTGTGTGTATGAGTGTGTGTAATTTTTTGAATATAATGCATGCTCCAAGTTTGATTAATGAATATTATTTCTTAACAATAAGACCAGAAGGTTGGGTTTGTTTTTAAAATTTAGATACCCGACCAGCAAGTTAGAACCAAAAGGTATCGATCTCAACAAGAATAGCGTCTTTACTAAATTAAGTCAAAAAAAATCAACAAAGGTCTAACATTTTAATATGTGATGGAAAATCTTTTTCCAAATACTTTCGTGATTTCAAATCTCATGATGACAACCGTCTAGGCAAAGAATAACATTGGTAAGCAAAATCATGGTATGGATTCTTAGGATTGCGATTTTAAATCGCAAATGGCTAGTTTTAATAATTATTAATTAACAATAAGCAGGAATCTCATCATGGTTTATTTAAATTCATTTACTTTATTCCAGACACAAGTATACGTTTCGAGGGCATATATAATATGCTTCTGTGTTGACCACTTTAACCATAAAGTTGAATCTTGAAAACCCCGATGATTTATTTCTCTTAAATCTAGTTAAATTATATTATATCTATTATATTTTTAAGCTAATATCTTTGATTTTCGTAGTCATTTATATAGCTCGTAACAAAATCGGCCTTTATTCTTCAAGAGAACTTTTTTTTTTCTTGGTATGGTAGATAAAATGTTTGAACCTAAAGTCTCTTTCTATAAACTACACAAACATTGGTTCATTATTCCGCATATAATGGCTTAATTAATTTTTTAGCACAAACCTTTGATTATTTTAAACTGGTTGTGCTTGCTCTACTTGTATCGTTTATATTTGTCCTCATCGCTAATCCATCAGCACAAAACATTATATAAATAAACTGAAACACTATTGAACGAACCATATATATAATTATAAATGCATGGATCAAGGCTAGTGGCGCTATTTACGTTTATGAATGAAGCATCACATAAAGTAAATCATCAAAGCTAGAATATATATATATATATATATTATAGCACAAGTGTATATATATATATGGTTATAAAACATATGATGAGAGATAATAAATGGTATATAATGAGGATTAATTAAATAACAGCTATATGTTTTAATTGTTTTATCGATGAACGTCTATTTGAGCAGTACAACTGTTGATATTATTTATCGACATCTTTTTTCCCAATTTAAGCTAATTAATATCATCATTCTCAAACCAATTACAAGATCAGCGTCAGCATCATGATCATGTACCAGCGCATATAAATAATTGATTTACTTATTGGCATTAATTATCTGTACTAGTTATATACGAATATCTGCCTTACAAAAGCTAGTAGTCGCACTCGTACCACTAGCTAGATTGGTTCAAGCTATATGGTCTCTTTTATTTTATTTGCCCTGCCCGTGGAATTATTCGTTTACTATATGAAGATTTGTGTTTGTTTATCATTCTGATATGAAATGAGAATAAACTCTACTTTGCTCTCTATCTGTCTCTCTCTATATATTTCATGCATTGTCCTTGAGAGGATTAGACATGAGAATCAAATCTCGGGTCCTTTACGTACAGAAACGTTCTGAAGAATAGAAATAAGACAATCTTCTGCAGCGATGATTGCAGGAAATATACATGTGTATAGTAAAATGTTGCTCAACCTTTCATGTTGTGAACGAAGCTTTATTATAGTTAAGATAAATATATATATTAGGGATAACATGATAATTTGATATCCCTCCACTAAAACGATGTAGGAAAAACTTAATTTATACTTTTATAAAATACACCCAATGTGGCAGGGTAATTTAACCAGCAAAAAGAAAAAGGGAAAATTATATTCAGGTCAAGAAAAAAAATGAAAAAATGATTCCCTGAAATCTCAAAACTGCGTTTAAGTTTCATAAAACTTTTTTACAATAAATTCTAATAATGGACTTGTCAATTGACGCTTCTGAACTTGTCAATGATGCGCCCATGGACTTGTCAGCGAACGACCATAAACTTGTTAGCGAAATTAGAATTTATTGTAAGAAAGTTTTATGGGACTTAAATATAATTTTAAGATTTTAAGGGACTATCTTTTCATTATTTCTTTTGTCTGGGAATTGGATGTAATTTTCCCAAAGAAAAAAAGGATGGCGGCTCCCGGCTTCACGCGGCTTATACTCACTGTCAACACGTGGAACTGGTAGCATAATAAGCCTTCGCCACTTAATTAACAAAAAAAGTAGCACAACAAATATAATTCTCATTGTTTTTTATTTATTTTTTATCCATGCTTTTCTAAGTATTATATGCGTGTGAGTGTGATCAGCACCAACCAAGCAGCTCACATTATCATTTAACCTTAAAGGAATACCTAAAAAAAAAAAAAAAGGTCTCGGGCTTTAACACGACAAGTTTATAATTCTCTAATGTTTATGCAACAATTTATAATTGTTGTCAATAAATATCAAATTCACAAATCAGACCATTTGGTCAACATGCATGTGTGAATGGAAATATCATAATGATATATATCTGAAATAAAAAAATATATAATGAACGTATAAAGTAATATATTCGAATACAATAAGGGACTCGGCATCGGAGGTGTGAACAAGTGAGACTATAAATTGATTTGTCGAAGTGGGATGAACACACAAATTGGGGGAGCTAGGATATTAAATAAATAAATTAGGTAACGAAGCATCTAGCACTTAATGTTAATCTCCAGTAGTATCCATCTCTTATTTATGACGTGTCCCTTGTGTGATTTTTCTAGGGCACTCAACATCATTAATATTATTTTTTAGTTACATTTAACATTTTATTCTTATTTATGATATATGCATATAGATACACTATAAATAAGATTAGAGAACCAAGGGCAACATAAAAGTAACATTAGTCCCTAATAAAGAAGGGAAATAGTAGTCACTAGTATCTCAAATATTATAAATGAAACTCCAACCTCCTCCTTGCCCTTCAAAGAAAAAAAAAAAAGAAAGAAAGAAAGAAACCTCTTACACAAACGAATAAACACACATAAGATTGTTTGTGCGACACTTACATCATAGAAACAAATTGAGAAGTATTATTCTGCTGCATGTGGAGCTTAATTGAATTAAGTACAGGAGCATGAAGATGGGTGGAAGTTTCATAGTATTTGTTTGGGATAGTTCAATTTTAATTTATGAGTGTTTTTAAATCGTGATTTACGGTATATGAGGCAAGCATGTAAGAAAAATTTTATCTCAACTTATGTGAAAAATATTTATAAATAAAAAATAAATTATCCCAAACATAGGCTTAGTCATGCGGCGGGAACCTTCAGGCTATGTTTGGTACGAAGTAACAGGGGGTAGGAATAGGGATTGGGTGAGGGATTAAGTCAAAATATATCGTTTGGTACCATGGATTATGAATAATCAGGGATTGAGAATGCCACGAAAGAGAGATTGCTACAAAGCCACCCCCCTGATTTTGTGTTTTCAATCCCTGGATTCCAAAATTGTAGAGACAAAATTACCCTTGATTTAAATTTTTTCAGACAAAAATACCCTGATTTTAACCTAATCAATCTTTCTCACAATCACTCCCTCTTCGATTTTTCCTCACCAGTGGCGAAACCATCACTCTGAACCATACAATCGATTTCTGCAGTATTTAACTGAATGTGGCCTATTTGGTTTGAGTGTGCACTGTGCGTCTTCAAGTATATGGCTTGTTTCTATCATCTGTATTGCGACTCAAGTTCGATCTGCTGTATTCTTCAGGAACCATTCAATGCCGAGCCACTGCTTTCTTTGTTGATTTCCTCAAATAGGCCACATTCAGTTAAATCGATCCCACACCGCAAACCTTCGATCGATTGTTTGGGATTTTGGGTAGGGTATTGGTGTCATTTTATAATTAATAAAAAATAAATTATCCCAAACATAGGCTCCGAGAATTTAATTGTTGAACTCATCCACCACTTTGGATCCATTCGGTTTTCAGAATATATGTCAGGCGCAGAGAGAGATCGATGTTCAATTATCATAGAAGAAAGAATTAAATGTGAAATAATAATATAATAGCGCAATATTGGGGACGTAGTCAAATGCTTATAAATCAATCCCCAATCATTGTTAAAACCGTTTTGGGTCCTCTCTATATTAAACCCTTGTCGATCTCACTCATACTAACATCTACATATGAGTCCTCTCCTCTGATCTCAGGTTGATAATAATGACAACTGTTAGAGAAACTAAACGAGTTTTTTAAGCCAACTTTAAATTGAAATTCCTAAATTGGGCGATATCGATAAAAAAGATACAAATGAATTATTATGAGGATGATGGGATGAATACGGCAGCCTGGGCGGGAAAGTGGCGATCGATATGCGTATCATTATCGTCACAGTCACAGGCTTTAATCGCAAAGCCAACAGAGGGGGGATGCCCGTGAGTTCGACTCATCCCAGCCGTCCGATTCTGGCTCTGAATATATACGGACGATGTCATGCTTTGCTGCGACGCCAAAATCTTCCACCCCACAACTTAAAGATTAGAAGAAAGGCCCTTTTGCAGTTCACCAGTCTCTTGTCGCCATTATTCATATTTCATTGACGGACTTCGATTCTATGAATTATTGTTCAGATAAAGTTTAATTATTTTTACTGCGGGCAGGAAACAGTAAAAGTAAAAATATATAAGAAAAGTAAATTAGATTGAGATAGAGACGGGGAGGGAGGATAATTGTGAAAGGAAAGAGAGGGGAGGGGTAAGGCCACGTGGGGAGGGAGAGTCATAAAAAATGTGACTCACCATACCAAATTGGAAGCAGGGGGTGTTGGGCACCGCATTTGCTTCCACCTGCGCATGATTTGCATGCCCCTCCCTCCCACCAATTTTTTTTTTTTTTTTTGGCAGTACCTCCCTCCAATTCTCATCATCATATTCATGAATGAATATTGAATATCCATATATGTGTTATGTCCTCCCATTTTCATCTTCCTTCATGTAATCATTACCAACGCCCTTTTGATGGTAACGCTTCCCTCTTATTTACCCTTTTTATTTTCCCTCCCTCCATACGCACTAACCTTGCGCAGACACAGCCGCCATTTCCCCCTTATCATTATTCTCACTCTTTTCTTTCTTTATTTGTTTTCATCCTCTGTTATTGCTCTTCCTTCCTTATTCTATTTCCCCAAATATTTTATTCAACATAAAAACAACAGTGTCATATTATGAAAAAGGATCCGCAAAGCTTAATTATTCCCACACCAAACTTACCAACAACAGCGCCGATCATAGATCCAGCATCATAAAAAGCCATGCCTCCTTTTAAAAAAAAAATACAAAAGGAAAATTCATCGTCAATTCAGTAATATTCAAAGCAGAGAGGGGGGTTTTTTTTGCCCCAAAAATAAATTAAATTAAATATTCGGAAAAAGCAGATCCCCCAAAATAATCAGGTATTTAAGGCCGCGCTAGGACCCTTCCTTCTCTGCCATGAACCCCCCAACACTTCAAAACACGCCTCAACGGTTTTCGCTATTTCTTCCCCCCTCTCCTTCCCTTTCCGTTTAATTCATTTATGCTCGCTTTTCATGCTATGCTATTTCCTTCCCTTCTCTAGTCCCGTATCGTCACTCTCTCACTCCTCTCCCTGGCTTCCCGTTTCTTGCTTCTCCCCCACGTTAATCTGCCTTGAAAACGCTGCGATTTCCCTCACTCTCACATCGCACCTCCCCCCCCCCCCCATATATACCCCACCCCTCCTCTTCCTTCTCCCCACTTCTGATTCTCTGATCTACTGTATCGCCTCACTCCTTCTGTGACCGCTTGCTTGTGAGTATGGGAGAACAGTCCGAGACGGCGGTGGTGCGGCGATTCGACGCCCATAAGGACCGAGAGAAAGTGGAGGCTATGGAAAAGATATGTGAGGTCGGACCCAGTGGGAAGCTCTCCCTGTTCACCGACCTCATGGGTGACCCGATTTGCAGGGTCCGCCACTCACCTGCTTTTCTCATGCTGGTACTTCTATATTCAATGTCTCATTTTTTTTTTTTAAATTTTCGGGTCCGCTTTTTCCCCTTTTATTCGCGAGCCTTTCCCCATTTCTCTTAACTTGTAACAGTCTTCTTGTCAACTCTTAACTCTCAACTATATTACATAAATAATTACCGTAAAATCATGAGGTTCCCTATACTACAATGTAACAAGACTGTGGTCACCGGCCTGTGACCAAAAAAAAAAAATTAGGGGCGATTGAATTATAGGATTTCCATTATGTGATCATTGATTGCGCCTCCTGGGTTGAACAGGTCGCTGAGAAGGGGCAAGAGATCGTGGGAATGATAAGGGGCTGCATCAAAACCGTTACATGCGGAAAGAAGCAATCCAGATATGTGAAGAACCCCTACTTGAATATCAACGACGCCACCGAGACCTTCCAGGCCTCTCCCAGATACGTCCCTGTATACACCAAAGTCGCCTACATTCTAGGCCTCCGAGTCTCGCCCTCTCACCGGTTCATGCCTCATCCATCGACTTGTTCATTATCAGGAATAACGATAATAATGACAGTAGTAATAATAATAGCCCGAGTAACGAGGGATGATACCTGATATCAGTATCTGTTTGTTGTGGGCGCAGGAGGACGGGAATAGGGTTGAAGCTGGTGCAGAGAATGGAGGAGTGGTTCAGAAGTAATGGGGTTGAGTACTCGTATATAGCGACGGAAAACGACAATTTAGCATCGGTTACGCTCTTCACCGACAAATGCGGATACTCCAGGTTCCGTACCCCGTCCATCCTTGTCAATCCCGTTTACGCTCACAGAGAGAAGGTCTCTCGCAAGGTCACCATCATCCCACTCAACTCCGACGACGCCGAATCCCTCTATCGTCGTCGCTTCGCCACCACCGAATTCTTCCCCCGCGACATTGATTCCATCCTCAAAAACAAACTCAGCCTCGGGACCTTCCTCGCCGTCCCAAGTGGGTCCCACCGCCCAGAGACATGGCCCGGGTTGGATCGCTTCCTGTCGGACCCACCAGAGTCCTGGGCAGTGCTCAGCGTGTGGAACTGCAAGGACGTGTTCACGCTCGAGGTGAAGGGCGCGTCGCGCGTGAAGCGCACCCTCGCGAAAACGACCCGAATAGTGGATCGGGCCTTGCCGTTTCTGAGACTGCCATCGATCCCCAACTTCTTCAGACCGTTCGGATTCCACTTCCTGTACGGACTGGGAGGCGAGGGCCCAGAAGCGGTGAAGATGGTGAAGGCCCTGTGTGGGTTCGGACATAACCTGGCCAAGGAACGGGGCTGCGGGGTGGTGGTGACGGAGGTCTCGAGCCGCGATCCCCTCAAGTTGGGGATACCACACTGGAAGATGTTATCTTGCGATGAGGATTTGTGGTGCATCAAGAGGCTCGGGGAAGACTACAGTGACGGCTCTGTGGGTGACTGGACCAAATCTCCGCCCGGCTGGTCCATTTTTGTTGACCCCAGAGAGGTGTAACTCTAACTTGGTAGAGCGGCCAAAGATGATTCCAAATTACTAGTGGCGCCCAGAGCGAACCCAAACCTTTTACTGATTAGTCGTTCTTGGTTTATTAGTTTTGTTTTTTAAGTCTTCTGTTGGGGGTCCTGTAATTAGGAATGATCAGAGAGGGCGTTTTTGTAAAGGAGAGAGAATATCCCGCCTCTAGTTTTATCTGAAATAGAGCTTCCTTTTTGTAAATGGATTTGGCTTTTTAGATCCTCTTTCAACCAAACGCAGCTTTCATGATCTAGTGTTGTTTACTTATCGTCTTTTCGACTTTTGCTTTATATAATTTTTTTTTTTATAAATTACGAGTGTATTAATTGAAATGCATGCGAAAGAAACTAAGAAAGGCCTCCCTCCAACTGAAATGGCTGAAATGGAATATCCTGGGGGTGTGTTTTGTCCGTGCCGCGAAGCTTTTCTTAAAGGACCTTTTTGGGGGCTATATCTTGTGTGCTTGATAAATATGCCCGCGGGTGGGGACCTTATCCTGGCCAACTTTGTTTTATTGGGTTCCTAGTATCTTTCTTATTGAGGCTAGTGGGAATCAAATGGTGCCCATTATTTAATTTCATTCACGTCCAAGCCTCCTCATGATCATATTTTTAGTCTTTTATATGTTGTGTATATATAATTAATTGTTAGGACGCGCTTTCTTGTATTGTGGAACAGAAGCTCTCATAGCCAAGTTTATTATATCGGCTAGTTTTTTCTTTGAATAAGGCTGGGAGAAAGAAATTAAAAAAATAATAATAATGCGTGGACAAGCACGGAATAAGTCTTATTGTTTTGACCCAGTTAAACTAAGCATCCATATGTATATAAATCATTCTCATTTTCATTGAGTGTAGTTTAATCGATAGGAGTTTCCAAGGATTTGTGTGTTAGGGGCTGGTGACGCAAAGGAAACCACCCAGAGGGAAAACGGCGCACACGGTTCTGATTTGGAGAATAGTATATTACTGCAAAATGGAAATGTGGTGGAATCTAGAGAAAGCAAATGGGTCCGCAAGCAACGTACTTGCACACATGTATATATAGAAACACTTGTCTACTCCCACACTCAGATCACTTGTATGTTTTAAATTGTCATTTAAACATAGGTTGGGATGAGTATTGGAAGGCAAGTGGCGGGTAGTTGGTGTGGGTGCTTTAAAATGGGAGTGAGTGAGAGTAAAAGGAAGATTATAAAAGGTGGAAAAAGGACGGAGCATGCGAGTGTTGGGACGGGTGGCGACGAGACTGAAGGATAAGAACGTGAAAAAGACTGGTTCTTTTATTTGTATAATTTGAAATTAGTGTGATTGTGGGGGTAAATGAACATAGAAATTTGGGGGTAATTAATAAGAGGGATAGTGAATATATACCATAATCGTTGGTTTATTTAAAAAAACGTGAAAGCTACTGTAACAAACAGCAATCCCAACACTTTCACGGGGATTGCACTGAAATGATTATAGAGAACAGGTGTGAGAGTGATTGAAATACCACGGTGATCCTATTATAAGTATTTTTTAACTAATGTTTATTTATCGGTGAGAGTTAATTAACTTATTAATTATGAGTTAAATTTTTAATTTTACTCTTATCTATGATTGGTTCTAAAAATTAACATTAATAGATTTTTTTTGTTTATTATAATTAATATGGGTAAAAAAAGTACAAAATGAATTTACTACCATGAAACTGGATTTATAAATAGGATTAAATTTTTTAGTTAAAAAAGACTTATAAATAGGATCAGAGTGGTGCTTACATTGAAGCAACTCTTTGATGTGAATGCCACGTGGCACTCCCCTCTTTGCTTTCTCATACTGTTATTCTCCATTCACTCGTTTTCTTTTTATTTCTAATTTCTAATTAGAGCCCGTTTAGTATACAGAAAATTTAGGAAGGAAAGGAAATATTGCAAATCTATGGCAGGGGACTGTTTGAATGCACCATCTTTCAGAAAGGTAAGTTCCAACGGCTAGAAATGTTCCCATGTTTGGGAAGATGTGATTCCTCGCATATAGGTGGGATTCGATCTTCCCTCTATGCAAAATTCCCATTGGATCCCTAATCTTCTTTCTTCGTTCTCACCCTCACTTTAGCCTTGCACAACCATGGGCTTTTGTGGTCGCAGCGTTGCTCACCGATTCGCTCCACTCCCCTCTTCCTTCGTTGCCTATCTCAGCCTCCGATACCCTCCCTTCCTATCTTTCAAATCCCTCTCTCGTCCCTTTCTCTCAGCCCTTGCATCCCCTTCCAAGCTCTCATCCCTCTCGCTTTGCCTCTCACTTTCGATCTGAAACTTCTTTTGTTGATAGTTGAAAGTGTTATCGGCGACTATAGTGAGGGATGAAGAAGGAGGGAGGGAGCTTTTTTTAGGTAAAGGGATATTTTGGAGATTTCATATTTTATATTTTTATTGTTTAAAAACCATCATCTTCTATTTGCATTCCCATGTCTACCAAACACAACACCCCTCCAAGTTCCTCACAATTTTTCCTCTCTTTCCATTTAGTTCCCTTCCTTTCCTTTCCCTCTTCAAACTTTTCTTGTACCAAACGAGCCCTTATGCCCCGTTTGTTACATTGGAATTGGGTTTTGAAAAGTGGAAGTGGAGGTGGAATCTTAAAATTAAATTATTTGGTAGGTTGGAATCAACTTCAACGATGGAACTCACTTCCTTAGGTAAACCTATGGAAGTGGGATGAGTTTCATGGAAGTAAAATTTGCTGATTATTATACCCTCAAGCATTTTACCATTTGACCACTTTACCCATGACCCTACTTCATCTTTTTGCACTCCCTAACTCAACAATGTCCTCCCGTTCTTACGACAACGGCGAGCCCCACTCCCTCTCACACGGCGATGATAGAGTGACGATGAGGCACAACGACGGTGAGTATAGTGACGACGTGGCACAACAACAACTAGGCGCGATCTCTTTCTCCAATCTCTAGCTTCGCGACTCACTCAGGCATAGTCTAGTCTTCGATCTCAGTCTCATCTGGAATTTTTTGTGTTCACTACTCTCTCCGCCTTTCATCCTTGAAACCTTGCGATGACCAAGTTGAGAAGCATCTGGGTTGCGATAATGTCCTCCTTCCTCCATTCATTTGAACTCTACAATCTCAATTTCTGAGTTTGCCATGAATAGCAGTTTGAGTTTGATTTTTGGATTTGAGTTTGTTTTAAGTTTAATTTCTAGTTTGAAATGGAACTACAATTTTTTAGAGGTGTTGTGTGATTTCATTCATAATTTTTTTTTTCTGGTTTTGTTCCTTTCTCCGGTAGGGTCTTAGTTTCTGACTCTTTAGAAATTGGTTATTTTCTTGCTTGATTTGGTTTGATTTCTTGCTTATGGTGATTATAGTTCTTGTAATTATCTTATTCCATGGCTGCCAGTGATTTTTAAGTCGCCGTCGCCTGTTTTTTGTAGAGATTGATGGTGGTTGGAATTGATTCTGGAGGAGGCTAGGTTTGTTTCCATAAGAGTAATTTGGTGATTTCATATTTAAGATGAATGTATTAATTAAAAATTATATCATACTTCCATAGTCATACCAAACACACTTTTATCCCCATTTCCACTTCCACTTTTATTTCTATTTCCACCTCCATTAAAAACTCTTCTACTCTATCAGATGAGGCATTAGTGTCATCTTACTCACCATCTCACCAAACATTTCTCTTTTTGTTTTAGCCCAATTAATTAAACCCGGACGGATCTGACTAGCCGGTTCAACCTGAAAACTAACGAACCGGTCGGTAAATTGTTTTCGCTGGGTATCAACCCGGTTCACCTTTAATTTTTTTTATTTTCTTTAAAATTTCATATTATTAACCTTGAAATCCTCATTTTCTTACCAGTTTGACCTCGAGTTAATTTCAGTTTAATTTCGGTCTAACCTAATATCCAAGACAATTTAGTGATCGGTCTAAATTTAATATAATTGATTTTAGCTTCATTTAATTTCTTTTAAAAATAGACTGAATCTCTGAAAGTATCTCATCCAATCTCAACCAGAATAATCACATATACAATCTGCTTACGTCACTTTCTCTCTCACACGCCCCACACTAGCTCTCTCAGTAACTTGGGGGTGCTATATTACTTCTTCGGTATGATATCCCATCACTAGACACTTCTCGAAATGACACTGCCTTTTCCGTCTTGGTTTTGTCTATTTTTGTGTTTTCCCATCACAATAAATACCCCACAGTTTCGCCCATACTTCTTCTTTTTCAAACGTAATTAAATCAAGGTGCTGGCATAAAATAAAGCGGTAAAGGTTTTTTTTTTTAGTATTTTTATAAGGATAATTTTATTTCAAAAGTTTTAAATATTAAATAATTTTATCCTAATCGTTATTGTAATTAAGTTGATCATTAATTAATCAAGTTTAGAGATAAATTTACTCTAGAGTGAAAACTTTCAAAGAAAATTTGCCCCTGAGATAACGATAAAATTATCCTGAAAATTTCAACTCAAGGGTAAATTTGTTATGAAAGTTTTCACTCATGAGTAAATTTGTTCTGAAATTTGGTTAACTAACAGTTAAACTTAATTACAATGACGGTCAGGGTAAAATTACCCCACATTTAAAACTTCCAAAATAAAATTACCTCTGAGCCAATCTTTTGAGATAAAAATGACATTAGCCCTAAAATAAAAATGAAAGACAACCTTTTCCCATGAAATGGATCTAACATAAAAAACTCTTTTTTTTCCCTTCTCCATTTTCATGTCATAATTGTTAGATGAAAATCTAATAGCCCGTATTAATTTTCCATTTGTTTTCTTTATTTTTTTTATATTTTTATAATAATAATATTTTTATAAAATATTAAATGTGAATCTTTATATTTGATTTAATGGGTATAAAAAGAGAAAGGAAGACAACGGATTGAAAAAGAAAATGAGAGAGGTCATGACAAGGGTAGTTACCCATACTGAACACGTTATAGCTAATCTTCACTAATGTTGTTTTTCTTTCAACAAGTGCAAATATCAGCCTTTTAATTTCCAACGCAGCAGAGAAAAATAGAGGTTGGAGATGGGGTTTAGGATAATTCGTTGAATTTACTAGTCAATGGATCACAGGGGCCGGTGTGGATTGACCAGGCAATTTGTACCTATATTCATTAATGTTCATTTGGAATAGTTTATTTTTGGATAATAAGTGTTTATAAATCGTGATTCACGGTATACGAGGTAGGTAAGTATGTGAGAGGAGTTTTATCTCGACTTATGTAATAAAGACTTATTGTCTAAAAATAAACCCAACCAAACACACACTTAGTCTTTGGTTTTTTTTTTTTTAACCTGGACATCCATTAGTGGAAAAGCTTGGTGTAATGCTAAACTTTATCAGTTAGGATTGATTACCCTGACCTAATTATTTATATATTACACAGCTAATAACCTATCTTGTATATTTTTATCTAGGCTAACTAGCATATAGCAATTTTGCTTACGAAATAATCTCTTTCTTCATTGTTTTCACTGAATGCATAGTGAAAAAAATACAAAAAAAAAAAAAAAAAAGCGCTACAGATATAGTGAAAATCAGTTCTATTAAGTAATATCAATTAATACATGTTGGCAAAAAAAATATCAATACATACATACATATTTATGCGCGCGCTCTTGGTCACACGCATTATTTTCTAAGGTATTAAAACCCGGATCGGGTATTGAATCGGTCGAGGTACTGGGTTAAGGGTCAGTGGATCAAACCGGGGCCAAACTGGGACCAAACCGATGAATAGTTGAAGATTTTAGACTTATAGTATGAAATTCTAAAGAAAAAAAGTTAATTTTTTTTTTAAATTGGAACCCGGACCGGACCGAGAATCGGACCGGTCTATTGACCGGTTTGGTGGGTTCCGGACTGGACCGACCGGTCCGACCCAGGTCTGAGAACCATGTTATTTTCACCAGCGAGTGACTGACTAAATATAAAAATCATTCGGGAGAAGTTCATGTCTGCGTTCCATGTACTTAAGTGAAGACTACCAGGAAACTCAATTTTAAAATAAATTAATTGAAATCATCGAGTTGTTGCGTACGAAGCTCCAAGTTATATTATGCAAATAATATAATTAAGCAACAATATTACCTTTCGTCATCGCACATAGCCAATTAAAAAGAAAAAAACGGAGTAGAGATTCCAATTTCAGATGGAACAAAAGCAAAAGGTCATTAAAGAATGGTCATTAACAGTGTGAACTAATAAAAGGGGTGAATGTTAGTTCATTGTCAGAAGAGAGAACAGAGGAGTTGTTTGGACTGTGTTCCTACTTTTGTCCGTGAGCATCTTATCTTCTTTTATATATGTCGCTTCCTTGCTTCTTCATTGACTTATTACTGGCTAGCTCGTTGAGTTTAATTTGAAGATGACGGTGACGAGAACGTTAATTAGCACTGACAAATGCCTAATTAATCACACTCCATTATTTTTGTTTGCTTCTCTTCTTTTCTACGTCAACGGCTTTTAATTATTACAATATCTTGGACGAGTACTCTTTTCTTTTTCTATTTCAATTCAATGCTGCGAAAAGTTCCTCATAAATATTTTATACAAAGGTCCACATGCATGGGGATCTAAAAAAAATCAGTTCACATTGATATCCATATATATATATATATATAATAAATCCAAGGCAAAATTACCAACTTTGACCGGCCTGTTATAACTCGTCCTAACTCCTAATCATGCACTGTTATTAAATTAAAAAGTCCATGCTTTTCTTGTCAGGTCAAAGGAGTCTTGCACATTAAGAATTTAAAAAGTTCGAAGCGGCTTGGAAAAAGTTGGTTGGTTTTTTTACTTTTTTAAAAAGGGTCAATTATAAGTACAAGTTGTAATAGATGACTTAACTATGAATATATGTAGTAAGTGAACCGCTTAAGTAAATAATTAATCTATAATAATTTAACTCAAAGCATAAAGCTGGAAGCTATTAATTGAATGAGCTTGCTAATCTTATATACTAATACACATAGTTGGCCCATTAGAAAATTGACCAACCCATGATGCTAATACTGACACGAGTCTGTTGGTGTATTTGGATATCCCGAAATATATATTAAGCCTGATTGATCACTTGGACCAGAAACAGAAAGAAAGAAGGAAGGAAAAATCAAAGGGGCTTAGCCTAAAACTTAAAAGCAAACTACTATAGATTCTAATGAATCCTCACCTGAAATTATAATCAGATTTTGGTGCTGCTCTTCTTATGTCATGGTACTTTGATATTAACTTCGCCTGAACCATTTCCTATCAAAAACTTCGGACTAATAAGTTGATCATTTAATAAAAACTTGTACTAAAGAAAAGGAAACCAATCATTTTGAGGGATTAAAGGGGGAGAAAGGGGAGAGGTACAAAGCAAAATAATGAACATTCCTTTTCAGTACGGTACAACAAAACCGGGTCAGGGTTATAGCCCCTTCTCTCTTCCAACAAAGACCAACAGGAACTGGAAAAATTATACAGCCACATTCAACAAGTTTCCTGGTGCTTCATAGTACTTTCCAAGTCTTCCATGGACGAACCAACTGCAAGATTGATGTCAGTAAGCCCTAGCTCCTCCTACTGCTGCCTTTTTGAGTGAGACGATTATACAAATGGTTGAATGCCAAGTGTTTTTATTTAAGATACAGAGTGTCTCCTACTTCTGGATGGGGTGGACTTTGTTTCCTCAACAACGGTAGAGGCAGGGCTTTCAGAAGTATCAGAGCTAGTGATCTCGCCGCCATTTCTTTCTTTTCCTGACCAAATCTTAGAAAATATTTTCTTTGATATACGGAAACCTTTTGTTTTTCCTGCAGCAACATTTTCGCCATTGCATTTACCGCTATCGTTGCTGTTTATATCACTACCTCGTCCGCTGTCTCCTCTGGATAACTTCATTGCAGCAAGGTCTCCTTTGAGAGCCTTCATGTCTTCTGCTGCACCATCCCATTCCTCTTCAGTGTTGGTTGTGGTAGACCTTGAGCTGCCGTGGGATCCACCGGGAAGCAAGGCCCTAACTGACCCTGGCAGGTCAGGAGTGTTCTGGCCCGATGACGATGTTGAAGCTCTCAGCTGCTCGAAAAAGAGGACCTGCACAACAACACGCAAGGGAAGCCTCTCATTCTGCACTGCATGCATGCAGGCTTCTGCAGATAACTTCCTGCAATCCATCAACCTACATATTCTTTTGCTATCGCTCTTACTGATCCCGGGGTGTTCCTGCATCACATATAAGCCAATTAAGCCTCAGAAACTTGTTTGAATGGTGTTGCACTGTAACTGTTCTTTTATCAAGTTAACAATCAAAAGTCAGTTCTGAAAACTTTGGTGGTACTTTTATTGGATGAGTACTTGATATCATCAAACAACATATGAACAAAACAAATCACGTCAGTTTTTAGAGTTCACTGTTTTTGACCAATGGAATATCTCCCAGGCCAAGAGGAGGTAAGGTGAGTAATATTAAATATTGTATATTAGGAACCTCAGCTAATAAAACAATGACAAACAGATGAGAATGAAGATGAAGAACAAGTAGCTGAAACCTGATTGGACATGTACGAGGTCCTCACCTTTAAATACATGTCAATAGCACGATAAAGGCCATCGTGACATGGTACTGGGAAGTTTGATACCAACTCAGCAAGATTAACAAATTTTGAAACGGGTAAATTTGGATCACGAGCAATCTCAGCTAAGTAGCCATCCACCAGCTTTGCTACCTTAACCTTGGATGTCTCTGATATTATCCTGGGCCTTCTGATCTCCTGCAATTCGTCTTCCATCAGAGAATCAGACTGTGCATTTCGTTCGTATGCCACAAACTCTTCAACCAGCCTTTGCACTGTATCAACATCAAACATAGTTGTCTCACCCGCAGGCGCCCTAAACAAAAGATCAGCCACTGAAGCCTCATCAAGATGCTGGCCAATTCTCCCCATCAATTCTGTTCTCTCCAACTCTTCACACTCCAAAAGAATAGCTGCTCTCAGTAACTTCAACAAGAAACTGCAGGAGATACTGCCTATCTCCACAGGTAGTAGCCGAATAATTGTCTCCAACACTAATCTATACTTCATGACATCACCACCCTGGATCACACCCTTGTTAAAACCAGGCAACCTTCTTGAAACATACGCACTTAGAGCTTCTCCAATCACAGCACTGGAAACATTGCCTCTAGTTATAATTGTTGTTATGACTCGCTTATAGAGATCAAGTTGGAGTTCACAAAGATCTTCCACCCACCAATCCTTTGGAACCGTCTGCTGCTTCCTCACACCATTCCACTGAGGATCATTACCATTTTCATGTGGGAGTTTTTTTCTGTTATATGTGTATGACCACTCCACTTTTGATGGATCCATTAAAGCCTTGTTAGCTATTGAGTCAAGGCAATGGCTTACTACCTTAAGTTCCTCAGACCATGGAAGAAGAGACTTGGAGGTTTGTAGAACAATAATTGAGTCTTTCCAGCTCCTGAAAATGCTCGAGTTGAGGAAAACCTCAATCTTGTAGAT